>MCFL01000020.1:0-440376 GCA_002102555.1 Catenaria anguillulae PL171 | reverse complement strand
ATCTAATCCCTGGTCGGCATCGTTTATGGTTAGGACTACGATGGTATCTAATCATCTTCGATCCCCTAACTTTCGTCCTTGATTAATGAAAACATCCTTGGCAAATGCCTTCGCAGAAGTCAGTCGTTGCTAAATCTAAGAATTTCACCTCTGACAATCAAATACTAATGCCCCCAACTATCCCTATTAATCATTACTCTAGTCCTAGAAACCAACAAAATAGAACTAAAGTCCTATTCTATTATTCCATGCTAAGATATTCAAGCTGTAAACAGCCTGCTTTGAACACTCTAATTTTTTCAAAGTAAAAGTGCTTGGCACAAAACCAACACCGCTTGCAGAACAAGAAGCATTGGGCACCAAACAAAATAAAGAACCCGTAGCCCAGACATACTCGCCGAAAAGGCCAAGTAGCAGACTACAAAAAGGCTCTTGAAATTCAACTACGGGCGTTTTAACTGCAACAACTTTAATATACGCTATTGGAGCTGGAATTACCGCGGCTGCTGGCACCAGACTTGCCCTCCAATTGTTCCTCGTTAAGGGATTTAAATTGTACTCATTCCAATTGCGAAGACTAAAAAGTCCCGCATCGTTATTTATTGTCACTACCTCCCTGTGTCAGGATTGGGTAATTTGCGCGCCTGCTGCCTTCCTTGGATGTGGTAGCCGTTTCTCAGGCTCCCTCTCCGGAATCGAACCCTAATTCCCCGTTACCCGTTATCACCACGGTAGGCCTCTATCCTACCGTCAAAAGTTGATAGGGCAGAAATTCGAACGACCCATCGCCAGCACTAAGGCCATGCGATCTGCAAGGTTATCATGAATCACCAAAAAATGGGTTGCCCCAATTGGTTCTGTATCTAATAACTGCATCCCTCCCAGTAAAGGTCAGGACTTTCAAGGCACGTATTAGCTCTAGAATTACCACGGTTATCCGAGTAGTAATTAAAAATTAGGACGTCGAATAGATTATAACTGATTTAATGAGCCATTCGCAGTTTCACTGTTTGTTTGTTTAAACTTAGACATGCATGGCTTAATCTTTGAGACAAGCATATGACTACTGGCAGGATCAACCAGGTAACTCTTTATCGTTCCTGCGCTCTTGCCATCCTTTCTTTTTTTCTCTTCCGCAAGCAGTCAAGAAAGTCCAGAAAGGTCACAAGAGCACAAAACCTTTAAATCGTCAACTCATGATTGTTTAATCCGCCCGAGACATGAAAGTTCGGGCGCTCGGGTGCATTGAAGGAGAGGGGAATGGATACCCGCATAACTCGAATCAAGCCCAACGAGCAGTGTAGCCTTTAAAACTCGCACTTCTCACAGCCTGTAAGGAGACTCAAAGAAGCAGCAAGCAAAGACACACCAGCTTTTGCTACCCTGTATTTTCTCTCACTTGGACAAAACGGTTGACACATTCGAAAATGCTTCCCCATTATGCCAAACGACAGAGCGAGTTTGAAAAAGTAGAGCACTATTGCAACCAATAAACTGCCTTACCTTTCGTCCCCCGCGGTTTTGAAGAATATAAAATGAATAAGAATACCCATCGGGTAGACCCATACACCATACATTTTCATTCCTTCAGGTTCAACAGAACAAGAAGGGGGTTGTGTAACCACACTGTAAGGCATGGTTAGGTTCCATGATTCCGCCAACCCATGCATCCGCATTGAATTACTCCAACTAGGACACACAAGCAACGAAAAGAACACACACAGTTCAAGATTCGTTTTGAGTCGTTCCATTGCTGTACTGAACTCGGATGGATAGAAAAAAATCATCCGTGCACCAGACACACTGCATCCAAACTTGCCACACTCGATTGCATAACAAACAGCCTTTGCATACTGGAACATACATGTCTCTCAACATGTGGAATCCAGCACACTAGACTGCTTGCCATCCGCACTTATGCTTCAGGTAACACAGCACACTAGCACACGTCCTTTTTCAAGACACATCCAAAAGAAATAAGCAGCAAAAGCTTTCGCTTTCACCCCTTTTTCCTTCTTCAGTAGTCCCCCCCATACACTAGGAAACCCCTTGTAACGGTCTCCGCCCTTGGCCGTCGCTTGCATGACTCAACGTGGCCCGATCGGGACAAGACTTGGTAAGCATGTAAATTGGACTCTGCGCTTCAAATTCTGTTAGTAAACCATGTGTTTTTGAGTGATCCGATCCCGGGTAATCCATAGCTGCGGATTCGGTTCTAAAACGCGTCGTGGCGTTGCTTGATCACAACACGGTGAAACACGCTTTTCGTGGGCGCGTCGGAAAACTTGATCACCCACCCATCATGTTAGGGGGATCGTACGAAACCGTGCTAAATATCAATCAATAGCTCTCTTCAAGCTCTTTTCAGTGATACCTGGCGCGTGACTGTCTGACAAGTGTGTCACGTGTGATTGTCTGCCAAAGATGACCGACCCGTGCCGATCACTCTGTTTCGTGGCGCCGCACATGATGTGGTTGTCGGGCATGCACACCCTCTTGGTATGTTGTTTTCCTGACACTATATTACTATACTGCCGAGTATCGTACTGATTGGACGTCATTTACTCACCGTTCGGCAGCATCAAGCCAAGACACGATGAATCGACAGAACCGTCGATCGACGCGTACCGTGTGTCTCACGTGACTGATATGACTCTACCGACCATTCCATGTGATAGAGAATAGTTTAAAACCCCCCTGTATGCATTGTTATGCAGATCGGCCGAGTATTTCATGCGGCTCGTCTATGAGCGAATGATGGATCGGCGATCTGGGTACATTGTTTCCGCTGATTTGACTGCCTTGCAGGTGAGCTGTCATGTACCTGCTGACACAAAAGTAGCTCTATTTTGACCCCTCTACACGATTCCGTCATCATCCGTTTTGGCCTCCTTGTCTCTGGAAAAGTGTACCTAGGGTCCATGGTTGTTGGCCAAGTGTGTGACGCGAGTTGGTGCATGTTCATCATGAATTGATCATGGAGTGACACACCCAGTATTGCTCCATATTGGAATGGGAAAGGCAGTGCTATGAGGGCGGTATCTAGGGCTATTTTGTGCGCTGATTTCAGCCGTGCTATCAGGATTGTGATGGGTGCTCATTTACCCAGTCATTGACGCATGTTCGCCCCATGGCAGTGCCTCTTGGACGCTTCCTGTAGTCAATACAGCTCAAATCGAGAAGCCAATAGGACAAAAAGATGCCCCGCATTTGATTTCATAGCATAATGCTCTCGTATGGGTGGTTTGAGCCGTTTGAAGTGGGTGTGTACTATGAACAATCATGAGCGACGCAAGAGTGATGTGTGTCAACCAGCTGGATTTGAATCCAGCTAGATCCGACTTGATTTGTGAGATGAGTGCACAATTTCATGCGTAGAGCAACGGGTAGACATGGCATCGGAAATCGAATGGTACCATTGGAAAGCCCTTGACTCATTCTATATGTGCATGTGTTGTGATACCCGGGTTTATAAGTGTCTGGTGGCCTTGCATTATATGGTGGTCGGTTCACTTGCTCTGACGTGTCACTTTGTCTCGCAATGTGAACAATGGCGAGTTGCCCTCTATATGAGCATCACAAGTACACTAATGACCGAGTGTTCCAAGAGTGCAAACCCAGGTTTTAAAGTACGCTGAATACGCTCATGCTATCCGATGAGGTAAACATGGACTGCGTTGTGTCCATTCAGGCACCGTTTTGCATGTGATGGTTGATCGCTGCCCGACAAAATGGTTCTGGACAGCGCTAGAAATGTCCAATCGACCTGCCATGGGTCTCATTGGCACCACCGCATCTTTTCACATCCGTCCATGTTATTGTGCTACTCATTGCGTCTGATTTGCAAACGGTATTGACGATTGATTGGTTCACGTCGGATCTCTGATCAATGCAAAAAGACGTGTACCGCCATGGCCTACATGTCAGAATGAGCTACAACAACCAAATGTAGTGTAATTTGCCATGCCCTTTTCATTTCCGTTGACGGCCGTTTGATTAGTCTGCTCCAACCTTGTCATTCTACTGCAAGTGTGGCCATGGTGATCGGATCGCCAAGTCGCGTTACGCAATTGCCAGTGCTACAGACATGCTACAAGCATAGCAATAGTCTCAAAAGAATGCCCAAACCCGATTCTATATGAAACCGTCTTGATCGGTTGTGGATACCAAGTTGATTCGTGATGTCTCCAATGAGCCAAGACTTGTGGCCGTTGTTCACCATCAATTGACGCGTGTTTTGATCGTGAATCGATCCAACATGTTTGCCATCATTGAGCGACCACCATTCTGTATATGTGCACCCCAGTTTGAAGATGGGATTGGGGGTATTTTGATGCGCGCTTTTATCCTGTATTGTGAGCGGGGAGACCGTGTTGCTGTATCTTGGTGAATGGACGCATTTTGTACCTTGTCGACTACGAACTAGAATACATTTTCGGGTGCACAGCCTCACAGAGAGCAGGTATAGACATGCCACGACATTCATTGAGTAGCCCTCATCGAGTAATCCACCCTTGTACTCTCGCATTGTCGTCATACGTGAGCTTTTGTGCAAGATACGTCCATTCGAAAATCACCGACCACGGCCGATCGATTCACACTTGAGCCAACAGCTCCATCAATACTGACCGGACACTGACGGCATGAATACCACATGAAAGAGCGCAGTCTGTTGTCCACTCGATATGTATTGGACTTTTAGCAAATGTATATAAAGTATATGTGCAGTGGCGATTTAAAAAAAAAAAAAACGTGAAATGTGCCATCTGAAATGTGAAATGTCGGATGTCGAATGTCGGATCTTGAATGTCGGATGTCGAATGTCGGATCTTGAATGTCGGATGTCGAATGTCGGATCTTGAATGTCGGATGTCGAATGTCGGATCTTGAATGTCGGATGTCGAATGTGAAATGTGAAATGTGAAATGCGAAATGTGAAATGCGAAATGTGAAATGTGGAATGCGAAATGTGGAATGTGAAATGTGAAATGTGAAATGTGAAATCCGAAATGTGAAATCCGAAATGTGTGGGACGGCAGCAATGCAACAGCAAATCGTGACAAACGATAATGGGATCTGGTAGAATAAAGTACGGCGAATCCAATGGTACGCGGGGCTCGGCGATCGGATGGGTATTGGGTGAGATAATTGGATGGTCACGCGATCGAAATGGTCGCAAAGTCGGGAAATGGGAAAGAAATGGCAAAAATGGAGGCGATCGAGGCGGGCAAGCGGTGGAGGTGGTGCAGAAAAACAAGGCGGATCCGATGGTACTCATGGCATGAACGTAGCAATAGAATTGGCCGAGATAATGGGTTGGGTACATGACGATAATGGGTTGGGTACATGACGCAAAACACAAAAGTGGTCCGATCGGGTCATGGCAGGTGTCAAAAGATGCAGGAAATCGACAAGGCATGCGCAGAATCAAAAGTCAAGTGAAATAGCAAGATGATCGGACCAAACATGGGTCCGATCGGCATGTTGGAGAGGTCGGGCGGGCAAACGGACAGCATGGGCGCATGCAGCAGGTTTGTGTCGGAAAAACGCATGGGTCGCATATGTAGGTGAAAGGCAGATCGGGCAAAGTCGGAAGACGCAGATCGCGGCAGATCGGCGGCGGTAATCAACGGGGCGACAAGACACGCTGATAGAGCATCTAAAGTCGTATCGGAATGTGAAACAGCAAAGCGATTGGCGTCGATTTGGCCGAGTTGCGGCCATTTCCGGGTCAAGAGCCGCGATCGGCGATTGCGTCACGTGATGATACCCAATCAGCCAGGCACAAACATGAGCAGCTGCGCCAAATCAAGGGCTTTCCAATGGTACTTGGCGGCAGGCGATACGATGCGTGTTGGTCGAGCAATCACGGTTTGAATGAACTTGAGAATCAATCGGTAATTTTGTTTGCATGTGTGGGTTGTGACATGTGCATTGTGATGTGGCATGTGCATTGTGATTCTGGTGCAAAAGCGCGAAAGAGAAGGAACCAATGCAGATCGCTCAGCAAAAGTCTCTCATGTCGTGCACGCGCGTTTGTTGGTGATGCGTGTCCAAATCACATGACGCGTTGTTGTCGTTGCCATCAATCATCGATCCAAAGACAACAAAGAAGAAAAAATCAACACCTCATAACCGATTGTATTGCACAAATGCTCAGCTACGGCCATACACACCTGAAAGCCCCCATCCCGTCCGATCTGGGTAGGTAAACAGGTGCTGGCAAACTAAACTCGCCAACAATGAAGATAAAATAGCATTTGCGGAAGAACCTGCGCCTACTTGCGCCCGATTCCCCTGCCTCGTTCTTTCCTCCCTCCCTCCACTCACTCCAACGCCGCATTTTTGCGCCTTATAGTAAGTAAGAACAGCCAACCGTTAGAGTCTTCACAGCTGCAGACTCGTCAGCCCGCAGCCATGAATCGCTTTAGCGACCGCGTCCGGCAACTAAAGCACACTCAATACAGTCCGTCGTTCTTACCCTTTAGCGCATCGACCCTTCTGCAACCACTAAGCCAAAGGCTTCACCACCTTGCTCTTTCCACTTCTCGCCCGCGTTTGCCTTTTCGCATCGTAGCAATGCCCAAGAGTCGGGAACAACCAACAAGATAAAATCTTGCCCGTCTACCCGCCTTGAAGACATTACCATCTCAAGCTACTAAAGCGTACTTGCCCAAATTGCCAAGGAGCAAGCACCTTGCGCCCAAGGCGCGATGATTCTGAGCAAGTGAAACCGCTTCAAATTAAGTAACGGCAACTCTTACCAGAAAGAAAACGTAAACTTGGCAGTCTACTTGGGGATTTGCTGGAGTTACGGACATGCACCTTATAATGGAAATTAAAGGTAGCAAGGCTCGCACCAGACTGTAGTGCATTTGCATCGCTGCCAATGCACTTGAACACGTTAGCTAACGATCGATGGGAGCTAAGAAATGTCTCACGTTACACAACTCACTAATGGACGCGTCTCCACGAACAGAAGCGAGTCAATGACATAAAACACTTTGCTTCTGCCATAGCAAACGATCAGGTATTCCTTTGTTTATCGTTGGTGAATTCAGTAAACGGCCAACGTTTGAAACTTAAGTTCAGGGAAATGGAATAAATCCTTAACCCATGCGACGTAGTCTACGGTACTTCATAGATTACTCGCACCTGACCACTAAGCTTCAATGCAGAAAAGTTGGAGGCGTAGGGTATCCCTAAGGTACCGGTCCACCAACCATGCCTTCTACAAGGAGGAAAACGGCCTGTAGCCGTCTCCGCGCCATTAACGCACTAGCTGCTGTGGTTTATGGGACGACTTTTTGGCACATCTGGCACAGTTGCGAATGGGCTGCTCATGTACCCATTTCATTGTATCGAAGCTTGAGACCATGCTCAAACCGAGGTTATTGTGTCACCACAATCGATTGCAGCCACGTCCGCCTTGATCTGACCCCTCACGGCCAATCTGGGCGTCATCGCGGCCATCGGCCAGCGTTTTTCAGGACGTATGGTGGCGGCGGGCTCACCAGAGACCCGATACCTTTCCATCATTGTCGAATCGGGGATGCATTTGGTTGGCACTATTGAATGGCGTTGGAAGCGAGCTCGTCGTACCGCTGGCTGTGCCTCAATACGCTGGTAAAAGTTGGTCGTGGGCCGTCCCTGGATGATCCGAGTGTGTCCGTTCGTTCCAGCCGGAGCTCTCCACTCAGCAATGACCGTACCGAGCCCACTCTTGCCATGTATTGTAACTGCTTGCAACCGCCGCCGCCTCCCCGTTTTGTCGTCCTACGACCACCGCCCTCATGCCCGCCCATCGCCGCCGCCGTCGCCGCCGATCGGAACCCATCCTGCGACGGCGCCACTGACGCCCAACATCAGGCTCCAGACAATCCGGATAGCTTCCAAGAGTGACTAACAGGGCAGTCCATACTGGATGGCTGTCGGTCGGCTCATTCACCCTTCCGTCGTCATTGAATGAGATGCCCTCGGTTTCCAACTCTCGCCCGCCGCAGGCAAAGCCAAAGTCGAGCCGACCAAACTCGGCTGAGATGAGTATGGAACCGTGCCGCTGTTGCCGCCGTCGGCATGGCTGCTGTGTCGCTACATCGCCATCGGCGGCCGCCGTCTCGCCATTAGATGTGCCGTCCGCGCCCGATCCGTGAGATGCGCCGATTGAAGCAAAGCCGTGGCGGTCGGCGCAAGAGATCCGGGTAACCGGCAGGCTCGATAAAGTGGTGTATCCAAACGAGCATCCATTCCCGGCATTTTGGCTGCTGCTGCTTTCGTCAACGGCAACTCGTCTTTGTCCTGTTTTGAATGGTACCGATTCAGCTTCGGTTGCTTGTGCCCATTGTTATGCTTTGCACTGACCCGCCTCGGCACATTTACTTTTCCCCCGCCGTCGGCCAAGCCGTTGGCTAACTTCAGCATGCGGACCCGCCTTTCCATGTTTCGCCCGCGATGTTGCCATCCCACCACCAGCCGCCGCCGCACCCTGACCAGGTTGTTGCGCCGATTCGCTTGTCGACCCGGCCGTTACCACCTTTTTCCGCCGCTGTTTGTGCTCACTCTGAACCCTCGCGGCAGTCCCAGATGTACACTTGGCCGCCTTCACCACGGACAAGCAGTGGCGCCCATCTGCGTCGGTCACGGCGACTTGGGCGTCTGTCCGTGACGACAAGTGCTAGTTCGCAACAAGTTGATTCATGCGAAAGTGGGTGATTTGCAAGTGTGCGGAATCCGATCGGGTCATTTCGCGCTCTTCAGTTGGATTTCGCTGACTTTGTTCCGGTGTTTGCTCTTTCCAATTTGCTCGCCGATTCGCCACTAACACAGTCTTTTGCTGTATCACAAAGGCGCAGCCTTTTGCGCTGCGATTTGCTCGCAGAATCAACTCGCCGTTTCTTTTCCGACCTGCTCTTGCTCCTTGCCGGGCGTCGTTTCAACAGCACCTACCCGGCACCCTCGATTGCCAGTGGCCAGGTGCAGCGGCGGTGGCCGTGGCGGCGGATCCAACAAAATGGGTTTCAACTGGATCTACATCTTGCTTGTGCGTTCTCACTTTTGCTTCTCAAGCTGCCACCTTTGCGCATTTCGCTGCTGCTGAATGCATGGCCACTTCAACAGACGAGTTTGCGTCGCCACTGCACCGGAACTGCCTGCCGCCAACCTGCCACTCAAATTGTGCGCCACGCGGACGGCGCTCGGTTCGCTGGCGAATCTTGCTATTTCTCATGTGCTATTGCCGGTCGCTGTGCTCTACAGTGCTGGTTGATCTACTGTCGCCGCCGCTGTCACCGCCGCTGCGGTTGCTTTGGCGCTGGTGACGGCCGGCATGATTTTCAGGTGAGCCGCGGCCACTCTTGATCTGTCTCTCACTTGCGTTTACATTCCTTTCTCTTTCAATCAAGTCAATGTCAATGATTGATTCTACATACATATACATTCTCATGATATCTACATACCGTGATGCAAAGATTCGACCCGGCGCCGCCATCTCATCCCGCCCGC
This sequence comes from Catenaria anguillulae PL171, assembly GCA_002102555.1. NCBI lineage: Eukaryota > Fungi > Blastocladiomycota > Blastocladiomycetes > Blastocladiales > Catenariaceae > Catenaria > Catenaria anguillulae. Next base: position 430,875 of record MCFL01000020.1, on the reverse strand, counting down.
CGGCTGTGGCCGCCTGCTTCTCGCGGACCGGCGAACGTCCGGCGCCCGATTGTTTGCCTACGGCTGCATTATAACGGGCTGCTGCTGTCGTTCGCCGGCTGCCGCCGTCCGACCCCGGCCACCCCACCAACAACACTGTGCCGCCTTTCCGTCAAACTCGCGCTTGACGGCGGCCCACTTCCCGCTGCGTCTCTCGAAGCTCGTCGTGGCCCAATCAAGCGAGGAGCGTCTGCTTCTCGCAACATGCATCGTGCTCAACGGCAATGTCACCTGATTCGTATCGCCCCGGCTGTATCTTTCCAACCCAAGGCAGGCTCTCCGCCTCTGGAACGGTTCCTTAGCTGCTTTGCCGCCGCCGCCGCATCCTCGACAGGCTGGCCTGCCATCAGACTAGACTGTCTGGGTACATTTCCCTCTCGCCGCCACCGCCCATCGCTCATTGATCCATTGGCCGTCAAGCTGCGCCGTCATCCCTGGTCTCGACTCGCACTCTTCGTTTGCTGGCTTTCTTGTCCCGCTCTCGCAACCCAGGCTAGCTTGGATCATGGCGGCGTTCAAACCAGTCTCCGCGGCCACCCTTCGTCAAGCTCTCGTCCGTCTGTTTGGATCCATGACCGTCGGCTCTTGCGTCAGCGATTGCCTTGTACAGTTCCGTCGCCATCAATGCATCCCGCTCATCATGTTCCTCAACGCTTTATCACTGCCAACCCGAATGATGTCTCCGTCTGCCAACTTGAGCGAAACTCGCCTCCGCGGTCGTCTCGCTTGTTTCAAACTGTCGCTGGGCTCTGCGTGGTGCTCCATGCCATACTTGGGGACTCTGCGGTACTGTTTCGTATGTCACTCAATCGCCGTGCAGTCGCTTAGCCTGGCACGGTTGGCAGCTGCCTCTGTGCGAAAACGTGAATCTCTGTTTTCGTGTGAGCCTGCACACATTGGTCGCTTCGAATGGACTCGTTGCCGAACAATTTCCTCCTGCCATCGTCGGGCGATGACGACGGGCGCTGGCCTTCGAGGCAAGACAAGTACTGACCTTCTTTGCGCTTTCCACCATAACACCATCCAGCCGTGTCGGTATCCCTTGTGCCGTACGCCAGTCGTGTCGGTATCACTTGCACCGTCGCTCGGGATGAGCGGGCGTCACGCGGTCAAGGCGGGCGTCGGATCCGTTGTCGAACCGGCTGACAAGACGTCCAGATGATGCAGCGGCTCGTCATTTCCGGTGACAGCCAGCGTTGGTGGTTCCATGGTCTGTTTGGGTTGGCGGTTGTTGCGCGGTTAGGCGGTTGTCGGTGGCAGCCGTGGGCGTGATGTCGTGTGACCATGTTGTTGTGTCCGTCATTTTGAGTGGGCGCTCTTTGGCTTTCGGATGTCCAGTGCGGCATTGTTTCTCTTTCGAATTGATCATATTCTCGATTCATCATGCACATGCACTATGTACAATGTAACGTAAAACAAGCGTCCCGTTCGACCTCAGCGCATGTTGCTGTTGTCATCAGGGCCACCACGTCTTTTGCCTCCCCGTGCTGGCAACCGCCGCTTCACATGCTGTCCCGTGCCCGCCTCCAACACTCGGCGGCCAATGATTCCGCCGCCGCGACGATCCATGGTCGTCTCGCCATCCTCACTTTGCGATCCACAATCGCAATCACATGTACCGATGCCGGCGCAGAGCCGTCCCCAAGGCGGCCGTAACGCAGTGGGGCACCAGGGCACCCGCCGTCGCTGCCACTAATTCCACCTTTTCGTCCGTGTGTCATTGGTTTGCAACCACTTGAAGCAAGCACACCCCGCTCCTCGTTTCCGGACTTCGCAGCCATCGCGCCGCACCGACCTTTTGCCGAGTTGTGCGGACTTGGGCTGTCGCTGCTTGTGGATCGTGGGCGAAAAGAGTGAATTCGCCGCGTTTCGCTTGTTTGTTGCACTCTCCTTGTATGGCGAGCTGCCCACAACCCATGTCTTCACCAGCTGCCAAATCAGCCAGTGCAGCGCTCCCACGATGGCCCCGTCCATCGACATTGCTGTTTGCGGCTGGTGCCTGTACGAATTGTTTCCATCGCATTGAATCCTTACTTTGCGGCTTCCGCTCACCTCGGCACTCTGTCCTACCGCTGTTCCTGGGCACATTCATGCCTCTCGTCTGCAATCCCATACATCCACCACCGCACCGGCTTCAAACCATCCTACCAGCGCCGCATTATCTATCGATTGATGCCATCTTCACTATCGTGTACGTGCACTTCACCTTGCTTGGCTGCGCCGCTCCATGGCTTGTGTTCGATGCACTCATCAACCTTCACCATCCGCGATCTCAGTCACGACCAGCATGCTTTCACAAACCGATTCTCCCAATTTCACGGCTGGCGACGGCCGAAACTGGCCGCGGGTGTGGCAACACCTGACAGGGCGGCAGTTTCGGTGGAAGCAGCAACGCCACGGGATTCCTTTTCGACATCTTTGTTTTGGATTCTCAACATGCATCATGGCGGGTCCTCGCGCGGCCTGCATTCCTTTCTGCGCTACTCGTTCTCGTGCTGTGACTGGTATGTACGCTCCCATACGTCCACCGATTCAACATCCGAGATTGGTTGCTTCTTCGCATTGACGGCTGCTGTACTCTCCTTTTCTGCAGTATCTTGGCTCGCTTGTCGATTATCCAAAGTGTCTGGCTCGCTTCAGCACAACCCGACGATGCGGCAATGATTCGGTTTTGCTGTGCAATGGTGTTGGTGCTCACTGCACCACGGCCACGCCTCTCGCCAATTTGCGTATCTATGTTCTGTGCGCCGATGGATTTCTTCGCGCACGGATTATTAAGAGACTGGAACTCGTGCTGCGTTTTGGTCGTACCTTGAGCACTGCAGCAGATAGGATCCAGCAATTTAAGAGCCTACAGCAATATCCCTGTCGTGGGCGCCGTGTCATACATCCCTGTACGTGCATTCGCCGTTTGCCTCTCGATCATGTCACGTTGTGCTGATTGATTTTTCTACCACGTAATTGTGTAGGCTTTCTTGTTTTCCATCATCATTGTCTGCCACCGATCCGATCCAATCTTATGCTTGGTGTCGGCAAAGGCTGTTTGGTGCGCCTCAGCCCAATCTCCGTTCTGCGCATTCAAGCTCCTCCCTACCCTTGAAATCTTCTCGCCGCTTGTGAGCGCAACGCCCGCCCGCTCATGTTTGCCACGGATCTTCGACGCTACACATCCAACCGAGCCATCCAATCCTTGGTGCCGCCCAGGCTGGCCGCAACGAAGCTGGCCGCCCGGCCGTCGGTACCGGTCACGCTGCCAGTTACGGCTCGATGCGCAACCAGCGCAGCGGCTGGATTCGCAGAAACCGATACTGTTGCTGCCGCGGATCTCAGCACACCCGCTCGCCACTCATTACTTGCATTCTTGGCCATCTCAGTTGCCCCTTTCACCTGCTTTCCGCTACCTCGTGCAAGTTTGTTTGCTCCCATATCTACATCCGCCTACCGCTGCACTTCAGCGGGCTGCTGCTGGTGCTCGCCGCTGCCGTCCGTCCAGCTTGGGCCGCCTAAGCCGCATTGCTGCGCCGCTCTTCCCAACCAAACTCGCAAGTTGACAGCTGCTCTTTGCCATGCCCCAATCAAGCAAGGAGTGTCTGCTTCTCGTCGCTTGGTACTCAACGTCATCGCCGCCGGTTTCGCATTGTCCCGCCCATCTCGCAATCCCAAAAGAGAACGCAGGCGCTACGCCTCTGGAGCCGCTCCTGAGCTGCTTTTCCGCCGCCGCGGCTTCCTGAGCGGGTCGCCCACAAGCTTACCAGGCCGTCCGATTGCCATTTCTTCGCTGAAAACTGTTTCATTGGTCAATGGGCCAGGCGTCGAGTGTCTGGCTCTCGGCTCGCCACGATTCCGTTTGCCGGCTTTCTTGCCACCGCCGCTCGCAACCTAGACGAGCTTGGATCATGCCGGCGCTGAACCAGTTTCCGCGGCCGCCGCTTCATCCAGCTTCCGCCCATTTTCTTGCATCTGTGGACCATCGGCTCTATCGCGCCAGTGATTGACTTGCACGGTATCTTCGCCCATCAACAACATCCCGCCATCATAAATCTCGACACTTATCACCGCCGACTCGAGCTGCGGCTATGCGTTCCTGCGTTAACTTGCAACGACACTCGCCCGACAAATCGAATCTCGAATCCGCATATATTGCCATGGTTCGTTGCTTCGATTTCCTCCCGTCATCGCCCAGAATGGCATTGGGCACATTTGCCTGCATTTGCTCACTGATTATGCCTGTTTCTTGTAGCTCACCAGCGAACCCGCTCAACTTGCCTCATTCTTGCAACAATTCGACGGCATGTGACGCTCATGCAAACTTTCCCTGCACTACTAGCTTTGCCGGAATCTCTTACGCCGTTGCCCCGTCACCTCGAGCCATTCGTCCTGGGGCCTAAGGTCAGGGTCAGATCCGTCGTTGTCATGCTGGCTGCTTTTGCCCGCGACTCAAGTGGTCCATTCACCGCGGCTCGCCTTTTCGTTGACAGGCGGCGCGGAGAGTTCACCGGCAGTTTCGTGTTGGACGAGTTGCGGGTCGCTGTGTTGCGGTGGGCGGGACATGCACAATGCAATGTGGAGCAAACATCCTGTCGCCAGCTCGCCGCCATCGCCAGTCACCGTCATCACGATCACCGGGCGGTTGTCCGACTTGTCCGCCAATTGGGTTAACCCTGCCGCCTGCACCAGCGCCCGCGGCATTTGCCGAGTTGCGCAGACGTGAGCCGTCGCTCCCAGTGGACGGTGGGCGGTAAGTTGAGTCCGCCGCAAGTCGTTTGCTCATTCTCCTTGTTGCAACCATTCTTGCGTTGCGAGCTGCCAGCAGGCATTGCCGCAGAGCAACGCTCCCACGGCGGCATTGTGCATCGAAGTTGATTGCTGCTCGTCCCTGTACGACTTCTTTCCATCGCATTTATTGCTTCCTCTGCGGCTTCCACTCACCTCGGCACTCTCTTGCTTGGTCGCAGATGGCTGCTCCACAGCACGACCACGCCTTCTTTTTCCTGCCATCCACCGTTGCATTGACTTCAAACCATCCAATTGCACTCGCGCCGCTGCACCATTCGGTTGACTTCTCCCTCACCGTCATGCACATCCTCTTGCATATTGTGTCTTGCCGCAAGTACTGCCTTCATAATCACCTCTGTTATGCAATACGTCCCGCTCACCCGCGGGTGACACGCCCAATGAGCCTCGCCTTGCTCACGCCGCCTTTGCTTGTCAACGCTCCCTCATTATCCCCAGCCTCAGTCACGGCCGGATTCCGCTCGCCCAACTGATCGATTCGCCTAACGTCACGGCGGGCGACGGTTGAACCCGGCCGGAGCCTGCTGCTGCTGGTGCTCGCCGCCGCCACCCAATCGGTACAACCGTGCTGCGCTGTTCGTTGCTTGTTGCCTTTAAGCTCGCACGTCGACAGCGGCCGATGCGTCGTTCGACGCTTTTCATGCCCCAATCAAACAAGTGACAGCTGCTGCTCGATGGATTGTGCTCAAGCTAGCTGCCACCCAAATCGTATCCCCACGGCACATGCGCAAGCGCCACGGGGCGCGCTAGACCTGGGACCCGCTTGCTTTTGCCCGCTGACAACCATGGTTCGATCCAGTTCTCGAATCGTCACTCTTCCATATCCTGTGTGTTGCCGCCGCCGCCGCCGGCATCGCCACATTTAGAGCACTGCGTCATTCACTGCGCCACCAAGGCCGCCACTGCAGACCCATGTCCTCGGGTCCATTTCCTTGCTCCCACTGACATTGGCCAGCTCTGGACCGCCGTTGCAATCATACGTGCGATAAGCTCTCGTCCCACGCCCATCAACTGCCCCCTTCACATCATGACCCACAGTTCAGCGTTTGCGATCGGCTTAGCCCATGACCATCCTGCGCCAACCTTGCACACCGGCCCTGTGGCCTTCTGGCTTCCTCGCCAACAGTCGCTGCCTCTCTGCCATCTTGCGCCACTGAATTGGACTTCATGCCTTTTCAACCTCAATATTCACTCATCCACCACGGACCTTTATTCGCCCAGCCCAATCTGGCACCTGGGTATACCCAGACGATTTCATTATGTGTTTTCACTAGCACATTGGTCGCATTCCAACTGTTTTTTTGCCGATACTTCCTCTCGTCGTCGGCCACGATTGCAATAGCGCGCGGGCTCGCTTCCCCACTTCCTTTTGGCGCAACTGTCTAGTCTAGTCGAGCGTCTTGCGGCATGCTTTCACAGCCTTGACAGCATACGGCGCTTACGCAGTATTTCACTGCGCTCGTTCGTTCCCTTACTGTGTCCATCGTTGGGCCGTTACCGAGGCATGCGACAGCTTGGTTTCGGTGATTCGTCCGATTTCATTTGCACGCTTTCACTTACATGTTCCGGGTTGTGAGGCGAGACATGCAATCCACGCTCGACGTTTTCTATCTGACGCATGAGCGATTTGGGCGTCTCTTGCGCCGTCGCTTCGAAAACGCGGGCAATCGGTCCAGCGGTCAAGGCGGGCGTCGGATGTGTTGTTGTCGGGCTGGCTACCTTTTCTTGCAACGCAGGACGTGCGGACGATGTATCCGTTGACGGGCGGCGAGATTTCACGGTTGGATTTGTGTAGGTAGGTCAAGTTGTTGGTCGTTGCCGACGGTGGGCGTGATGTCGTGTGACCTTTTGTGCGCGCCGTGGCAGTTGGTGGTCGCCGAAATTGTGTTGGCGGATGCCGGTGATACGGCATTCTCTTTCGAATGTATGTCAGACATTTTGGTCCGTTTGGCCCGCTGCGTCAATCAGCTCGGTCCACAGGCATCTCGTTGGCCTCAGTTTACCTCCCACAATTGCAACGCGTCGATGCCGACACCGCCACCTGTCCCAAGACCGCAGAAACACAGTAGGTCACCACAGCAATTGCCGTCGCGGCCACTGGCCTTATCCGTTCGCCCATGCGTCCCATTGCACCTCGCTACTCGTTGCCGGTCCGCCGACTTGTTTACCGGTCCTCTTGATAGTATGCCTCGTTTGCATCGCATGCTCTTCTTCTGCGGCTTCATCTCACCTTGGCGTCCTGCCAGGACCACGCTCGCCCACGGCTGCCCCAGCGCATTGCCACGACGCAAACAATTTCGGTCGGGTTACGGGCACTGCCGTCTGGAATCCTATTCATTCAACGCTGCAGTCACCACCGTTCCCGTCATGGCATCAGCTTCAATTCGACCGCGCCCGCGCTGCGGCCAAGCTCGATCGATTTCTTGCTCGTTTCGCACAAAACAAGTCGCCGCAAAGTGACAACCGAGTTTACTCTGGCCGGGCATGGATCCCTATGGTCTCTCGCTCACCCGCGACGTCACATGTCTCTTGCGTCTTGCCTTGCTTGGCTGCATGCGTGCAAAGTTTGCGTCCTCTGGGCTCCCCAACGCTCTTCAACGCTCCCGCATTATCCACGGCCTCAGTCACAACCAGATTCCGCTCGCACCGCAGATCGATTCGCCCTACGCCACAGGTGCCGACGGCCAAAACTGGCCGAGTTACGCAACATCGGGTCAACCATGGTGCATTTTGGTGCGATCGAACTGCAAACTACCATCTGCTGCTCATCTTGAGTACCTGCAGATGTGCGTCGCCCTTTGATCCGATGTCCGAGATTGATTCATTCTCACTTTGCTGCTTCATTGCTTCCCTTCTTACAGCGCCGATGCTCTCCGGTCTCTTCCGACAAGCCCGATCGTCATCCGATTGCACTGGCATCTCACGTCGCCGTTGGTGCTGGATCGTATGATCGAAATCAAAGCAAGATTTCCTTGCTCACTTGCCCCAGCAGCCTCCTCATCTTTTGGTCGATCCTCACCCCGACTGGTTATTTGATTTTGGGCAGGTGCCATTCGCAGTGGCTCGCGCCATTACTCTTGCCCGGCTCGCTGCAGCGCAAGAGCCCCATGACGTGTTGGCGGCATATTTGGATGCAGCTGCGGCGAGCACCAGCGTCATCATTTGCGACTCCCAAGCCCGCGCTTCTCTTGACGATTACGCCTGGATTGCTTCTATGAGAAGGCAGCTCGTCGATTTCTTCGCATGTGGATACGAAAGAATGGGGACTTTCATATTCACGTGAGGACTCTTGTACTGACTCCTTGGCTGCCCGGCCGGTTTCCCCCCTACTGTCACTCGTTCCCCATCATGGTTCGCAGCCAGGTGTCGATGCCAACGCTCTTCACCCGTTACGCGCTTCAACCCGGCTCTGCTCAAGGTCGCTTTGCCAGGTTGGTGAATAGATTGGGCACCTGCTGGACGGTTTTTGGACGACTGCCGTGGCGCGCGTGGGCGATGTACTCTTGGTAATGGAATGTGCGAACTGCGCATGTCGCCTTGAGCTTTTCGGTATGCTTTTGCCCGCCATGCGATCGTGTACAGCAAGCGCTCACAGACTGACCTTGCTGCATTCCGCCCCTTGACCACCTTGACGGCCGCCGTCATCTTGCTGCTTTATGTGTCTCCTTCATTTTCGCTTCTTGCCGCCGCGTGTTTTTGTATCGATGCCTTATTGAGTTATCCGAGATGGAATCCTATCGTGTGTCACGGTCTGCCTGACCTACTAAACGGCGTGCTCTTGGACCAGCCGTTTGCCCGGTCGGTAGATTGCACAATGCAGGCGCAATATCGCTGCCAGCAACGGTTTTGAATGAAATGATAATGTGCATTTGGTTCGAATTGAAAGCAGGAATGTGGGTTGACGTCCGCCGAATACCCCCCAAGGATAAGCTGTTCGAAAGGAAGCCAAGGAACTTCCTGCGAAATGATGGATGGCCATGACGATTAAGTATGCTGCAAATTTTTAGCTGCCGCGATGTCGCATATAGCTTGTCGATTGGGACAGCAGTTATTGGCTGTTTTCGATTGCAGCTCGATCATATGAATGGCAGATAGGCGGCAGCGACGAACACATTGCGAATCCGGCTCTCAACCTTTTCTCTCGACTTCTTCACTTGGTAACTCACTTGCACAAATGTTCGCATCCCACAAGGAGGCGTCACAGCAGTTGCACTCGGTGGACGAAATCAATCCCGCCGCTTCGAGCTGCATACAACCACAGTCAACCTCCGCGTACTTGAGCTGCATCCGTGTGCCTGGCTCGTTGAAGCAATGAGTCGATTGGCCTCCTCGCACATCAGCCAGCGTCTGCTTTTCCACGTCTGCCGCTGTTTAAGGCCATCTGTGCTGCGAGACTCTTGTTGAATGCGGTATGTGCTTTGTGTTGCTTTCCCCATTGCGAATGTGTGTGTCATGGCCGAGCATTTTCGGGTTGAGCCTCAACACCCCCGCATGATCAGTTGTCTCGCGCCAAGTCTCTCAATCCCTCCATCCATCGATATCGATGGATGCAATGTTTGTCTTTGGTCATGTTAACTTGACACATTCTCTTCCATGGATAAAACCAACAATCACGCAAATGCAAATGAACCCTCCACAACCATCCATCATCACCCAACCACCCGCCCTGCTGCCCCCGCCGCCGCCACGAGCGCAAGAGCATGGCCAGACCCTAGGCGCAAGAAAGGCGGCCAAGCGTGTGGCGGAACATGCCGCCATCGGCCTACCTGATGCCGCCGGCCTTCGTGAGTCGTTCAAGGCATTCAACGTGGCCGTCCTCGTCCAAAAAATTCTCTTCCAATGCTTTGCAGTCCAAGACTTCCAAGCGCCGCCCGCCACGCCGGATCCCTCCTTGGCCTGGCTTATGCCAGCTGGCGTGCTGGACAATGTGCAGACGCTTGCACGGCGGAACCGAAACAAGCTCGTTACTTGCGCCGTGTGGCATGCGCAGGCCAATACGGTTCGCTTTGTGGTTGCAAAGATGGCGAGCGTGGGCAAGGTCATGTTGGGGAAAAAGTGGCGCAAGAGTGCGCTGAGGGAGGCGATTGAGACGAGGTTGCAAGAGTGTGTTGCTGGCGTGCATCCCAGTGTAGGCGGTGGACGGTACCGGGTACAACCGGTACTCGTGCCTACGTACGACGGCAAGGAGAGCGGTGTTGTGAAATGGCACATCAACTGGGATGCCAAGCATGTGCCATTCATCACAATGGCCAACCAGACGTCATTTCCGCTCGCCGCTCGCCAAGTTTTGCAGCCTCAACGACCTCCATCTCCTCCAGATTCAGACTCGGGTCTATCCGATTCCGATTCTGATATAGACGCTGATGCAGCGCAGGCGCCATCGCCACCTCGGACACTCGACAACAACGGCGAGCGTGGTGAGCAGCTTCAGCATGGCCGCCAACCTACCACTTTTGTGCCAGCCATTGTTCCTCCACCGACGCTCCAATCTGCGCGGCTCGCCGCACCAGCACCAACGTTTGCCGACGTTCAACAACTGCCCGCCCCAGCCGCAACCGCAGCTGCAGGCTCAATCCGACCTCCTCTTGCTCGTCCTCAAGTTCTCCCACGCCCCACCACGGCTAAAAAGGAATGGTATCACCCGACCGTTTCCTTCAACCAAACCCTCGCCATCCTCACCATCCTCTTTGCCTGCTCGGCCGACTCCAACGGTCACGGCTCCCGCGTCGTCATTCCAACGACCATCGGGTCGCCCAATTTCGATGATTTTGGCGCCCGGCTCGTTGCATTTGCATTCGAGCACTTGGACCTCCCCATTCCATACATGCTTGTGCATGCCACGGGTGTCGACTTTTCCAACGAGCGGCTGGTCGACGTTCTGTTCACGCTTTTTGGCCGCAAGGACGATAAGCAACGGAAGCAGTTGGTGGCCTTGATTGGTGAGTACGTCGAGCGGGTTGTGGTGCGCAGCGAGCAAGTGGAGATGAAGGTGGCAAATTTGGTTGTTGCGCCGGCGTTGGTCGAGGATCCGGCTGGTAGTGGGGTATGGGTGCTGAATTGGGCAGTCGAAAAGGCGTTGTATGCACAGGTGACGAGTGCTATCCCAATGCCTGCGGAAATGCGTCCCAAGGCCCAAACACCCAAGAAGCACGGTTTTTTTCAGTTTGTGGTTTTGCACGAATCCTCCTTTCTCCAACTGACCAGTGTCGAATGTCCCCGTGTGACAGGTCAAGGTCATCTCGCTTGGTTGAACCACCAGTTGGCCCGCTTCTCCTCGCCGAACTGCCACCTCGAGCGGCAAAGCGGCCACTGCCGCAAGAGACATTGGATTCGTTTGAATACGAATCGGACGAGGCTCGGCATCACAAGCGCCGTCGAGGCGGCTCATCGGTCCGCAAGGGCAGCAAGGCCAGCTCAGCTTCGTCGTCGGATCCAGCGCTTGACTCGTCGCTGTTCTCTGCCGCGGCACATCTCAGTCCCCGCCGCCAACGACCGAGCACTCGGCCCATGGCTCCTGCCGCAAGCTCGGCCGCCGCCGCCGCCTCCTCCTCCTCAGGCGCCGGTGCCTCCGCTACGACTATGACCATGTCCTCGTCCACGGCTGTCGGATCAGCATCAGCCGGCGCGGCCTCCACATCGCTTGCGGCCGCTTCATCCTCAAATGCCAGCGCACAAGCATCTACCTCCACCTCCTTACCCGCACCTCCACTCACCGACCCAACCCACGCTCGCCGCCTCGCGCAAATCAGCGTCACCCGCCTGCAACTGTTGACAGCGCACCCGTCGTGGGCCACCAACACTTGGTTCCGCGAGCTGCAAGGCTATGTGCGTGCGCTGGGCGAGGAGCTCACTCCGGCCACCTTACAAGCGTACGGCCAAGTGACTGCGGGCCGCATGCAGCCAGGGCAAGGTGAGCGGGAGGCCGTGGCCATGATGCCTGCCGTTGTCGGGTATGTCATGGTGAGGGACAGGTTTGCGCGGGTGTCGTTTGAGTACGTGAGTGCCTTGTTTGAAACGGCAAGCGAGTGCGGGATGAGCATCACAAGGGAGGGGTTAGTGGCATGTGCGGAGATGGCAATGGAGGAATGATTTCAGGGAGAGACGTTGAGAGCACGGTGTTGGCTGTTGGCCGGGTGTTTGAATCGAGCGTCGTTGGTTGTTGGAAAGGGTTTGGAGGGCATTACATTGCGTTTTGTCCGCGCCATACTGATATCACGATTCGATTCGATTTTTTTGTTACATTTTCGGGTCGCCAACGGCCATGTCTGAGATGGATGGTAGGGTTCTGCTGCGGAAAGCAGCAACGATTGGGTAAGGTGTCGAAAACATTACATATTCGCACAAGCACACAAGAAGAGGAATCACCGACAGAAATGAAAAATCACACAACACAAACAGTGTCCAGTTCTTACTCACACAGCTTAATCAAACAATCACACCGACAAACGCTTACTCGTCCAATAACATCCTCGCACACGCCTCTAAATTCTCACGATTCACCTCCATCCCCATCTCCCTCGCCACATCCACCACAGCCTCCACGTACTCAAACTCGACATTCGGATCGATTCCACGGACAATCTCGTAAGCGAGCACCTGCGGCACCAACGCAATCGCGTCTTGCTCCGACTTTGGCCTCTGGTCGGCGGTCCATTGGCTTGTACGGCGCAAGAATTCGAGCGATACGGTATGCTCGCCGTACGCGAGCGCAGTCGTTTGCAGCTGCTTGTACCAGGCGGCGGTGGCCCAAGTGTACGACTGCTGAAGCTGGATGCGGTACATGCTGATTTGCGCGCGGGAACGCAAGTTTTGTCCGGATTCGGCGGCCGCGGAGGTTGACGCAGTGGAGGATCGAGCGTCCGACTGGGTGGATGAGGTTGTCGAGGATGCGGTAGTGGGTGGACGGGAAGGTTGAATGGTAAAGTGATTGTCGAAGTCGCCAGAATACATGGGCGACTCGGACATGTGTTCCGAAATGCGAGGCCGTTTCGACAGGCCGGGAGCCAGGCCGGGCATGGAAAGCTCGTCGTTTTCGTCGTTGCTTGAGTCATCAGACGAGTCAACAATGACAACCTCGGAGGATGTGCGCTTCTTTGGCCGATTTTGAGCATGGCTGTTTTGAGCAAAAGGCGGAGCGCACGAAATGTTAGCACGTGCATCGAGATTGGAATTCGGACTGACGCACCGGTCGCGATTCCTGGGCTTGACCACATCCGCCTTGTCTGTCGTCTCCTGCGGCGTCTCGGCCGTCATTTTCGAATACGGATCGTCCCTTGCCGCCCAATGAATCACCCACTCGTGCTCGTGTTCGTCGACATCTCGAACCACAATCGGGCACACCTTCAAGTTGCCGGCGGGCAACGTCACGCCCTCTTCACCAAACACCCTCTCGAGCAACTCTCGCAGCGTGCCAGCACCACCGGTCGCCGCCATCCGCTCGGCCCACTTTTCCCTGCCAAACAATGTAAACAAGATATCGGCCAATCGCTGCTCGCTACCCTTGACGCCTTGGGCCGTAACAAGGACGTACGGGACCATGACGTGCAAGTTGGCACGCGCATACGCCACGAGGTCGCCCACAAACTCCTTGAATCGGCCCCCTTGTGACATGTGCGGAACAAGCACGCGGTCACCAACTGCAGCGCGCGCCTCGGCCCATGCGAATACGATAGCGTTGAGTGCCATGGCGCGGTTGAAAGCCATGGTCGGCGCGTACCAGGCAGCCTTGTGCTTGGCGGGTAAAGGAAGCAACGTGGCCGGTGGGTCGATGAATCGAGGCGCGGGTGGGAGTGGCACAGAGTCAGAATCGGAGGCCAATTGGTCGCATTCGTCGTCGTCGGTTGTGGACGAGTCAATATGGATCGATGCATTGTTCGAGGCGGAGCCGCCGGAATGGGCGAGGCGCGCAGGCGCAGGCGGTGGTCGAGGTGGTAAGGACGCGACCATTTCAATGTCTGAATCGGATTCGGAATCAGAATCCGAGCTGGAATCCGATGCGGACATGCTGTCGTGATCGAAATCGTTGCCGTCGGCGGTGAATGGATTGAGACTCGCTCGAGATGGACATGGAGAGACACTGGGTGACGAGCGCGGGAGCAAGCGTGGGAGCAAACGTGGGGGAGAATCAGGGGTCTGGTTGAGCGGCGCCAAGTCGACATCCATGTGCGATTCGGAAACTTGAGTTTCGTCATCCGAGTCCAAGTCCGAGTCCGAATCTGAACGTGAGCTTGAGCTTGAACTCGAACTCGAACTGGAGCTTGAATCGCTCGATGAGTCAGTCGATTCCGAGGAACTGCTTGACGAGTCCGAGTCCGAGTCCGATTGACTCGAGGACGACGACGACGATGACGATGACGTTGATGCGCGAGAACTTGCGGCCGACGTCGATGGCAAACCCACAGCTGTGTGGCTCGCGGCCTTGGATGGCGTCGCGGTCATTGGTATCCGCGCATCGTGAGCAAAAGGCTGCTGGTAAAGGCTGGGATTCTCGAGATGCTTGAGAGAATGAACAGGCGATCCAAACGGGAGAAGCGGAACAGAGTGTGGTGCGATGTGACCCACATGTGCACTGGTCGGTGGCGAAGCGACTTGCACATAGGGTTCATTGCGAGCCGCTTGGTTGACAATCCACTGCTGTCCAACCTTCTTTCCTCGCCGAAAGTGCCCCTCGCTGACCTCAGTCAACATGAGCGTCGTTCGAAACCCACCAAACGCCTGCACAATCCCTTCGCGGTGATCCTTGAAATGCCGCCGAATTGCATGCTCGAGATTTGAATTTGCCCACTTTTTGCGCCACATGATGGTTGCGACGTCGTTCAACATCATGTCCTGCATGACCGCCTGCTTGCGATCCTTATCCCAAGCGGCAAACTTGACGGGCAAGCGCAAGTGGTCGCGCGCATACTGGACGAGGTTGGACACATTGGTGACCAGCGATTGGTACGGGACCATTTGTCCGTCGGGGGAGTTGGCGAGTGCGGCACGCGGGTTCTTTTCGATCCAGGCAAACACGAGGGCAGATACGAGGAGGCCCGCGTTGAATGCATAGGCAGTAGATCGCAGGCCCGTGTCATTTGGCGGGAACAGGTCTGGGAGAAATGCACGGCGTCGGCTTTTGGGCACGTATTTGCCGGCGGATCCCTGCTTGGCTTGCTTGTCCTTCCCGACAGGCGGCCCAACCTTGACGCTGGCGGCTTCGCCCAGGGACTTTGGCCCGTTGCCACTCGAAGTGGCCACGGCGGCCGTCTGCTTTTTCCGGTGCTTCTTGTTCTTTGCCATGGTTGGTAAGCCGTGATGGACGCCGCGACAAAGTGGATGGATGCACGCGCCGGTACTATGTGGGCGTCGGTGAGGAGTGAAACAGCATGGAAACCTATAGCGTGCGCTCGAATACGAAATTGGTACAGATTCAAGTGATTTCACAGAGTGCCGGGCATCGCATTGTGACGTGACATGGAGGAGATGTGAGCGAAGCGAAGAGTATTTAACCTTGGTGGCTGTGTCGATGGCCAAACAGCGCCCAAGGTTTGCTGGCATCTGGCCACGCCACGCCAGGAACGGCACAACGACTTTTTGACATTGAATCCATACAGACTGTTGTCTCGCAACACAAGGAAATCCACCCGACCCGATTGACGATTGTACACACTGACAAAGAACGACGAGAGCCTCCCTCGTTCGTGGATCTCTCAATCTGTCTCCATGGCCATGGGACTTGCTGGCCTCGCATCTTGCGTTGGCTGCGCCTCAAGTGCCTCGGCCCTCGGCAAATTGAACACAACGTGCTTGAGCACCTGCGACATGAGCGAATGCGCCGCCTCCGAAACCACCTTTGCCGCGTCCCTGCTGGCCTTGCCCAGGTTGGAATCGTCCACGGTGGCCTTGTTTTCCTTGGCATCCTTGGCCGTGTCGCCCTTCTTGGCCAGCGTAACACCCTTGTCGGCAGATTGCTTGGAGTCTGCAGCCGCCGAGGCCGAATCGACGGGCACGGCGGGCGCGGGCAGCGAGGTGCCGAGTTGGCGGGATTTGAGGACTTGGGCGTCTGCGCGGTCGAGTTTGGCCGCCACGTCGGCGAGTTGGCCAATGAGGTAGTCCTTGTTCTGCAATTTGGAAGTATTTCGGGTGGGTGAGTTCACGGTCAATCCGATAGAATGTATCGTAAGAAAGGAATAGGGGAGGACAACGCACAGTGGTCAATGGGCTCTGAGACAAGGTGCTGATCCAATGCTTGTTCCACAGCAACTCGAGCAAGTGCGAATCGAGCCTCGACTTGAAGATGGACACGTCGAGCGAGTAGTACTGGTTGGCGTGTACGCCGAAATCCTCAATCTTGGAAAGTGGAATCGATTGGTACTCTGAGGGCGCGGCGTTGGGCGGTGTGTAGTTTTGAGGGTAGGTGCGGAAGGCGCCGATTTCGACACGTCCGGCGGAGATTGTGCGGTTTGGGTCGACCTGGAATGGTATCGTACACAATTTTGAGATAAAACCGTGCAAGCAATATGGTAGAGCGCAGCAAAAAAAAACGTACGACAATGGCAAGGAAGGGCTCTTGGTACATTTGATTGGTCATTTGGGTCGAGACGTCAATGCCAGACAACCAACACCCGTACCCGGGGTGGGAGTGATACCAGCCCAGCACATGCTCCTTCCTGCCCATCTCTGACCCGTTACTCTGATACTGCACCATGTACTCGAAAGCCTCCTGCTGCGCGTTGACCCTGGTCTCTGTGCCCTGGACAGGTAAAGCAAATGCATCAAGGACCACCATGGTGTCGCCCATGACTTTACCCTGCATGAGGCCCATGACCTCGAGGTGGCCGCCGGACCGCGCGTGAATGACCATCTTGATGAGGGCAATGGCCGAGATCTTGACCTTTTTGAAGTGGTGCGGGTCCTTGCGCCAGGGAGCGTCGACGCCCGACGGGGTGGGCGTGGTGGGCAAGGCGTACAGGTCATCGGTCGGGTCGACCGTCAGGACCTTGTTTTCGAGCAGCCAGGTCTTGAGGGCCATGGAGGCCGAGGCCGAGGCCGAAGACGCGGTTGTCGCCATGATATTTATGATACGTTCCTTGTGACTTCTGACGTGGAGTTGGTGGATGCTCTTGGTTTGCGCTTGGCAGGTGACAGTGCTGGATTGCAGGATGAATTTGAGGCGCAAGGGGCAGCCGAGTCAATTGCCTCAAGTCGATATTGAGTGTGGATCCATGGAACTGAAGAAAAGCGAGTTTTTATCACTAAATTTCCAATTCATCAGTTTGTATTGTTAAGTGTTCAGTTGCAAAATCCAATATGAATACTTTGGAATGAGGCCGCCGATCACGCAAGAAGAAGAAGAAAAGTGACCGATACACCACTGCGTGGACATACGTGTATAAGTACATGGTAAATAATAAATCAATGCAATCATAAGCGCATGAAACAATATCCCTATGAGTCTACTTGGTAAAGACTAGGCAGCGCTTTCCACATGTTTTCCCTGATTCCAATACTCGCGTCTGTTTCTGCGGCGGCGTCCACCTCCACTTCCACTTCCAGCGCGTCTTTGTCTTCATCGCAAACTGCGGCTGCGCGCGATGCCGTGACTTGGCTCGACTCGGCCGTCGTTGGAAATGTTCATCGCGCCTACGTGGGCATGCTCTCCGGCCATATCCACGTCTATCGTTGGGACCAACCGAGCTCAACGCTCGTGTTCGTTCAAACCTACCGCCCGACAACCGCGGGCCACATTGTGCGGCTGTGTGCGCTGACAGCGGGAGGCCACGCCCAATGTTTGGCCGTCCTTGCCGGCACCATGCTCGCCTTCCACGACCTGTCTACCCTGCAACCCATCTCGTCCATTCGGCCCATCAAGGCCATCTCCGCCATCGCCACCAATTCCAACCCCAGTCCCACCAGTCCTGCAATCCATGCGCCCGCAGCTTCTGGTGTAGCAGATTCGCTCCTCATTGCCCGTCGCCGCTCAATTGTCCTCCTCGGAATCCGCAAGTCCCCCAACACGGGCACGCTTTCCGCTACCGAGCTCCGCGAGTTCCCTTTTCCCGATGGTGTCCTTCGCATGGCCTGGCACGGAAATCACGTCTATGTTGCCGACAACTCATTTCACTACAAGTCTATTTCCCTCCATCATTCCTCAAGTGTGTCAGCTTCAACGGCGTCGCCTTCGGCTGATCCGAAGATTTATTCGCTGGCGGCCATGGACCCGTCAAAATCCATTTCGGCCGACAAAATGGACGAGTATCGGCCGCATTTAGTCATCGTCAGCAACAACGAAGTGCTCGTGGTATGTAAAACGAGCTCAGGTCCGAAATCGCAAACCCTGTCCCCTGGCTCTGGGTCGCCATCATCCTCAAGTGCCGCATCAGGCATCATTTTGAATTCGCGTGGTCAGCCAGCAAAGCATCGGCCATCCATTCATTGGCCCGCGTTTCCCCTTTCTGTTGGTCCGTTACATCATTTCGTTTTCACGCCAATGCCAAACCACGTAATCTAACAAATGCCGCTGTACTGGGCATTTTCGTTGCACAGCAATTCACTATCCATTCATCCTTGCTCTCCTCCCTGACCCATCTGGCGGCCCGCTACGCCTCTCGATCCACTCGCTCATCCACACGTCGCCCACCGCCTCTTCGGCTGCCCATCTCATTCAGCTCGACCCCATTCCAATTGCCGCCATCTCGTTACTCTCGCTTCCAACCCCGCTTGTCCTCGATGGCGACGGCGCCGGTTCAGGAAGCACCCAGTTCCAGCTCGTGTGCCGCGAGCGCGACGCCCTGTACGCCGTGCCGTGTCCAAGCTATATTTCTATGATCCAAGGGTGGCTGAATGCCCAGGACGAGGTCGAACTGGATGCCATTGTGGATTTGGCCGCACGTGTATTGCACGGCGACGAGCTGCGCAAAGTGTTGGCGCAGATTGCTCTGCGGTTCATTGCTCGGTGCAGATGGGACGATGCCCTGGATGCGTGCAAGCAGGCAAGTGTGGATCCGCGGTGGATTGTGTGGATGGACCGTGGCGCCGAAGTCATGGGTGGCGGTTGGGAGGCGGAGCACGAGGTCAAGCGCGTGCAGGTGGAGATAGGTGAGGCGGCGGGCAAGGGAAACTTGGTGCGGTTGTCAGACATTGGTTCGTTAACAGTCTCTGCCCCTCCACTCTGTATCCTCGGAGCGCTAACTTCCCCTTTTATGTACCATTCATCGCAGTATCCAACGCCCTCTCAAAGCTCACCACCAGCACCACCAACCCAACCACGCTCGCCTCCCTCACCCATACGCTCACCACGTCCTCGCTGTCGTTTGCGCTCGCTTACTTGGACCACTGGCGCATCCACTCGACACGAGTCGACCCGCTCGTCGAACTGGCACGCCTCGACCTGATGCTGCGCCTTGCGTCACCTGCGCCCGCCGTTGCCGAGCAAGCCCAGATCGTGTGTGACGTGGTGGGGCGTGTCCCAGGCGCCTTGGATCCCGTCAAGCTTGAGCTCGCACGCCACGGGTACACGTATGCGTCGACTGTCGTGGACATGCATTTAGGCCGCGTTGGTGAGGTGGTCAAGCAGTGGCGCGCGCTGGTGGAGGAGGGGACGGGCAGCTCCGAGGTGGCCGTTGAGCAGGTGGCACAGGTGCTCGCGACCCAAGTGAGCGCGGCAGACGCCGCAGCACATGTGGCTGACGTCCAGTGGATTGCTCGCTTGCAAATGCCGCTTGCCCTGGATGTTGTGCGGGCGTGGATTCCAAGGTTTGATGCGCGGGCTCTGCACGTGTTTGGACCTGATGTGGTTGTTGCCTACATTCACACCATGGGGCAAATCGATGACGGGGATGTCGAGGGCATTGTGCAGTGGGTAGTTGGGCAGCCGGCTGCCAACCAAGCGTGGATCAACGAGTATCAGACGCACGCAAATACGAGGCATGTGTCGTTTATCGAGTACTTGCGCACAAGGGAACCCGAGGCGAGCGTTCGCCTCTTGTTGGCACGAATGGCGTGGGATGCGATTGGGAGCAAGGGAGGCGAGCGAATTCGTGGCTTGATGGAGCAGCACGAGCACAAGGGCGAGTATGTGTTTGAGTTGGCGGTGCTGCATCCAGATCGTGCTGAGGCGGTCAAGCTCTTGGTCGGCAAGGTGCACGACTTCAAATCGGCGCAGCGTGTGTGCGAGCACGACGGTGTTGGGTTTGATGTGATTGTCGACGCGTACTTGAACATGCCCAACCGGTTCGCATTACGTCTCTCCTCTTGGCAATTGGCCGTCACTAACACTGGATTTTCTATTCCGGCCGTTTAGCGATGCTTGGTCCTCGTACTTCATGTCAGTCGCCGTTCAAAACCTTGGCCAGCTCGACTTTGACAAACTGCTCACGGTCTTGCCGGCAAGTTGGTCGCTCTCGCACGCTGCGCCGCTGCTTACGCACGAACTCGTTCAAGTAACGCGCAAGGGCAGGTGGGCCATGATGGTCAAGTCGCTCGAGCGGCAGAGAAACGTCAATGTACGCCTGCGTTTTGCTTTCCAATTCTTGTCAGACCGGAGTGTATTGACAAGCATGTGCTTACAGGCAAAGCTCGCGTCGCTGTCGCTCGTTGCGCCATTGGACGCAAACGCAAAGCCCAGCCTGTTAGGTGCGGTTGCGTTACCTGCGAATTGTTGCGTTTGCGGGCTAGAGATTGCGGATCCAGCTATGCCTGTGGTTGTGCGTCTGGTTGATGCGGATCAGGAGGTCGCACACACGAGTGGAGGAAGCGCAACTAAAGAGGGATCGATGGGGAGGCAGCAGCAGGTGATGCATGGCGTGTGTGCGAGCCAAAGTGGAGCGAGTAGTGGCGGTGTGGAAAACAGTGCCAACACAGTGTGACATGGCAATACACTCGTTCTTTCCACACCAAGCGATGACGTCGAGTTCAGTTGACACTGCAAAAGGAGAGCAGTGAAATTTGATCTTAAATGGCAAGCGTCTCATCACAACTCACATGAAGCTTAAACCTTTTCCAAGTGATGCGAACACCAAGATGAATCAACGGAAGCACCCAAACCAACCACAATCCACCCAGAACACACATAAACGACTCGGTTCAACCATGCGCCAAAAGAGGGCTCTTTGTCACCTCCATTCACGTCAGTTTAAACCACGGCAAAGGAACCACAAGAGGCTCGGTCCAGTCCGATCAATTGCGACTGGAGCAGACTGGGCCTGTCCAATCGCCTTCCCGCAACCTGCAAAGAGCTCACTCGGGCAGGACAGTTATCGGGCACACGAAGGTGCTGCCGCCTGAACCACTGCCAACTACTCGTGCTGGAAATGTCTACGTTCAAAGAGAAACATGATCCTGTCTTGGTGTGTGGGAATCGTTGATGCGTGTGCACTGCGACGAAGGTGGATTAGATCAAGTTCTGCTGACAATACCACCATCAAAACGAGGAAATGACAACTGGCGCAGAGAGGGCGACGATGGGATGCGAACGACCCCGACTGACAGTGGTCAGAATGAAAAAATTTGGTAGGTGCCGATGACAACGTTCAGGGAGATTGCTCGAGCGAATGATGCAAAAATGTGGTGGTCGACAGGTTTGTCTGGCATGGACAGGTCGCCCTCGACAGGCCTCGATCCATAAAACAAATGGTCAGGACCTTGGGAAAGAAGCGTCGCTGGTCAATGTGACGTGTCGTGTTCTGGCGCTTCGGCACCATGGGCATGCTGCCATCCTTGCGCTACTACATATGATCAATCACGAGTGTACGGTATGTTGGACAGCCCTTTCGTTTGGCGGGCCGTTAACTCGTGGCACCTTGCTGCTCCCATCTGGCGCTGTTTGTGACATCCTGCACTTGTAACCCTTGGGCAGCACATCAATGACCTCTCGAACCACCCATACCTCGCGGACCGCAACCGCCATGCCTTCGCCAATGAGTGCCAAGCTGCGTGGGCGGTCCATCAAACCGCCATCGATCGAGAGATGGCGCTCAAGACTGCCGAAGGCGTGGCCGACGAGAGAGCGACGATCCTGACGGACAGGAGCTTGAATGTGCTGCGAGTGAGCATGATGGCCAAGCGCCGGAGCCGCGACAACGTTGGGAAGGAGGAAGCGCAAGTCGGACCAAGTCGACGGTGTCTCGGCAGCTTCAAGCGATTTGCACCCTCAAACACAGGATCCGAGTCAGCAGCCAAGCGCCAAGCGTGGTGAGTCCGTGTTTGGGTTTGCGTCGAGCGTTGTGACTACCGTCAAGTCGCTTTTCGGCAAGTGATTGGATGCGGAAACGTTGAGCATGCTTCATTTTGGCCCCAAGTCATGGTCGCAACTTGCAATAAGTGTGGACACGAAACGAGGAAACGGGCCAACGTGTCCTAATCCAGTCATTTTATACTTGTACATGCCAACTTTGCTTTGCTACGAGAGTATTCCCATCTACGTTTTTCTCGGCGTTGCCTAGCTCGAGTCCGAGATGTGAGTGCATGCTCGATCGCCGGGCCGAAGATCTCCCATCATCACCCGCTGTTGGCATCTGCCACTCAGTATTTTCATGTTAGAGAATAAGGAACGACGGCATTGACTGCATGTATATAACATGGAAACAAGATTCCAGAAGAACAACGAGATGGTGGAGTGTATCACAACAAACATGTAAGACAAAGAAGGCAAAGCAAAAAGCAAGCAGACAGCATCAAGAGGAAAGCCGACAAATGTGTATGAGGTGTAGAGAAACGACGAGTGTACGGCAAAGTAAATGAGGTGGCAGGAGAGCAAAAGGGAAAAAGGAGAAGGAAGAAAAGAAAGAGACTGGTACAAAATCACAGACACTTGAAATCAGAGAAGAGAAAAAGCGAAAGTGGTGGTGATACAAGAACACAATCACGCCCAGAAAACACCTCACGAGCGCATCTTGCGCAACATCTCCTCCTCCTTATTCAACATGGACTCGAGCCGATCCAAATCGCTCAGTGTTGACATGGGCCGCAACTCGTCTTGCTGCACATGCGAGCCGTACGGCGATGGACCCGTTGGTGGTTGCGACTGCGATCCGAGGGCCGAAGGGTATGGCAAGGGCGTGAACCCACCATGGCTGGCGGCCGAAGGCTTGCTTGCGCCGCTGCCTCCCAATGCCGACGAAGTGGTAGCGGCCGACTCTGGTGGCACGGCCACACCAATGTTGTACGAGTTGAGCAACGTGTTGGCCAAAGTGTCAGGGTCCACATCTGCATCCTCGTCGTCCGAGCCTGCAGCGTCGTTCAACACGTCCAAGAGTGCAGAGAAGGAGAATCGCTTGGAATCGACCGAAGCCTCAGACATGGCGTCCGACTGGGCAAGAGCGCGCTCGCGCTCAATTTGCGACATGATGGACTGGCGCGCGTTCGGGTCCTTCTTCTCGAGGGCATTGAAGTCGACGTTGAGGTCGGCAAGGATGCGCGACTCGCGGTCCGAGCGGGCGATCCGGTACAACACCTCCATGAGCGTATCAATATCGACCTTTTCCGACTTGTGCTTGTTGGCCTGGTTGCCCGACGACGTCGAGTTGTACACGACATCGTCATCGTCGTCGCCCAAAAACACGGTATCCCTGGCCGTCTGCATGGCGCCTGACACGGACACACGCGATGTGTCAACGAGCATGGGCGACCCAGGCTCAGCCGATGCGTTGGCACCGGCGGCTGCCTTGGACGACGACGCAACCGTGGCGGCCGATGAGCCTTCGTGATCTTGCTGGATGGGCGAGAGAGGCACAGATGCTACGGCGGCCTTTGCGGCCTGCTCGCGCACTTCGCGCAACTTGTCCGGGTCGCCGTAAATGGACTGGCGCGCTTGCACTTTGCCCACATCGAGCTCAGAGTCAACGGGAGTTACAAAGCCGAGAGGAAGGACGCCGACTTGGCCCGTGGCGAGGTTGAGACCGAATCCCCAGCCATCGTCGTACTGTTTTCGACATTGATAAACGAGTCAAAATTAGTCACAATGAAAACGTGCCGCGAAAACTTCAAGAGGATGCAAACGAACCTGTTGCGAAACGGCAACCACGTCGCCAACCAACAACTCCAGCTCGTCCTCCATCTGCGGTGCATAGTTGCGGACGGCGCGGTGCTGCACGGGACGATCGTACTCGGTGACTGGCGGAGCGGCTGTGCCGTTGGCAGGCAACGACGGGATGGCAGGCAAGTTCTTGTCGAGAGACTGATGGAGCGGTTGTTGCGAGTCGTCGAGGGCAAGGGATGCGCGAAGCAGTTCCGTGATTGACACATTCTTGTCGACAATCATGGACGAAATGCGTTTGTTTGCCTTTGTGGTCGACACGTTGGAGCCCACGTTGGATTGAGCATATTGCGCTTGCTGCTGCTGCTGCTGCTGCTGCGTCGGGTAGCCAGACATTGGGTTGTTGGGCGTGTAGGGCGATTGCTGCGGCTGCGAGAAATTGCCACGCTGGTCTTGCTGCTGGCCTTGGGCACCCGCGGCGGCGCCACCGGCGTTGTTGACCATCCAATACGCACCATACTGTTGACTATCCTGTTGGCCTTGATTGCCCAGCTGCGCAGGCTGCTGTTGTTGCGGTTGCTGCTGCTGCTGTTGCGGTGCGTAAGGGCTCTGCGGCGGGACATTGGCGTAACCGGCGTGGTTGACCTGTGACATGGGCGGCATGGGCGGCGGGTTCTCTTCCTGGATCCACGACGGCTCCGAGGGCTTGACGGAAGAGTTTGCACCACCAGGCGTGGGGCGGTTGCTAAAGCCTTCCATGTAACGCTCGCGACGGCGCTTGTCGACACGCCACCGCCAAAAGTACATTGCACCGACAAGCAGGACAAGCAAAGCAAGGGCAGACCCGAGGATGATGGGCACAATGGGAGCCGGGGTTGCGCCGTCAGATTGCGACTGGCCGTCGGCCGAAGCGGATTTGGTTGCCTCTGGCCCGCTGCCGGGCAGCGTGGTTGCTGCTGTGTTGCGAATGCCAAAGCGTTGGGCACAGAAGGTGGTGGCTTCGGGGCAAGTGCTTGGGTCACAGAACCTGGACGTGAGCAGATAACCGCAGGTCGGGTTTTCGATTTCGCGGCCAGAGATACAGTTTGGTTCGCGGCCGTTGAACATTTCGCGGTCACAGAAGGAGCGGATTTCGGTGGCGCCGTTGGTCCTTGCCGTGTTGACGGTCTGTGGCGGGCACTGGGTTGAGTTGGAGAAGGATTCAATGGATGACTCGGCATACGTGTTGCATGTCTCGCGGCAGAGCGGTCGGCGTGCAGAGTTTGCGGGGCATCGGGTCGACGCATAGACCGAGTCGACGCACCACATTGAGATGAGGTAGCGGCGGTGGTGGTGGGTGTAGTTGGGACACCCGTACCGGTCCTTGAAGGTCTGGATGTAGGTAAAGTTGACATTGTTGGGCATGCGAGGCGTTTGCAGGTCGAGAAAGTCGCGGAAGTTGGAGGCAAACACTGCAGACAAGGGCCGCGTGTCGGATGCGTTGGCCCGAGCGAACGCTAGGCCGAGAAAGCTGCCTTGGACTTGAGTGTCCAGCTGGAGCCCCTTGAGGCCGCCGCAAACGGGCCAGTCGGCTTGGATGGTCAGGCACCCATTCTCGATGACGTCCGGGGTCGGGGACTGGGCTTGGGCCAAAGCCGTGAGGGCCAAGAGACAAGTAAGGAGAGCAGCAGGGAAGAAAAGCATGGTTGATGTTGTCTATGATGGTTGGATTTTGGTTTGGTTTTGGGTTTCCGTCGGGTTGGTCGAATAGGTCTAGGGCAAGTGGTATCAAAACAGACGGTTGTGTTGTGCGAAACGACTCCAACGAGCAACGAGCGAGCGATGGGTGGCGATGGAGCGAAGGAGGCGAGCCGCCAGCGACGGGGCGACGGCAGGCGTGCGTACGGCGGTGATGGATTGGTTTGCTGACTTGAGGCTTGGGTGTGCTGACCAAACTTGCGAAGCGACAGCAATGATGGTTGCAGGAGCAAGAGCAAGAGCACGAGTACAATACGGTAGACGTACTGATAAGTTTGGGTGGGAGCCGTTGGCAGCAAGAGAGCTGGCAACCCATGGCCAGTGGAGATGGATGGAGTGCCTCTCGAGGTCGTTGCGTTGTTGAGCATTGTGACGTGCTCTGTCCGGTACGGATCATATGGTGGGTGTGGCAAAAATGGGCGTCGGGCTTGCTTGCCACTCAACGCCCAAAGCGGGTGCCGTTGATATTGAGGCTTGACTCCATTCGCGATCAACTGGACCATGTGTAGACATTGATTGCCCCATGGTGATCAGTAAACACTCCAACACATCTCACATTGACTCGTGTCGACAAGCACAGACGTGTATACGTAAATTTTCCGAATACGAAATGTACAGGCACTCGCAGCACTCGCGGCAATCCGAATTTTCAATGCCAGCACACACTCTGGCGTACTGAAGTCAGTTGTCATTCCGGGTCTCTCCGAGCCCTCATCCGACCGACCGACCGACCGACCATCACGACTTTTGCTCACTTGCCCCATTATCAATACCACACACAGTCCGCACAACGCGCAGCCATGCAGCAACATCAGCAAGCGCCGCCGCCGCCGCCTCCTGGGTACGCGCACCAAGGTCACCCAGGATACCATCCACAGCAACAACAGCAACAGCAACAGCAACAGCAGCAACCGTATGCGTCCCACCATCATCCCCAACATCATCCTGCGCACCACCCCAATCAGTACTATGTGCCGCCGCCCCCACCCCCGCCGCATCCGCAGCACTCGCACCAGCATGTCCACCAGCAGCATTTGCAGCAGCAGCAACACCAACAACAACAACAACAACCGCCGCCCCCGCCGCCGCCGCAATCGCAGCCCAGAGGCGCCGTCGCCATCCAACCGCGTCCCGCTGGCATGACGGGCGCTCAGCAACAGCCACAACCCATTTCTCCTGCCTCGGCTACGCACCGGATTGGACCCAATCCAAATGCCAAGCAGGCTCAGCATCAGTACATGGATGTGGATCACCCTCAACCGTCCCAGCAACACCCGTACGCCGGCCATCATCCGCAACCGCAGCACCAGCAGCCGCAGCACCAGCAGATTCATCACCAGCAACAGGCTCATTATCAGCAGCAACAGCAGCAGCAGCAGCAACAACAAATGCAGATCCAACAGCAGCAACAGCAACACGCTCAGTACCATCAGCAACAGCGGCAGCAGCATTACCAGCAACAGCAGCAACAATACCAATCGCACCCGACAATCAATCAATCGGCTGGTCCACATTACGCCCCGCCTCATGGTGCTGCTGCTCCTCGACCGCAATCTCAAAATGCCGCAGCGCCCATTCCTGCTCCGCCGTCCGCACCCGCGTCAGCTCCAACGGCTCCGATGCCCATGCCTGGCACTCCACCGTCAACGAGCTTGCCCCCCGCCACCGTCGACATGCTTTCTAAAATCGCAAGCATCACCGAATCGTGCTTCCTCACCATTGGTTCGTCCCCGTATTCACTTTGGTCTCCCAGGTGCAGATGTGTCAACTCACTATCATTCATCCCAAAACCCAATTCAGCTGACATTTCGGAATCCATGTCGGACCTGGACCGCGCACAATCCGTCCTCGAGCACCTGCTCTCGCGCCATCCACGCTCCATCCCAGCCCACATCAAGCTCGCCGCCGTGTACCGATCTCGCCACCAAATTGACTTGGCAGTCCAAGTGCTTGAACGCGCCATCTCGCTCGACCCGCACGCCGGCGAAGCATACGCTGCCCTGGGCCATTTGCACTTGGTGCGCGACGACCTTGATCGTGCTTTTGCAGCCTACCAGCATGCGCTCAACTACCACCAGCAGCAGCCACACATCAATGGTGCTGGCACCGCGCCCGTGGATCCAAAGCTGTGGTACGGGATCGGCATCTTGTATGATCGGTGGGGGTCCGTGGACCACGCCGAATCTGCATTCACACAAGCATTGCGCCACTACCTCGACTCGGGCGTGCCCGTGACGGGTCCACGGAGGGACGACAATGTGGCCGAAATCTATTTCCGGCTCGGCATCTTGTACAAGCAGCAGGGCAAATGGGACGAGTCACTGCAGTGTTTTGCGGCCATTGCCGACCGCCCACCGGCACCGCTCAGCCCGTTGGATATCCAGTTTCAAATGGGTCATTGCTTCGAGCAAATGGGCCAGCTCGATAAGGCGCGCGAGGCCTACGAGGGGATTTTGGGGGTGGATTCCAGGCACGCAAAGGCACTACAGCAGTTGGGCTGGCTCCATCATTTGCTTGCGACCGCTGCAGCGGCTGCGGCCGGCGCCTCGGCCACGAGCCCAACAACGGGCGAACCAAAGCCCGGGCCGGCACCCGATCAAGCGTCGGAATCGGACGACCACGCACTGGCTGCAATCACCCTGCTCCAACGCTCATCCGACTCTGACCCAGACGACCCGCAAACCTGGTACTTGCTTGGACGCGTGCACATGGCCGGCAAGCGCTACAACCACGCGCATGAGTGTTACCAAAAGGCAGTGTACCTGGACCCGCGCAACGCCTCTTTCTGGTGCTCGATCGGCGTCCTGTACTCGCAAATCCGTCAAGCGCACGATGCGCTCGACGCCTATTCGCGCGCCATTCGCATCAACCCGCACGTTGCCGAGGTGTGGTACAATTTGGGGACCTTGTATGAGAGCTGCAACAATCAGATGCACGATGCCCTCGATGCATATGAGCGGGCAGCCAGGTTGGATCCGGGCAATCCGCACATTCGGGGCAGGTTGGAGTATGTGGCCGGAATGGTCGCAGGCGAAGGCCAACAGCACCAGGTGGACGGAGGGCAACAACAGTTTGGTGGATACCAGCAGCAGCAGCAGCAACAACCGCCCGCGTCTCCCGCGACTGCTTCCATGCAAGGGTCGGTTGGAGGTTACGTTCAGCAGCAACACGTGCCAGCGCCGGCCCCGCAGCCGCCACAACCGCAACTTCAATCGCGTGCCCAAGCCCCGCCCGCAACGACGTCTTCATCGGCACAAGCCCAGCCGCAACGCATTGCGCCCAAGGCCAACAATACGCAGCAATCAATGCAACCGCCGCCGCAGCCCGTTCTCGGCCCGACCCGGCGCGATCCCGGCCCCACTGCCGCCGCGCAACTCGCTCAGCCACCTGCGGTGCCCGTCAGCGCACCCGCAGCTCCCACAAATGACCGTGTCGTCTCACCCACCGGTCCGCGCCCACCTCCCCCAGCGGCTGCGGCTTCCACCACGCCCGCGCCGCCTGTACCTGCCCCGCCTGTGCCGGCACTTCCCGCGCCGCCTGCGCCGATTCTGCGTCGCGAACTCGACGAGAATTACGACGACGACGACGATGACGAAGAAAATCAAGAGGAGGATGACGAGGATCTGCCCATCACGTCGACTGTTGCTGCAGTCAACGCCACTGCGGCCACAAGCAAACCGCCATCCAGCGGTGCCGGTGTGGCCACGTCACCTACGACATTGGCGCCTGCAACCAAGCGCGCCGCCGATGATGACGATGAACAGAATGCCTCGGCTGCCCAGCAAGGCGCGGCGGGGGAGGGGACCGCGGGTATGGAGCCGCCTGCGAAACGCGCAAGGACGTCGCCCGGACCCGTGGCGGGTGCGGTCAATGACGACGAGGCTAGCAGTATGGGTCGCAGTGGCGGTGACACTGGCGAGATTGACAGTGAGTCGGGCACAGCCAAGGGCGCCGATCAAAGTGTGCATGGGGAGGGTCCAGCTGCGAACGGCGACGAAGGTTCATGAATGGTTGGCTTCAGTTTGGGAAGGGAGTATAGCTGGTCTCCGAGTCGTGGTTGTTTTTGTTAATTGGTAAGTATCGTTCCATTTGTTTCATTTGCAAGTTTTCTCTATTGATGGTTTTGTCACTGTTCGTTACTACATGTGATTTTTTTTAAAATTTAAACATTGTCTTTTGAGCAACGGATATGGAGCACATAAACTGCACAGAGGCAAGCTGCATCAGGCACACTGATGACCAAAAGCCTGCCTCATCAGGTGGCCAGTTCGCGGCACGGCCGTCGCAACCCACGTCAACCAGCACCGTCTTCCCTCCGGCCTTCCCTGCTCACCTTTTGCCCTTCGCACTTGGGTTTCACCATAACGTTGTTTATATTTAAGCCTTGCGACACCTTAGTATAATAATGCGGTCGTATGGTGTAGTCGGTTAGCACACGAGACTCTGAATCTCGGGACCTGAGTTCGAATCTCAGTATGACCTAACGATGAGCTTTTGCTTTTCCCACTGTCGTTTTGGCGCTGTGAGCACTCCTACCGTGATCGTAGAGTGTATGAATATACACATACACATACTTATGTACGCTGGTGCAGGAGAAGAGCCGGGTCCGGAATCATGAAAAATCTGACAGGAGATGATAACAAATAGATATAAACTCAAGACGTTCAAAGCACAATGAAAACCGTGCCCCGTGCGCCGAAACCACTGTCATCCTCACCACCAAATCCTGCACTACACTTATTGCGGATCGTCCACCTCCATTTCCAATACGTCTCTCAACCCGGCGGCAGCACCCACGCTGACACTTGCCGCCAACTCGCGGATTTCCTGCTCGCCTTGCCCAATCTCCCTCACAAGCTCCAAGGCCCTGTGTCGCAAGTCTTGCACATCTGCACGTGTCCCGCTGCTGCCACCGGCTTGGTGCGTCAGCTCCGATCGGGCCTGCATCTGCGTGCCAGTCCTTGGACGGGGCGAAACGGGCGGAACTTCAATCACGATCGCCATCCCCGAACATGACGCCGCCAGAGACGACCCATTGGCATTCGGCGACCGCGGGGGTGCTGCCGTGCGTGGGCGCACGGGCGATTGTGCTTGCTGCACCAATGCGGACGACGACGATGCGGCAAGGACGAGCCTTGGGCGAGGCGCAACGACTGGCGCCGTGGTCGGACGACGGAATGGTTTGTGTTCTGCGGTGGCAGCGGGTGGCGGCGGCGGTGACGCAACTGCCGGCTTGGACTTGCGTGCGCGCGGCAAGCTGGGTTTTGGATCCGATTGCGGCGACGCCGTTGCTGGTGCCGGTGTTGAATGAATGGTGTCGTGTTCGGATTCGGAATCCATCACGATCGGCTTGATGGGACTTACAATGCGAGTCTGGTTGGGCATTTCCATAGATGCCGTGCGGCGGCGGCGAATCCGTTTGGCGGACAGTTGCTCGTCACGCGCATTATCCATCTCGACATCCTCCTTGTCGTCGTCGGAATCGAGATTCATTGCGCGCCGCACACTGTATCCGCGCTTGGTCCGTCCCGCAACTGCACTTGTATCAGTCAATGGCGAAAGGAGTGATGCGGGTGGCGGTGGTGGAGCAACCGATGCCCGTCGGTACGCCGGCCGAGTCGGTGATTGCAGAGCCGATGACGATGAGGAGGAAGGTGAGGGTGACCACGTGGGTGAAGATGGTCCAGATCCAGATATGCGTGTGGGTGACCTGGGCGACGTGGGCGATTTGCGTGGTGACATGAGCAGTGGATGGTGGGCGTCAATTCGAATTTTGGCATGTGGAATAAAGAGGGACATGCCATCCTGGACAATCAACGAACACGGGCATGGTCATGAGCAAAGTGCGCATCGATTGGGCCTGCGAGGGCAAGTTGCCGCGCAACATACCTTAATGAGCAACCCCTCGGGCACCCGACGAATGTCCACCTTGCCCACCTCAACAAGCACATCCGTCAAATGGTCGTGCGCGATCCAAGCCAAGGCCGACTTGCGAAACTTGCTCACATCCACACACTCGACGACCACCTGTTTCCCTTTACCCTTGCCCTCCACTTTGACCTCGACCCAGTCGCCCTGATACAACCATCTTCCCGCTGCCTTGACGCGCTTGATCTCGTTTCCCTCGGATACCTCATAAGACGCATACTTTTTTGCCCTGTGCGCCAGTTTGGCAATCAGCTCCGTATCCGATTCACCAAGAATGGCCTGGAGCGTGGGTTCGAGCGGAATGAGGACCGTGGTTGATCCTTGGAACCAGAGGCGTGCGAGTGAGAGCAAGGTGGGCGACAGGCGGACCAGGTAGAAGGTATGCGCTGCCGAGTCTGACAATCCGGTGGGTGGCGAGGTTGACAATGGCGATGAGGTCGAGATGTGTAAACCCGAGGAGGCTGCAGATTCGCGCGAGGACTTTGGTGTGGTGCTTGAAGAGCGTGGCGGCGAGGTGCGCCTTGTTGGTGGTGCAGGTGGCGGAGGTGTCGATGATTGTGTTGTGTAAGCGTACGGTAAGAAGCGCAGTGCTCCGCGGGATGCCTTGATGGGAGACGAGGACGAGGCAGAAGCAAACCCCTCGCTACCGGATCGAGATTGATGCTCATCGGCATACGTCGTCTTCACGATAGTGGACGAATGGCGACGATGGCGGCGAGTTGGTGATGGCGACAAGGAGCGGGAGCGCGACCGTGCGCGGCCCATGTTGCTGATGGGCGGCAGCGGCTCGTCATCGTCCTCGTCATCACTCGATTCGTCCCCATAGGAATGTTGCATGTCGCGACGCTGACCCTGGCCGTGCGAATCGGGTGCTGCCTCTTCCACATGGGCGGCAGATGCGGAAGCCGGGTTGAGCACGTCGAGCGACCGGCGGGCGGCGCGAAAGGCAGACATGAGCGACCCGATGATGGCCGACATGTTTGGGGCCACGATGCACCGAGGTATTTGAGACGGAGGTTACGAAAATGCGAGAATGAATGCGCTTCGGTGTTTTTCTCTCTCTTTTGACCGCCGCGGACGCGGTTGCTGGTCACAGGATCACGGTACCCCGCCCTGGACTCTTGGGCGAGGGCAGGACACAGGTGCCGGCGCGGAAGGGAAGGATACCGGGTGCGCCGAGTGGATTGCGATGGGTGCCCTCAAGAAGTTAGTTGAGGTGTCGTCGTCTTGGTATTTATCCATCATGTTTATCGTGCACGTGTGCGTTCTGCCAGTGGGTTCACGACAGCACAGCAGCGCGAACACGAACGTGAACAGATTTTTCCCTCTCTTTCTCGTCACCTCGCGGATGCCGTCCTCCCAAGATCCAACATAGTATCGTTGAAATGTATAAATTGGAGAAAAAGAGGAAGAAAGGAAAGCAGAAACATCTTCCGACTGCGACTCTGAGCGTCATGGAACGAATACCTACGCAAATACAACGAAAACAAGACGAGCCCAACGGACGAGCAGTACACAAATGCCACGCAACACACACTCACGCCAAACACACTTGCTTGCCTTTTGGAACAACACCGTTGTTTAAACCGACACGGCCGCCGCATTCTCTTGCTGTGCCTCAGCCGGTCCGTCGCCAACAGCTGCCGTCGCCTCCTCCTCGTGCTTACCAGACGAGGACGAGGCATTGGCCGCCTCGAGTACATTGACGCGCGTTGCGAGCGAAACCACCAATGCCTTGAGCTCAGCAATTTCCGCGTGCAGCTTGGCCACATCGGCCGCCGTTGTGAGCGTGCTGGGCGTGCGCGGCCGAGACGTCGAGGGCGTCAATGTCGTGGACGATTTGGTCGTGCGCGTAGTTGCCGCCGAGGTGGCGGCGGGCTTGGTGACCGTGGACGAGTAGGTCGCGCCTGACACGGGACGGGTGGTCGACCGCGTGGGCGTTTTCGTTGCAGCCGACGACGATGAGGAGCTATGAATAGGAATAATGAGTCGACACTATAGTCGGTTTGCCCAGCTCCATTCCATGCCGAGAACAACGTACCCAGGGGCAGATGAAGCAACCGTGCGCGTTCCCGAAGTCAGCGCCTTGGTCGCGGCCGCGGTGCCAGCCGACTTGAGCCGCGCGGTGACCGACGAGGATGCGCTCGACGGTTGCTTGGATGGAGATGCATTACCAGTGCCGCGCAGCTGGTTGACCTTGGTCGTGTCCGTGATGGTCGACGGATGTGGAGTGGCCGGGCCAAGGTGCGTTGCGCTGGTCGCCGGTTTCCTAGTGCGTGCCTCCGATGCGGCCGTGCCACTGTAGAAGGAATGCAAGTTAGACAGAGGATTGACTAGAACGACGAGGAAAAGCCTACCGAGTCACTCCTGTCGTGGGTTTGCTGGTCGGTGTCTTTGGCGGCACGGTCCTGGAAGCCGGAACAGTCGGGGCCTTGAAGGCACTCGACGACGATGACGACGACGAAGAAGAAGAAGCCGCCAACTTACTCACACTAGCCTTGGTGGCCGTGCGCGATGCCGGCTTGGTCGGGACCTTGAACTCGGGCGCAGCGGGTGCGGGCTTCTTGACGGGCGTCTTGAGTGCATGAGTTGCCGTGGTGGGTTTCTTGCCTGCCGAAGCCGACGACGACGACGAAGAAGAAGTGGCCGACGTGCGCGACGCCGTGGATGCATTGGACAGGGTCGACAGGCGCTTGGCAGTGCTGGTTGACGACGGCGTGGGTGAGTCGGCGCGCGCAATTTCGGCCTCGTCTGCGTCTGTCTCGATGGCGTCCAGCGAGGTGGATGACAGTTCAGATTGGATGGATGCACGGCGGAAGGAGTCGAGCTCGGCGTCTGTGGTTTCGCCCTCTGTTTCGGCAGCGGTCTCGATCTCATTCTCGGTTTCGGCGGCGGTCGAGTATGCGCCATACTGAGAGCGGATGGTCGTGTCCAGCTCGTCGTCCGTGGTGAGCGCAGCCGGCGTGGTTGCTTGGTCGAGTTCAGAGTCGGAAGCAGCCGGGACAGGGTGGATGGCGGACTCGGACGCGGCCTTGGCCACGGCTACGGCGTCCGATTGGGGAGAGGCAGCGGCTGGCGCAGTGGCGGCCGCGTCCACGTGAACATGACCGTGAGCAACACCGTAAGCATCGTCGGCTTGAGCAGGCGGGGTCGAGGGGCGATCCATAGCTGCGTCAGAGTTGACGGGCACAGGGACAGTGAGGGAAAGGGTATCCACCGCAGTGGCAAGCTTGTCCATGGTCGCTGATTCCGTGATGGTGTCGGTGGCGTCCGCGGTGGAGGCGATGGTGGCCGAGGACTGGTGGTGGATGGGCTCGGGGACAGGATCCGCTGGCACAGGCGGTTGCACAGAGTCTTTGTGATTGTGAGCGGCGGAATGAGACTCGATACCGTCGACAATCTCCTCCACAATCAACCTGGCAGCCGCAACCGCCTCCAACGCGTCCTTGTCGTTGTCGTTGTCGTTGTCGCCTTGGGCTTGTCGCGCTGTGACCTCGTCGGCGACAGCAACCACCACAGCAACATCGGCCGTGTCCGGAACCGCCGGGGCAGCCTCGACTTCAACAAGAACAACCTCGCGCTCAGGCGACTCGGCAGCCACTGCCATAACCGACTCCTGGTCGGTCGGCAAGGCAGAGGCAGCGACAGGCTGCTCAGCCGCCACTTGCGCCTCGCCGTCCGCGGTGATGATGGGCAGCTCAACACTGCCGCGGCGGACAACGTCCATGAGCTTTTCCTGAACCTGCGCCACCGTCAACTCCTCCTGGCCGTCCTGTTGCCCCTCGAGGTCCAGAATCGCCTCATCGACCGCGGCCGCCAGCCCGTCGAGAACTCCAGGCGACTTGAGCGTCGTGCTCGTTTCCGTCTCGGCAGTCTTGCCGTCGTTCAAGTTGTCTTGCAGCATGACCTCAACGACATCCAGTTGCTTGATGAGCGCCACCTCGGGCGACGAATGGGCCGTCTCGGGCAAGGCAATCGAGTGTGCCAGCTGGGCTAGCGTCGCAAACGAGTCAATCGACGCCGAGTCGAGCACAATGTCTTGATGGATGGCGGTGGCGTTGACGGCAGTGGGGCCATCGGTGGTAGTGACCATCGAGTTGCGGCGCGAGGCCGGGAGTGGGACGGCAGTAGGGTCCATAATGTCGGAATGTCGGATGGGGAAAGAACGAAACGTGATGGTATCAGTGGTAAAGACTGGGTTGGTCTATAGCGTTGAAATGGACAAAGAGCGCTGTTCAGGGTTGGCATTGGCAAGATGAGTGTTGGCGTTGGCTCCCATCGTCGCCCGCCATACCTCACACCTTGTATGCTGTTTGTCTCGCGGCGCGCAAAGCGCCTCCAGAGGCCTTTTGCGAGCGCCACCACAGCAGAACCGTCTCCGTCATGCCTTCTCGGACCGCCGGTGCACATGCTGGCCCACCCAATATGTATACACCGTGAACCGTACATATGCCCTGTCCTGTGTTGGCCATCATGCATACGCGTGAGCGCCACCAAGGGTCGTACAGTGACCGGTCATGTGACTACACATCGCGCTTGCAATGCACTCTTGGCTTGGCTAAGGCGATGGACTGTGGGGTCAGTGGAGTCAAGAACTAGCAAAATGTCTCGGGGATGGAAACGATGCCTGCTTGAGCTCTCTTGACCCTGACGACACCCCGCTGACTCCGTCCTCGATACGCTGACCAACAACAACTCTTGGTGTTTTATTTATTTATTTATGTATCAAAACGAGCCAGGACGAATTCCTCTACATGCACCACTCTCAAGTGTCCATTGAGGGGCACGCTGTGGATGAATCAGGACACACCCACCATATTGTGATTTACCGAGCTCAGATCCTCTTCCCATGCCACTGCTGATTTATCCATCCTGTTTGCGCTGATTATACAATTCATGCACCCACCACACTGAGTGTGCAATGTGTGTTCACCATGATTAACACAACCTCTTTCAGAATCGCTACAATGAGCAAACATACGTTCACTTTTGTTGGTTTCTTCTATCGAATTGACCAGCAGCCTGCTGTTTTATGTAAGGTCCTCTTGCATCTTTGCCACTTTCTCGAAAACACATTCCGCCCACGGCCTGAAAGCGAGAAAAATAAAACAACACTTGCCTTCACCAAACTCACTTCTTGAAGTAGCCCTTGATGGAACCAGTTGCCATGTCGGTGGCATAGTGGACAACCTTGGCCGTGAGCGCATTCTTGAACTGGTCGGTCGACTTGGAAAACTTTTCCGACATGCGCTGGATGGCAGACTGTGACACACAAGAGAGGAAAAGGCAGTGTTGAGTACATGTGTAGAAGCGGCTAGTCGAGACTCAAGAAGGGAGAACGAAGCGAGCATACCTTGGGCAAGTAATGGATCATGATCTGGACCTCGCCCACATTCTTGCCGTCCGGGTTGACAAGCGGCACCCACACAATAGCCACACGCTGCCTTTCGGCCAACTTTGCCTCCTGACTGCCGCCACTGGCCGTCTGGGCGCCCGCGGCAGCATCGGCCTCAATCAAGATGCGCGGGACATCGACCATGCCGGTGCCAATCAAATCGTCCTTGCTGCCAGAATCCTCGTCCCAGGCCTCAACATAGAGCACCTTGGGGGCCTTGTCGACGATCGGGAACGGGAACGTCTCGTGCCACACGGGCAAGGCGTGGTCGGCCACTTGGGTCTTTGCAAAGAGGGCAGGCACGGCCTTGGCGGCCTCGTCGGCGGCCAGCTTGGATTGCGAGTGGGCAAGCGCTTCGGCTTCCTTGCATGAGAGATCGACAGACAGCTTGAGGAAGGCGTCCGTGTCGCCCATGAGGTCCATTTTCGGCAGGCCACGGGCTTGAATGGCGGTCACGGTGAGGATGGCGACGGGGACTTGGGTGGTCATGGTGATGCTCGAATCAAGTGATTTGTGTGAGTGCAGCGGTGCATGGGCTAATAGAGATCGCTGGAGGATGGGGCCAGAGAAGGGGGAGGAAGAAGCGGGGCGGCCGTTGGCTTTTGTATGTCCTCGGGACAAGAAGCGAGAGCCGGGAGCGGTCGGTTGGGGTCAGTCAGTGAATCGATGAGAGACGCGTCTGTCGACCCACAAGAAGAAGGGTGGCGGCGGCAAGATTTGGGATTTGGGTGGCAGGCAACGTTAACAATAACTCAATTTGGAAGCCGTTTGCGGCCGACAAATTGCAAATTTAAAGCAAGCGCTAGCACAAATGTCCATCGTTGCTCATGTTGGTCACAGCTGGCGGAAGGTTGCGCCTTCACACACGCATTGCTGCTGTCGCCAACTCTATGCCTATATAGGTATTCATTCATAAATGCCATTGGGTTTCGCTTGGCACAGTTCCGGCTCCTGGCCATGCTCTGCTCAGCCGGGGCCGCTCGCTCAATGGTAATGGTAATGGTGTGCCGTGTGACCTTGGAGCCCGAGGGTGGACACGCGCGCGGCGCGCGCCCGAGTCTGCAATGCCTGCTTGCATTGAACGTTGCAAGACATGTCGCGGAGCGCGAGACAAAAGTGGCTCCTCTCTCCAACAGAGTTGACCAACACGTATACGAATCATATGTCGGTAATTGACTGCCATGCAATGAAAAGACGCTCTGGATATGCATTCCTCAAGTCAACCACTGCCTTCAGCCAAGGCCTCCTCCATCCGCCAACCACATCAACATTTTGGCATTGGTGATGCTGCTCAAGCTGAAGCGGTAGCTGTTGTGCCAGTCCTGCCGGCACAGCAACAACAAACGGCGGGTGCGGGTGTCACTGCCGGCGCCGTCGTGCCCTTGGCGGCGCTCGTTCCGCCCGTCGGGTCGCCCGCTCACTCGACGCTTTCTCGCTTGCTTCAACAATCGCAGCCGCTCAATCCTCAGCGACCAACAACAGCCTTGGCAGACGACGACACTCAAGCACGTCTCCGTCACGGTGGGGATGATGGCAGCGGCGTCCACAATCCGGTTCTTGCTCGCACGGGCTCCGTCTTGCGCCGGCGCGTGAGCGCTTCCTGCAACAGTCACAATTACACGCACAGCAATAATGGCACCAGCCGGCGGAACACGCATGACATGCAACTCAACGACGACAATGACGGCAAAACTGAATGTGCTGCTGACGATGGTGATGTCTCCACATCAACATCCACGCTGTCCATGCCCGTCCCGCTTACCTCAACGTCCAACCATCACCAACACTTGCGGCCGCCCACTCCCGACCATTTCATTGCCGTGAGCCCGCCCTCTCCACCTCGGTCCCGCCCTCACAGACCCTCGCCTGCTATGATACCCGCTCCTCAAACCGACGACTCGATCGTTGCGCACGCCCTTTTGTCTCGCGCCACATCGCTCCCACACTCACGGGCCTCCAGTCATCACGCATCGACATTGTCGCCGCCCGCACCTGTCACAACAACGCCAACGCCATCGCCACCGCTGTCATCCTCATTCACGCCCAGCAATGACCATCACTCGCGCGTGTCGTGCTGGTCCTCGGGCACTGCACCACACTTGTCGCGCTCTGGCACAAGTGTCCCGTCGGCCGAGCTCTCGTCCAAGGACCACATGGCACTCGCGGGCTGGTCGTGGGAAACGTCCACCGCGACCGAATCGATCGGCACAGCCAATGCGTATCCGCCTCCGCCAAGTGCGCACGAGCGCCAGGTCAGATTGCCATTGACGTTGGACGATTTGGCAAGTGGAAGACCGGTTGTTGGTCACAATGGACATGGGAGGAGGCACGAGTCGGCCCCGCCCGTTGCGGCCAGTGTGGCCGCGAGTGACCGGCCGTTTTCGGTTTGGGGCGTCAGGTAATGGTATCATGAATATCGACGTCGGAGTGGTCAGGGATTGATGTATGTAGATTGTCGAGGTTGTGTTTTATCCTCAGTATTACCCCATACAAAAAGGTTCCATGCTTTTCCCTTTCCTGTACATTTCCGCCTCTGCTGTGCTGTCTGCCGCCCGGCATCGCCCGCTGACCAGCTAATCCTTCGGCGCTCGTTCGACGTTCGATGAACAGCTCGTTGCATGAACTGTCCTTGGAGCCAGTTTGGGTCTGCTTGAAAGCCGCTAGTCCTAACCGCTGAGAGCACCTGGCTCAGTTTCTTGCTCTCTCAGCGCTGCTCCGCCTCTATGTCCATTCTCCGGCGTCTCGTTGGCCGTCTTCGCCGCCGACGCGCCAACAAACGAAACAAGGAAGAAGGAAAACGGTCGTTACCAACAACACAAAAACAGCAAAATGTATTTGTTTTGCGGATAAGAAATACTAGTACACGTAACCCGACTTCAGTTGATGTCAACAAGAGAGAGCAAAGGGGAGAAAAGAAACCCAGAGAAAGAAAAGCAAAACACAACCATCAAAACCATGAAACTCTCACTTTCCACCCGACGAATGCTTGCCGCCGCCTCTCCCCGCCGTCCCCGTCCCCGCCCCCGCCCCAGCCACAGGCGCCGTGGATCCCGTCGTGATAAAATCCCTCAACATATCCTTCAACGCCCTCTTTGCCGTCGACTGGTAATCCGCGCCAACAATTGGCCTGCCGCTCGCGTCCGTCGCCGCCGTGCCCACAAATCCGCCGAATCCAATCACGCCCGCGGCCGTTGGATCAAACACACCGCCGCTCCCGGACCCGCCTGCCGGCATGGGCCCAAACGCAATGGATCCGCCCGCAATCGTCGAAGCACCTGTGGCTCCACCACCACCTGCCATGGCGAGTCGCGCGAGCACCGACCCGAATGTATCTGGATCGGCAAAGAGGTCCTCCATGTTGGCCGCAGTGAGCGTCGCTTCGCCGGCAATCGCTGTCGTCGCCGTCGAGCCACCACTGGTGCCGCCGGCACTTGACGTGGAGTATGGCGGCAGCGGCACCGACGCAATCATGGCATTCCACGCGGCGTCGCCAATCGTAAACGACGCGGTTGCCGCGGCTTTACCGCCCTGGGTACTGTTGATCCCTGCACCCTTACTGTTGCCGGTAGATCCCGACAATGACGATGACGAAGACGACGCACCGCCCGAAGCCGATGCAGCCGCGGCCGCTGCACCAATGCGCGACCCGACACTCTCAATCATGGCGGCTATGGCCGGTGGCAAATCCCCAGACATCATTGCAGCCGCGGCCGCTGCCGCTGCTGCTGCCGTTGGCGATGCGCCCGTGCCTGTGCCTCCGTGCTCGTGAGCGCCGCCCGCGGCCTGCTGCTCGGCCGCAACGCGCATGCTCGCGGCCGACAGCTCTTCCATGGCCAAGTTGAGCCGGTCGACAAACGCTTGTGCCTCTGCGGGCGATAGACCGGCGGCTTTGGCGGCGGCGGCCTGTGCGGCGGTTGCTTTGCGCGACGATGTCGAAGAAGAGGATTTGGAGCCAGAGCTTGGTAGTGGGCCTGTGCCGCCCGCAGACATCATGGCCTTGAGCACAGCCATGGCCTGGTGTTCCTTTTGCCGGTACGCGGTGCATTCCTTGCACGCACACTCTTCTTCTTCCGCAGGTGCGGGTTGCGCGGGCGCAGATGTCGATGCCGTTGATGCTGATGTCGCTGTGGATGGTTGCATGCCCTGTGCCTTCTTGGAGGAGGATGTGGCAGGTGCTCCATTGGCAACCTTGGCCGCGGCACTTGACGCAGGCTGTTGTTGCTTGCCTGCAGTTGCCGACGACGCGGCTGTCGCGGCCTGAACACGCTTGGCTGCATTTTCGATGGTTGCCTTGTCCACCATGTACTGCGTCGTCTTTGTCTCAATTAACTTGCCGTCGTCGTCGTAGTGCTGCACTTCAATATACACTGGCTGCTTGGACTTGCCTGCACCTTTAGCGTTGACCGTGGTCATCGATCCCGTCGAGGCCGATCCCGCCGTCGATTTACCCGTGGCCGCCGGAACCATGGCTGCAGCGGCCGCGGCGGCCGCCCGGCAATGATCACACGACGCATGGTCGCCAAGATGCTCGTCCTCATCCACCTCGTCCTCGTCCTCGTCATAATCCTCATACGACCCTGCATCCTCGTCAGTAACCGCCTCGGGATACTCTGGGCCCAAATCAAACGCCGCGCCCTGAGCCGCGGCCGCGGCCGCTTCCTCGCTTGCGGCCCGCACATAAGCCGTGCAATCCAAACACATGACTTTGCCCGCGGCCTCGCTCTGATGATCCGCGGGCCCGACACCGCCGTCAATTGACACCGTGTCTGCATCTGGCTCGCCTGCGTCTGCAGGCAGCAATGGCGGCGGGCCATCGACATCCTCGGCATTACCGTGGTCGGCCGCGGCCGCGGCCGCCGAAACAGTCATTGGGGCAAGCATGTGCTCGGCACACTCGAGGCACAGTAGCTGGTCGCAGCACGTGCACGGATACGCCTCGTCAATGCACGCCTCGCATAGGGCCTCGCCGCAGTCGACACATGTGATGGTGTGGCGAGGGTGGTGCGCGTAGCACGAGGGGCACGTGTATTGCTCGATGAGGGCGCCGCAGTGGATGCAGTCGTATCTGTGAAAATCCACTATGTGAGCAAAAAAAAAATGCATAGAGAAAATGAGCAACGTGGCACGCCAATCACGCACCGGTCAAGCACCATGTGATCCTCACACAACACGGCATAGCAATGCACACACTGTTGTGCAAGCGACTCGGACTGGTACAAGCACGTGTAGCACGTGTTGCGTGCAATGAGCGCACAGCACGGCGATGACCAGGGCGACGGGCAGCTTGCGCCAAACCCCGACGCGGAGAGCGAACTTGTGGGATCCTCGCCGAGCATGCTCGGAGACCATGGAGGCGAGGACGAGGAGGCGATGAGCCGCGTAGTTGGCCGGGGTTTACCGCCATTCACGTGCGTTGCAACGTGCTCGCACCGTGCGGGCGGCGGCAA
This sequence comes from Catenaria anguillulae PL171, assembly GCA_002102555.1. NCBI lineage: Eukaryota > Fungi > Blastocladiomycota > Blastocladiomycetes > Blastocladiales > Catenariaceae > Catenaria > Catenaria anguillulae. Next base: position 388,583 of record MCFL01000020.1, on the reverse strand, counting down.
CACGTTGCTGGAAACCGACAAGTGGGACCCAGATGGCGCGGATGCGTGGTGGTGGCCCTTGCACGCCGCGCCGTTGGCACACTCGACGTGCGACAGCGTGTGGCCCTGGTACAACTGGTTCAAGGCGGTCAACGTGACAGAGGGATCTCGGGCATCGAGCTGGCCCTTTGGTGATGCGGCAGGGTACGACTTGATGCTCGCGGGCGACGCCATGAGTTCCGGGTCGACGGGCGTGCATGGGGACGGGCTTGCGTACCGTGCTTTGCACGTACGGCACTTTGACCACGACAGAAACGGCGACGACGATGGAATGTGTGGGAGTGCCAGTTTGGCCGCAGCGGACGAGGCGGTGGGTGGTGAGGACGCGGCAGCAGTGGCGGCGGCTTGCACGAGAGCGTCGAGAAAGGGCTGCATGCGATCGACCCACACATCGAGCAGCGCGTCAAACGAGGGCACGGCATGGCCTGGCGGGTGGCCCTGAATGATGAGGCGCACGGGATGTTGCAAGCGGGAGAGCCCAACGTCGTCCCAGCGCGGAAGACCACGCAGGGTCCAGTAAGGGATGGACACGGCGCAAAGGCTCGGGAATGCACCCGAGTGGAGAATGAGTGAGAGCAAAGCGGCGGGGCGGAACGAGTCGGTGGTGGTTGCGTAAGGAGGCAGGGCAACGTGGGCCACCTTGTTGCGAATCGAGGCGTGAGCGCGGCGAAGCAGGGCAATGTACTCGACGCGGGTGAGGCGCGACAGGTCGAGCGACCATGGGTGCCAGTTTTTGGGCCAAGGGTTGTTTGAGGTTGAGCTGGGCGAGGCCAAGGAAACGCCCTCGGGCAAGCTCGATATGGGCGGATGCCAGACAAGCGACGAGCCGGGGCAGAGCAAGAGCGAGCGCGGGGTGGGCGTGAGCCACAAGTGCTCGGTAGAGAAGATGAGGTCGTGCAAATGCTTGCAAGTGAAGGCGAGCGGCAGCGGCGAAGGGATTTGAGAGGACAAAGATGACGATGGTGCCGAGTAGAGGTAGGGCGAGGGCCGCGGACCCAGCAGAAAGTGGGCGAGCGACTGCAGAGCTCTAGGGGGCAGCTGGGTCAGGGTCACATGATGGCCATTTAGATTTGGTCCTGGAAGGCCTGAAGAATCGGTTGACGACGCCGCGGTCGGCTCGGATGATCGGTTGGGGTTGGGTGCCATTCGCTGCTGGTGGGCACCTGCCGCTGCCGCTGCTGCTGACGATGCCTTGGCCTGTCCCTGTGTCTTTTGGGCGGCTTTGGCAGCAGCAGAAGGCTTGGATCCAGACCCGCCCGTCTTGGCCCGGTTGGCCTTGGATTTGACCTTGTTCTTGGTCATTTGGCTACAGAAAAGAAAATAGAAAATAGAAAAAATAATTAACACACACAACTGCTGGCCATCATCTGGCCATCCAATGCGTACCAACAGCACGACTAGAGATAAGCCCAACAAAGGTGCGATTCCAACTCGAGTGTTAACACCGTTAACGGGAGGGCAATTGCATCGAGTGTATCTTTACCGTTAATGTACACAGCGTGCATGCATGGATTGTGTCTGTTCACCCATCATCGACTTGTGGTCTGTTGCAATCGTGCAATGTGCCAGGGCGAGAGACGACCAAGTACATTGACACGTGTCACGTGACAGTGCATGAGCTCACCACGCACTTTGGGCCTGCTTCTGCCTTTTGCGTGGCCGTGCTTGTCCATCGTCCATCCTTGCTTGGTCGGTTGATTGATTGATTGTGAGTCAAACCGTTTCGATCCAATTATGCAACCAACAACAATGTCTGATCCAGGCCCTGCTCCCACGGCCTCCAGCACCGCTGCCGCCCCCGCCGCCGATGCGGCCACCGCTGCCCCCGCGGCCCCGAAACCCACCACCACCCTCTACGTCAAGGGCCTGCCCACTTCGGCGCAATCTGCCGACCTCGAGGCCTTCTTCTCCGAGTACGGGCCCGTCCGCCAATGCTTTGTCGTCCAAGACTCGTCCGACAAGTCAAAGAACCGCGGGTTCGGCTTTGTCCATTTCGCCGTCCCCGAAGACGCTCTCTCGGCCCTCCAACAAGCCAAGGAGCGCCCCTTTCTCGAGTCGGGAAAGACGCTCACGCTCGAGCTCGCAAAGCCAAGGGAGAAGCTCGAGGATCGCACCTCAAAGAAGCGCAAGGGCGCACCTACAGACTCGGAGACGGCCGGCGCATCCTCTGCTGCCGAACGTGCTGACGATGGGGCCGCAAACAAAAAGATCAAGACCGGAACTGAGCAATTCACAAACACGCCTGCCGTTGCTTCCACTGCTCCCAACAACGTGTCGTCGTCGTCGTCGTCGTCGTCGTCACTTGCCAAGGCCGCAACCGTGCTGCCCGACGCGAAAAAGCCCAAAATCACTCCCGCCACCACGGCTCGTCTCATTGTGCGCAACCTGTCGTTTAAATGCACGCCCGCCACGCTGCGCACCACGTTTGGCGCCTACGGCACTGTCACCGAGTGCACCATGCCCCGCAAGTTTGAGCCGTCGGGTCCCTATCGCGGGTTTGGCATTGTCCAGTTTGCAAAGCGTGCGGAAGCGCAACGCGCGATTGATCACATGAACGAAAAGGAGATTTGTGGGCGCCAGGTGGCGGTGGATTGGTGTATTCCGCAGGCGCAGTTTTTGGTGGCCGAGGGCGTTGACAAGGACGAGGTGGCCAGGCGCTTGAAGGACAAGTTTGAAAAGGGCAAGGGCAGGTTGGACACGGATTTGGGCATTGTGGAGCAAGACGATGATGATGAGGACGACCAATCTGGGTCTGACGACGATTCGGATCATGTCTCAGACGATGACGATGCCAACTCGGACGGCTCGGACGACGAAGATACCATGTCGGTTGACGGCGACAACAAGCCCTCTGCAACTCGCACACAACGCCACCCAATGCCCGCCCTCGACGCCGGCACCACCGTGTTTATCCGCAACGTGCCATTCGAGGCCACCGAAGACGACCTCATTCAGTGCTTTTCGACTTTTGGCCCGCTCGTGTACGCGAAAATCACAAAGGACAAGCACACGGGCAAGTCCAAGGGCACGGCGTTTGCCTGCTACACGACCAAGGCCCACGCCGACGCGTGTCTCGAAGAGGCAAGCAAGACCAACGACATGGCCTATGCCATGACCACCACGGCGTCGATTGGCTCGTCCACTGGTGGCCCCGCCGCGAGCGCGCCCATGACCAGCTCCAACTCGCTCTTGACGCCCGACTTGCCCTCGACACTGTCCACATCGACCCTGATTCTTTCCGGGCGCCTGCTCAACGTGACGCGCGCCGTGTCGCGCGACCTGGCCGCCACGCTGACGGCCAAGGAACGCCTCAAGCGCGAGCGCCGCGACAAGCGCAACACGTATTTGTTGAGCGAAGGATGGCAAGGCGATTTGGCCGACCGCCGCGCCGCACTCGAGGGCAACCACGCCTTGTATGTGTCGCGGACGCGTGTGGCGCTGCGCCGCGTGCCCTTGCATGTGGGCGATGTGGCGTTGCGTGCGTTTGCCACGGCGGCCGCCAGGGGGTATTTGGAGCGTATCGTCAAGCGCGGAAAGGATCGCGAGTGGCCGTTGCCTGCTGACGAGATTGAGTCGGGTGTCTTGGATCCAAACAAGGTGCGCGAGTGGCCAGAGGAGGTGGCCAAGATCAAGACGGTTGTCAGGCAGGCAAAGGTCGTCAGGGCAAAGGACCGTGTCGGGACCGATGGCCAGTTGAGGTCCAAGGGATTTGGTTTCGTCGAGTTTGCCGACGAGTTGGCCGCATTGGCTTGCGTGCGCGCATTGGCCAAGCCCGAACTGGCACGCGTCAGGAAGTTGGTGTTGGAGCATTTGGTTGAGAAGGAGGAGGAGGATGAGACCAAGGAGGGCGAGTCCAAGGAGGGTGACGACAAGATGGAGGTAGATGAGGAGGTCGAGGATGCCGTGGAGCGTGCAAATGCCTTGGCTGAACAAGACGACGACGAGGCGCAACAAAAACAAGATGAGTCCGGTTCCGGCTCCAATTCCGACTCGGACGAGGATCTCGCTGCTGCCGACTCAACCTCTGATGCTGCCGAATCATCCAACCCGTCTGACGACGAGGACGACGATGAGGAAGACGAGGATGTTCCAACCCACACACTCGCAGGCAAGCCCATTCCCGAAATCATTGTCGAGTTTGCCATTGAAAACCGCCAAGTCGTCAACATGCGTGATGCCAAGCTCAAGCGGCTGCAAAAGGCCCAGCAAGTGCAGCGTGCCAATGTCACGGACCGCCAGTCGCAGGGCAGACGTGGCGGCAGCAACAGCCCAGGCGCAGCCCTAGGAGGTCGTGGCGGACGGGGAGGCAGCGGCGAGATGCGTGGACGTGGAGGATCCCGTGGCGGTAGCAGTGGCGGGTTCCGTGGTCGAGGCGGCGCAGCCGGTGGTGATGCTCGTGGGCGTGGCGGGTCACGAGGTGGCAGTGCTGGGTTCCGCGGAGCAAACAGCAGCAGCAGCGGTGCCGGTCGCGGTCGTGGTGGCAACTCCCGCGGCGGCGGATCGTTTGGCCGTGGGGGTGGCAGCAGTCGCGGTGGAAGTGCAGGTGGAAGGGGTGGGAATGCAGGCGCTCGTGGCGGTGGGCGTGGCGGACGGGGCGGAAGGGGTGGCGGACGCGGCGGGTCGAGCTAAACGCATTCGACGTTGGATATCGCCACCGAATCCGTCGTATTGGTGTCATGTTTGTTCACTGTTAATTCATAGCCTTGCCACTCTTGTTTAACAAGATATCATACAATTCTTTAACACATGCCTCTGTTGCCCTTGTTTGCTGAGCTCCTCATGCCTTGTCTCACATGGAATCTTGCACACCTTCACATTTATGAGCACGCCACTTTACCCGCCTGAGGAGATCAAGCTTGTCATTCATTCAGCGAGCGCAGCTGCAGCTAGCTGACGTTATTCCCACCATACACAACATGCGCCGTCAAGATTTTATTGCGTCCCATTGCCATTGATCGGAGCAAGCTTCACTCATGATCCCAACCTTCTCTCCACATTCCTCTCGTCTTCCAGAGCCAGCTTTCCAGAATCAAAGCCACGGCATTCTTGTTTCGCGCAAAATTTTCTTGGCAAAACACATCATGAATCATGACGTTTCGTTTGGACACCATCAATTGCAGCAAGCAGCAGAAATCACCAATGACTAGTCTCGTTCGAGGGGCAGCCTGCTCATGGCCATGCATGCCAGCGGCGACCTTGACACAATCGAAGTGAACTGCTTGGCGCCCAACGCCGGGCCGAAGCAGGGGTACTCAGAGGATACCCCTGGCAGTAGTGACCAGCAAATAGAACTTGTCGTACTCCTCCCAGCTTGAAGCGGGCCAGGCCGTAGGGGAAGTAATGATGCAGATGAGATGCATGGACCGTTGGACCGTGATGGTTTGCTCGTGCACTTTCGCGTTTTCGGACCCAGACAAGACAAGTCTTGGCAAACTTGAGACAAGGTGCACTGTGATTGCGGGTATTGCATGATGATACCAGAGTAGGTTCCCTTTCACATTTGCAGGGTGAAATGTATCAGATGTGCATCCAGTAGTACATGTCTATGTACATGCGTCGAGGGTTTGGCACTTGGCGGACGAGAGGATTTTGCAATCGATCAGCGGCGAGCTGAATCATTGCGATGAGGCAGATCTACGGGGCCACTCTTCCAGACTTTTCTTCCAGAGGCGCTGCACGTTTGCGCGACATTACGTTCAGCTCAGGCTCGTCGGAGTCGGCCTTCAAAAGGTCGGCATGCCCCGCATGCCGCGCGCCGGCCAGCCCATTGCGTGCCACACTGTGTACCGTGTGCCCATCTCAATACAAGACGCTGGCCGGCAAACTGCCCGACAAATCATTGCCACCCCCTCAATCTCAATTCGTATGTTTTCTACGTCATGCTTCATCTCACGCGCCATTGCGTTCCACTTTGGGTCGACTTCTGGTCTGCGTCGTCCATTGCCGAGGCAGGCCGTTTCCATGTCCTATCTGCTGCCCATGTGGAATGCTCATGCCATGAGCTTTTCACGGTTATGAGCCATGTTGCGAATCTGGCAATGACACCATCAAGTTTATTCCTGTTGCTGCCTGATCGGTATCTTGCTGCTCATGACTCACATGCGATCTTTTTTTCTGATTCTTCTTGACGGAATAGCCTCAGACAGCCTCCGTTGTGTTCTCGTGTGCCGAGTGGTGCCATCCAAGTTTTTTTCTCGACCTTTCAGCCAAGCCAGAATCGCCATCAAGCGTGTTCCCAGAGGCATTCGCCACACTTCGCGTTCAATCCAGCCCTTCTCGAACGATACTTGTCGTCACAGCATCGGGGGTAAGTATGTACGCTAGCCATTTGCACTGTTCGTTGGTGGAAGGCATGGGTCCAGTGTACCGACGCATTAATTATTTTCATGCGACATATGCCGAGTTGCTACAAATAAGTACAAGAGTCGCTGACGGCCCGCTTGTCCCATCCTTTCTTCTCTTGGCTCGCTCGCACGGTCCATGCACCAATTCCACAGAGACCACACATCGATTGTAGCTCCCATCAACCGACAACTTGCAAAAGCTTGAACCACAACTACGACCATGCTCGCATCGCTCATGTCGCCAGTCACCAACCGCTGGCGCCAGCCGATCATTGATTGCCAACCGAGCCAGAACGACGAGGTCAGAGCTGATCTCAGCTCTACCAATATGGGATCAGCTGTTGACTTGACGATGGATGATATCCATGCCGTGCTCGACCAGTTTTCCACGGCCGCCTCGCCCGCCACGGCTGGATCACCCTATGCGGTCGTGGCCGTGCGCCATTTCGTCGACAACCTTCGCATTCGGATCATTCCCACGTTGCTCAAGCCAAACGGATTCAAGTCTCAGGCTCAAGAGAGCGAACAAGTGCTTGCCAGAGCCATGCAGTTGGCACTCAAGCAAGCGCTCAACTTTGCGTCGGGACCCTTGCCGGCGCTCTCACCGGCGGCAAGGCAAGGACGCAAGCGAGTCAAAGTTGCGGCAAGAGCATTGATTGAGGTACGGCAGGACCACAGCCAACCATGTTTTCTCCGTAGAGCTAATGCAGACGGCGATTCTTGTTCCCACAGCTCATTGCTGCTCTGTGCTCATCAGCATCGACTGAGAGCATCGACCTCATTCGCCGCCTTACATCCCGCCTTGCGACAATCCTCCCCGACATTGCTGACGTCACATGCCCAATTTGCCTTGAGGTCTTTGTCGACCCGATCGCCATGCGCTGCGGCCATCGACTCTGCTCCACATGTTTCATCGCGCTGCGGAATGCCACTCCGCCTCCAAGACCAGGAACCGTCGTTCTCACCTTCACAAACGACGTCATGCGCCCAGTCATCATGTCAGCACTTCCAGCTCTCGACGACGAAGCTAGCCAACTCATGAACTCGCCGCCGCCTACACCCACAAGTCCACTCTCGCTCGAACGGTTTCCCACTGGCTCGTCGTCCGTTTCCACGGCGTCTAGTCTCGGTCCCGGCCCGCACACTGCTCCTGGCCGCCCCAATGCACTGATTGCGCCTGCGGCCGACGTCGTGGGCCGCCCAGGCACCTACTCCATGACGTATGTGTCTCCCTTCATCTCGCCCGCTCCGCTTGATACTGCGCCCAACGACCGAGGAAAGAGCAAGTCGACGGCCACACCAGCGCGTCCGCTCATGCAGCGGCTTCCGTGCCCTATTTGCCGGTGCATCACACGTGTGGCTGCGGCGGATCCGAAACCACTGGCCAAGGACAAGGCTATGGATCGGTGGGTTAGGGCATACTTTCCCATCGAGTACGAGAGGAGGAGGGAAGAATTGAGGCGCGAGTGGGTTGTGGACCAACTGAATCGGTTGTTCAGTGTGCCGACAGGAGCTTTGGGCCCGAGATCACCTGCCATGTCGGCGATGCCGGGAGGGGCAAGGGTCTTGGTTCTTTGATTTCTGATTTGTGTGTACATACCTTTGGTTCCTTCTCGTTTGACTTCTGCTAATTCGACTATTCCCACCCATTTCATTCACATTCCTCCCGGTGGTTGGAAACTCTTTGTGCCTATTCTCTTCTCCTCGTTCCGTGTGTTCTTCCATTGGTTGCTCTTCCTCCTCCCAACGATTCCCACTTTGTGTTTCCCCTATTTCATAATTCATAAATTTCCGTGCCCACCCCCGAGAATACTTGTTATTAGTATGGAGTGGACCACATCAACCAACTGGAGCCTCGTCATGGTCACTCAACTCATCGTCAACTTATCCCTTTTGCGTTTGGCTCGGCCCCCTTTGTCTGGCATGTATGTGTTTCTTCATTCCCCCCACCCTTTCGCCAATCTCACCATGGGTTGTAGACAAATGGTCTCAGTCCCAAATTATGTCCTACGTGACCTCGGCAAGTTTCCTGTCGTTGAATGCTGATCTCAGTTGCCTTGCAATTGAGCGATGGGCGAGACTCAGCCGGTGCCACAGTCTATTGGGAGCGAGCAACCAATTGTGAGGCGAGGGAAGCCATGATCATGATGAGCGCGATTGGCCAAGGTCGCGTCGATGGAGGGCAAGGGAGCCATAGCTGGTGCAAAGTGTCTGGCCATGTACAGTATCATGGATATGAAATGTCAAGATCGCTGTGGTTAGTGCGCTTGTGTCAGTCAGTCTTTGGTAAAATAAAGATCCGAAGCAGGAACAACCATTAAGCTGCCGCTTCCGCTTCCCCAATGTTAACTCAATCGCGAGTGAGTCACTTCATTTCATTTCATTAAGTACCTCAACAATGATGATTTTCACAGTATCAGCCTGACGTAGCAAGAGACTGCGTGCAATTTGCGATACGAACCCATCTCCATCATGACCACCACCCGGGCAAAGCAGCCCGCCAAGCCCAAGGCCACGGCCTCGCCTGTGGCCAAGCCTAAGCCGAAGCCCAAGACCCCGGCCGCCTCCCGTCCGGCTGCGGACGACGATCAAGATCAAGGTCAGACCAGCGACGCCGACGCCGACGCAGACGCCGACGCTGACCCCGATGCCATGGACGTGGACGACCAGCAAGACGATCAAGGTGATGAACAAGAGCAAGAACCCACCAGTCGCCGGTCATCGACCCGTCTCCGAACCCGCGTCGCCAAGCCTGCCCCTGTTCCTTCGCCCAAAGCCAAACCCACTCCCAAGGCCAAACGCACCGGCGCAGGTGCAGGTGCACGCACAAAGACAGCCGCCGCCGCCGCCGCCGCCAGCGACTCTGACCAAGACGAAAACGCTGATGCCGACGACCTTTCGGACCAGGACGACGACCATGCCAATCACCAACCCTCCGACGACGAACACGACGACGATTTCGAAAACCAGCCCAAGCGGCGCATGTCTCGCCGGTCTGCCGCCGCCACACCCAAAAAGGCGCCCGCCGCCTCCACTCCCTCAGCGACATTCAAGAAACCTACTTTGCCCGCCAGCCGTGCGAAAAAGGCGACGGCTGCAACAACGACTCCTCGAGGCCGCAAGCGCGGTACCGTGGTCCGCCTCAATCTTGACACGACCGGGTTGTGGGATGCAGTCACCACACCCAACGTGGCCATGTCGGGCATTGTCAAGCAGTGGCTGACCGAGTACCATGTCCGCCCAAGCGATGCGCTCTTGGCCGTGGTCAACATGATCATTGCTGTACGTGTTTCTGTATCCGTATTCCTATCCGCATTGTCTCGTTCAGCCATCATGACTGACTGATTATGACACAATTTCAGGCAACGGGATGTACCGAATTCATCACCCCGGCGCGCTTTGAGGACCAAGACGCCGTCCCCGACTATGTCGAAGAACTGCAATCGCACATGACGTCTGGCCCCACTGCCGCCTCGGCCACGGCCTACCCACTCATCTCACGCACAAAGACCCACAAGACGCACATGGCAGGCTTCTTCTCCTTTTTCACACACCTCATCTCATCCGATGACGACGCCCTTTGGGACGACGTGCTCCTACAAGTGATCCAACAATGGGTTGCCGCATTCGTCTCATCCCCCTTGCGTGCCTTCCGCCACACAGCCACGAGCCTCGGCCTGCACTTGGCCACGAGCCTGTGCACGCCGCTGGCCAACGACAACCACGCATACCACGACGAGGTTGTCGACACACACACGGCGCTCTACGACACCATCTTTGTGCACCGATACCGTGACGTGGACGCGGCCATTCGCAAAGAATGCATGCGCGCACTCGCCACTTGGGTCGAACGTGTCCCTGACCGGTTCCTCGACCCGACTTACTTGCGATACTTTGGGTGGCTGCTCAACGACCAAGATGCCGGCGTGCGCACCGTGGTCCTTGAGTGTTTGGCACACTTGTATTCGACGCCCGCGCTGGTCCCCGGCCTGAGGCTGTTTACCGAGCGCTTCAAGGCGCGCATCATTCAGATTGCAGCGGCAGATGTGGATCCAGGCGTGCAGCGCGCGGGCGTCGAGCTCGTGTGTCTCGTGTATCAGATGGGCGTGTTGGGTGCAGACGAGGTCGATCAAGTGTGTGCACTCGTGTTTTCCAAACATGTGCAGGCAGGCGGAGTACCTGAAGCGCTTGTGGGCGTGTGGAAGGAAGAGACTGAGAGCATGGATTGGCCGCGGTTGGTCGAATGGGTTGCTCAGCTGATTGCGGGCGTGTATCCTGAGGCCAAAATGGAGGTGGCCGTGGACGCCAAGCACCATGGCGGCAGCGGCAGCGATACCGACGACGGCGACGATGACATGGGCATGCCCATCCAACGCAAATCCGGACCTTCGTCCTTGACCACGGTCGATCCGCTCAAATGCGACCATGCACTCACCTTGCTCGCCACCTCACTGCCTACCCTCCCGCTCTTCACATCACCCGACCCGGCCCTCGCTCACCTTCGGCGCACCGACACGTCGCTTGCGCACGAGCACGTGCTCATTGCACTCGTGTGCGCACTCGCCTCGGCCGCGCGCGACTCGACCGGCCGCACACTGGCTGCGCATCTGCCAGCATTGCTCGCAAAGTACAAGGCCGACGACGTGGCACAAGTGTACCTGTTTCGCGCCGCGCGCGCGGGCGTGCCTGTGGACGCATGGACGGCGGCGGCGGGCACGGCAGTACTGGACGCGGTGCTTTCGGCGGGGGTTGCGGCAATGAAGCGCGATGCGGCTCCGGTGGTGTTGGATGAGGTGGCGAGGCTGGTGGGCGGGTTGAGTAGAAGGCAAGAAACGAGCGTACATGTGGCGCCCGTGGTGAGGCGGGTGGTCAGCGAAGGGTGTGCGAGCGAGCGGCCTGCGACGGTGGTGGCCGTGGTCAAGGCCATCAAGGTGCCCGAGGACGTATTGGGCGGGGAGGTCAAGGACATGGTCGAGGACATGGAGGTAGGTAGTGTCGAGAGGTTGGTGGCCAGGCTCTTGTGGTTGGTGCAGATGGCAGGTGCAGAAAGCAACGTTGGCGAGGACTTGGGCGAGGATAAAGAGGAAGATGTGGGTGTAAAGGGGGACAAGGACAAGCAAAAGGAGCCCAAGCCTGTCGAGATCTCGGCCGACCTGCGCGCATCGATCCACGACCTCATCACCGAATGTGCCGACCTGCTGGCCGACCCCGAATCCTACCCAGCCCGCACCCGTGTTGCTGCGGCCAACGTGCTCATGGAATCCGCGTCCATCTTTTCGGGCATCGACCTTGACGACCGTGCTCTGGCCTTGCTCGAGCAACTCATTGCCTCGCGCGTCAAATCGCTCCTCATGGCCGACGGCCAACAAGACCTTGCGTCGACTTGCGATGCACACTTGAACCCAACGCTTGCCTACCTGGAATCGGACCATGCGCTCGTCCGCATGTTTTCCAAGCTCGTGGGCGTTGGCGCCGTCGACGCGGCGTATGCGCCGACCGTGCTGCAATTCTACCGCCGCCCGCCCGTGCCTGCGAGCGAGCGCAATGACGATGCGGTGCCAGCTGGTACCGCAGATCAGCCTTGGTCTGTGGACGAACTTGCGCGCCAGCTCACGTACCAGGCAGATGCAGTTGTCATGGGCGAGGTGCTTGAAAAGGTGCCCGAGGCCACACTTGTGCAAGTGTGCTTGTCGGCCGTCCAGCGCGCGTTCCGCCTGTCCGAAGCGGACAAGGAGATTGCCGATCAAGAGTCAAAGGATGCTGGGACGGAAGAGGCGGGAGAACCCGATCGCCCTGGGGCTGTGCCGAGGCTGGCAAAGGCGCTCGCCGATGTGTTCAAACGTCGCAAAACCGCCAACGTCAAGCCCGTGATTGCGTATGGCGCGCAGTGGGTCGTTGAGCAGTTTGAGCCTGCCGATGTGCCCGAGCGGCCTGCGCCAAAGCCAAAAACGAAAAAGGCCAAGGGCAAGAAAAAATCTGCAACGGGCGAGGGTGACGAGGACGATGCGGACGCCATGGACATTGACAAACCCGCCGATGACGACATGTTTGCCAAATCCGACGCCGAAGCCAGCAACTCGGACGCCGACGACGCCGACGAGCAGCAAGACCAACAAGATGATGCCGAAATGGAGCAGTACCACGCGGATCTGGCCGACTTTCACTCGCGCCTCAACACAGCGCTGCGTAACTCGGCGCCCATTGTTAAGGCGCTCAAGGAGTTTGTTCCCGTTCTGTCCATCTCGGACGCGCGTGCACTGTACCGGCAGTTCCGCCGATCCATGGTGCTCGAGCCGCTGCTTCCTGCGCTCGCAAAGAAGGCCAATGTCAAGCACGAGCCCGTGGTGGTGCATGGGCACGGGCATGCAGCGGGCATGGTGTTGGCCGCCACGTTGACTGCGGCGGGTACAGTCGCGGCATCCAAGAAGCGTGCAGCGGCAAGGACGCCCGGGGCCAAACGTGCACCTGCGGCGGCTGGAAAGAAGAAGGTGACAGCAGCCAAGGCGCGCCCCAAGAGGCCGCAGCCAACGAAGCGCAAGGCTGCGTGGGAGGCTGTGGTACCCGGCATGTCGAGCGATGAAGAAGGAGACGAGGAGGATGATCGGATCGAGGACTCGGATCAAGAGGATGTGGAGGCACCCGCACCGCCCGCGGTAAAAGCAGGCAGGGGTCGGAAGCGCGCCAAGCCCGACTCGGATAGCGACGAGGAGGATGCGGCTGCGCCAGCCAAGAAGAGTGCGCCCGTCAAGAGGTCACGTGCGTCAACGAGGCGCAAGGCGCCGATTGCCGAGGTGGTTTCGGTCGAGGCCGAGTCGGATCAGGAACAGCAAGAAGACGAGGACGAGGAACATGAGGCGGTCGAGGAGGATGCGGACGATGAACCCGATCCGCCCATCAAGCGTCGCAAGTTTATGTGAACACGTTCGGAATGTGGATTGCACTGCAGTGTCTTGTATCGTAAGGTTCCCCGTGATTCCTGAGTTGCGGTCTTTTTCTTTCGCTTTCCCTTCCTTTGCACATGTGGGTCAGTGGGTTGTGCCTTCTGTTTTCTCTTTCAACCAGTTGTTGTACCTCGTTTATTTATTCATCACCTTTGTAACGTTTGTGTCGCAAAGTGTCATTGTCTTTGCCTCGGTCTTCAACAACTCTTCCAATCTGCGATCCGATTGCGGCCGCAATCACGCTTGAGTCTTTCAGGTTGGGGAGATGCAGGAGGTAAGCGTGTTGACCTGTGGGCAGTTCGCCGCAGGTGCAGGGCGGAGAGTCGACGTCTGGGTAGCTGCGGCATACATACTTGAAAAGGGAAAGCGATGAAGAGCATCCGTTATGCAATGTTCGCCTTGACTTGCCTGTGCCGGGAAACCTTGGACATGTTCTGAACGCGGCCAACGGCAGCTCAGACCGCGGATTCGCGGACGGCGGACGACAGGGGAATTACTGATGCGGCCGGGGCACATGCAGGGTCCGTCGAAGGTGGCAATGGGTAAGACATTTCTTCGAGTGTCGACGTCCCGGAGCCGGAATGAACCCAAGCCCATGAAGATTCCAGTTCGTGATGAGACATCCCACAGGCCAAGAGCGTACACATACGGTGACTCAGTGGGAAATTGTTGATTAGAGAGCAATCTATTGACCGTGCCAATCTGGATCCGACAGGTCGACATCCCCAGCAACCGCCGACTGACAAATACTCTCCTGCGCCCTGACCTTTGTCCGCCTCGGTACCTGCCGCTCAATCCACCCGACATCCTGCTCCACCTCGTCCAACTCTCGCCTTGGTACCAGCACCACCACCTCCTCGAGGCCCGGAAACCTGTCCCTCTCCCTCATCTCCGCCGCCACCGGCATTGGCTGTGGCCACAGCACTTGTGCAATCGGCCTCGACACGGCTACTTGCCTCAACTTGGGTGCATCCAACAAGCCCTCCCGATCCAACGCCGACGACACGCCCAACCACCCATGGCACGAGATATCGAGCTTGAGCCGCTCCATGTTGTGTGGATTGAACCCGGACAAGAGGTCGCTTACATTGCATTCCATGACATGGGCCGTGACATCAAGTGATTCCAGTGCCACGGCATCGTCCAACGGCTGCCACTCGACATCTTCCATGCTCGCGCAATCCGAGCACACACGCAAGTGGCGCACCGTGGACGCAATCCGTGGTGGCAGCGCTGGGTGGACGAGACCAAGCATAAACGTGTCGACGGAGTGGATCGATGGGTAGCAAAGGGTCAGGTCGTGGGCCAAGGATTCGGCGTGGCTGAATGCGCATTGGATGCGAATGGATTCCAAGTGTGGCATGTGTGTGCTGCTGGGAGAAAAGAGGAATGCCAGTTCCGAGCGCCAAGAATCAGACGGGTTGTCGTCGGGACAAGGTCCATTGGACCAGACTTCGTCCAGGTCGTCGATGGTGATGCGGCGGGTGAGGTGAAGCGGGTAAGGAATAAGGAGTGTGTTGTTGTGCACTTTGACCTGAGGCAAGAAACCAAACAAGGAGTCGGTCTCTGAGGATGTTCATGAGACGATTCAAGGAAGTGGCATGAGCATACCAAGTTGTCTTGCCATACAGACCAAAACGGTTCCCATAATGAGCGCACCGAAGGTACCAATTCGTCCACAGTCTTGTTCGAGTCGATTGCGGTCGGCAAGTACAATACGTCGTCGTACACGACAAACGAAAGCAAGCTCGGGACTTGGCTCCAGCACATCCACTCCTCGTCATCATCACTCAAACCAACAGACAACGGCCGGATCCGCGGGCACACGGACGTGGCCACCAATTCGAGCCGTCTTCGATTGGCCTCCATCATCGCGGGCTGTTTTTCGCTCGATACCTCGTTGATGGCTGCGGCATTTGTTTCCCACACGCTCTTTGCGGTATGTGGATGTCGGGCGTAAAATAACAGGTTAAGCTCGGACCAGAGCAAGGGAAAGGCGGCCGTGTATGCGAGCTTGCACGTCGCGCGCAGGGCAAACAGGTCGTGGCGCCAAGTCAGGTCGACAGCGGCGGCACTGGGAGATGACGGCTTGGATGGGTGGCGTCGGGCATGTACATGCTCGACAATGAGTTGCCAGAGCTCGAGCGGGAGGGCTGTGGCCGTGTGGGATGGTGAGGACATTGCGTTCACAAAGGGACGGCCTTGTGCATTGGAGGGAACTGGAATGACGGGCGGCCGGAGACGAAAGCGGGCTATTGGTATGCTTTTAACTTGTACGTACTCATGCAGCGGCCGACAGATTCCTCGGGGTACATGTACTTACTTTTACACATGAACACACTCACTGGCCACGGACCGCGTCAGGAAGGCCAAGCGAGGTGGTGAAGCTTGAACTGGAACTCGCTTTACCGCGGCGTTTGAGCATGTATCATAAACATATGGTGCGATCCTCAGTTGTGGAGAGACAGGTGACTGCCCAAGGCGGCAGCAGCTGATGATACACAAAGAGACAATTTTACATGCATGGTAATTTCATCAAGAGGCATCGATGGTACGGGCCTGGAGAGTTGTTGATCGGAGTGGGTGACCCCCAAGTCGAATCAATGACTCGACTCGACTCGATTGGTGCGGCGCCATTTGTGTGTGTTCCAAATCGGAATGAAATACTTGATATCGATTGGACGTCACATGGCCGTGATGTGGACGTCGACTTTGAGGAACAATGGCTCGATGCACCGCAACGTCCACATTGTGTCCAATAAGAGCAAGGGGTGGGTTCTGGCCTGGCTGGATGCATGGTCAGGTCCGATCGACTCGTCTCGTGCGGTGCGGACAAGACCGGCGACAAATGATCGGCGGGTCGATGCGCATTACACGTGACGAGATCACGTGCGGCGAACCTCTTGGAAATCTGAGTGTCTGTGTGTCTCAAAGTAAATCACGGGCTGCCAGCTTCCTTCCAACGGTTGCTTGACACCAATGTGCCAGCATAAATACATGCATAAAGCTCATGGATAGCCCGCTCACTGTCACACCGCCGCTCGTCACCACTGCCCACCATCACCTGGCTTCCATCAAGCGCTGCTCACGTAAATCTGCTCACAAGTTTGCGATCACACATCACGACCAACACCATGACCGTCTCGCAACCCGCCAACACCCGCGTCTTCTTCGACATGACCATGGCCGGCAAGCCCCTTGGCCGCATCGTCTTTGAGCTCTTCAGCCAGGACGTGCCCAAGACGGCCGAAAACTTCCGCGCCCTGTGCACGGGCGAAAAGGGCGTGGGTGAGTCCGGGTTGCCCTTGCACTACAAGGGCTCTGGGTTCCACCGCATCATCAAGTCGTTCATGTGCCAGGGTGGTGACTTTACCCGTGGTAATGGAACCGGTGGCGAGTCGATTTACGGCGAAAAGTATGTTGAATATGTTCAGTGCCGCTGTGTTCCTTCCGTCTGCCGTCTTCGATTGCGCAGACCGCTCATCTTGTATACGGTCGTTGCTCCATAGGTTTGAGGACGAAAACTTTACCCACAAGCACGACAAGCATTTCCTATTGAGCATGGCCAATGCTGGACCTGCCACCAACGGATCACAATTCTTTGTGCGTTGCTCCACCCAGTTTCTTCTTGCGTATCGGTCCCCTCTCATTAATGATTTCTTCTCGTTGCGCAACCGAAACAGATTACGACCGCTCTCACGCCTCACCTCGACAACAAGCACGTTGTCTTTGGCATTGTCAAGCAGGGCAAAAATATTGTGCGCGCCATGGAACACGTCCCCACGGGCGAATCCGACAAGCCCGTCCACCCAGTCATCATTGCCGACTGTGGTGAAATTGCCGATGCGGCCGCCTCTGCCGCGCAAGACGACCAGTATGAATGGAGCGGCCCGATGGTTGCGGGCGACGCCGAGTCCGTTGACAACACGCCCGATTTTCCTGAAGATCTCAATGACGCACACAAGCTGAGTGCCGATGCCGTGATTGCCCTTGCCGACGCACAACGCCTCAACGGCAACGCTGCATTCAAAGCAGGCCACCTCGACGCGGCCGCCACAAAGTACGCCAAGGCCCTGCGCTATTTGGACCTGAAAGCCAACGACAAGTCACTGTGCTCTGACGATGCAGAGTACACGCGCGTGTGTGCGGCCAAGGTCCCGTGCTTGCTCAATGCCGCACAGGTCAATCTCAAGCAAGCTCAGTATGCGCAGGCACGCGAGCTCGCCATGGACGCTTTGTACAAGTTGCCCGGCGATGCATTGGCGGTTGCCGATCGCACAAAGGCCTTCTTCCGTCTTGGCGCTGCGTACAAGGGCTTGGCCGAGTTTGATCGGGCAAAGGAGGCATTGGCCGAGGCAAAAAAGTTGAGTCCCGAGGATCCCGTGATTGCGAAGGAGTTGGCGGGCATTGAGAGGGAGGTCAAGATGCGGGTCGAAAAGGAGAAGAGCATGTACAAGCGCATGTTTGCTTGAGTCAGGAATTGTTTTTACGTATTTTCGGTGCTTGTATCTTGCAAATGAATCCTTTTTTATGTGAGTGAACGAAACGTGGGTACAGTATTTATAGGGGTGTGAAATGGTTTCTGCCATGTGAGTGTGTGCAACAACAAAAACAACAATGATATTATTGGAGGAAGAACAAGAGGTCGTGGGATGTGTGCGAGAAAACGATAAATCTAAACAATGGCCATGTTTGAATGTGCCTTGCTTGTCCGTCCTCCATTACCGCCGCCGATTGCCATCCGCCCTATCCCACCGCTACTGCCGCTTCCTGAGACACCCAAGGCTCCAGCTCGGTTTGTCGCGCCATGCATGTCGACCTGGCGAGCCGACGAAATGGAGGCATCTCGTGTCAATCCGAAACTTACCACCGATGCGGAAGGTGAAGCGGCCAATGTTCTCGCAAGACCACCATCTCCTCCACCACCTCTTGCAACCAGCGGACGCGACAATGTCGGCGACAAGAGCTCGGACCGAAACTCAAAGATGCGAATGATGACGAGCGACCAGCCCATGGAATGAAACGGCGCAAACCGGTTGACGCGCAGCATGGTAGCGACTTGTAGCCCAGATTGGACCAGGAACGTGGTGCATATGAGTACAGCGTACGCCAACCGGACTCGATTGCGCAGCAGCGCCTTGGACGAGAGCAGCTTGCCTGGGTTGCGCGATTCAAACGATGACGAGGATGGGCCTGCGGTTGCGGACCCAAGCCGAAACTGGGCAATCACCATGGTCACGTATGCCTCGGAAAAGAGGGCAAACACCCCCGCAGTAAAGTTGACGTATGCGCGAGTGAATTGCTGTGCCGAGAAGAGCCATGGATCCTCGGTGGTGATGCCATTGAGCAGCCCGATTTCGTTGATGGTGCCCGTGACCCTGGATGCAATGGCCGCCGTGACAACACCAAGCGAGACGACGGGGGCCACGTATTGGGCGGCGCGCGGCGAAGCGACCCAGATGGCTTGTGCACGTCGGTAGCAGATGTATGTGGTGACCACGACGGCCAAGAGATGTGTCCAGTTGGCAATCATGCGCATGGCCACGTTGGTGGTGGTCGAGACAGTGCGCGGCGGGGACGCAATGATCATGGCGACTGAGCTCGTGACAAATAGCGAAATGAATTGGGAACAGCCTGCGACGACCAGGGCGAGCTCACAGCCGTACCTTGGGCGAGGGTTGATGCACAGTGACCAAACAATGCTGAGACCCAGTGCACCAGTCAAAGACATGGGCACCATCGTGGAGGCTATGCTGAGCCCCCCGGGGTATGTGGTCGTCGCATGAGCTGCGAGGGACAGTGGATACTTGGGCATGTTTGCAAGTACTCCTTGTGCGCACACGAGTAGGGAAAAACGAGGATCAGTATGGTCAAGTCTAGCACCGCTGGACGGCAAGGCAAGCAAGGGAATCCAACACTGGAAACAACGAGGATTTGATGCCGCTGCCGCGGGAGACGGCGGGGATGCACTGGACTTTATGCCATGCATTTGTAAACAAAAATGGCAATGTTTCCTCTCTTGCCACTTCGACTGTGCATTTGCGAATAGCCTCGAATTTTGCTGCTCAAATGTTGTACATCCGGCGGATGTTTCAGATTGGCGGCAGCCCTTACTGAGCGCCGTGGGAAAGGAACAAGAAACCCGAGGTCCATCGTCCGATTGCGCATCGTGGTCTGCCGCCCGCGCGACCCCGGTCCAATAGACAACCGGCAAGTGTGAATCGAGTGGAACAGGCTTCCCGCTCATCAGATATTTGACAATGCGGTTGAATGGGGGCGACCGCAATGCTTGCAGCGAACGCGTGGTTCATGAAATTGCTCGCAGCTCACGTGGTCACGCCATGACCTTCCTGTTTTGTACAAGTACTGCGTTGCTGTCGTCGCCTCGCGAGAACCGAGAACGAGGCTCTGGCCGCGTGCATTGCTCTTGGCATGTTTTTTTCCGAAGCACTATGATATTCATCTGAACTCCGTTTCATTATCCTTTTTTCGAGGTTACCAACATGTATTCGGTCGACTAGGTTCCAGCGGATTGACGCAACGCGGTTGCTCATGGATCATCATGCAGTTGTGACGCGTCAACCCGTGTTCTTGTTCGCACCAGCTCGTTTGTCGCAAACAGAATTATATTCTGCTTGGAACGATTCAACAAGCACTAGCGTACCGTGTACACATGCACCGACACCTTGCGCAATCAGATATATTGCCTACACTTCATCTTGCCATGTCCAAACCCGCCGCTGCCCTGCCAGCCTCACCCTCGTCATCATCAGAATCGATCCGTGTCTGCTTGCGATGCAGGCCCTTTAGCGAAAAGGAGAAAACCGCGGGCTTTTCCCGCGTTGTGCGGTTCGACTCGCCCACATCCCTAACCATCACCAACCCAAAGAACCAAGACGACACCAAACAATTCACGTTTGACGCCGTGTACGATGAAGAAAGCACGCAGCGCGCCGTGTACGAAGGGACCGCGCGCGAAATCGTCAATGCCGTCCTGCAAGGATTCAATGGCACCGTGTTTGTGTATGGTCAAACGGGCACGGGCAAGACGTTTTCGATGCAGGGCGTGCCAACGGTCCCGGACTTGCGGGGAATCATTCCAAACGCGTTTCATCAAATCTTTGCACACATTGCCAGCTCGCCCGACCGCCAGTTTCTGGTTCGTGTGTCATTTTTGGAAATTTACAACGAAGAGGTGCGCGACTTGCTTGTGCCACCCCCACCCAACGGTACAAAGCCCGCGGCGCTCGAAGTCAAGGAACATCCAGAGACAGGCGTTTATGTCAAGGACCTGCAAGCGTTTCCCGTGCAATCCGTTGCTGACATGGACGCGCTCATGGACCGGGGGAACAAGAGCCGGTCGGTTGCGGCCACCGAAATGAACGCCACGTCGTCACGATCGCATTCCATCTTCACCATCACCATCGAGTCGTCTGCACCAGGCCCGGACGGCACCGCTCACGTGGTTGCAGGCAAGTTGCACTTGGTGGATCTTGCAGGATCCGAGCGCCAGAGCAAGACGGGAGCAGCAGGCGACCGGCTCAAGGAAGCGGCCAAAATTAACTTGTCGCTGTCCGCACTTGGCAATTGCATTGCGGCGCTGGTTGATGGCGGCGGATCGGGCCACATTCCGTACCGCGACTCCAAGCTCACACGGCTGTTGCAGGATTCGCTCGGTGGCAATGCCAAGACGCTCATGCTGGCGACCATGTCGCCGGCCAGCTACAACTTTGACGAGACGCTGTCGACGCTGCGGTATGCGAATCGGGCAAAGAATATCAAGAACAAGCCCAGGGTCAATGAGGATCCTAAGGATGCGCTGTTGCGCGAGTACCAGCTCGAGATTCAGAGGTTGCAAGAAGCCCTCAAGGCAAAGATGCAAGGAGGAGGTGCTGGCGGAGCACCTTCCGCGGTGTCGGCCACGAAGAAATCGTCGCGGCCCAAAACAACCAAATCGTCATCGTCGTCATCATCACCAACAGCCGCCGTGTCGCCCACGCCTTCCAGTACAAGTAGCAACAGCGATGGGATTCCCGACGAGGACATGGAATCGACCCTGTCGCAGCTCGATCCAGCCACACTGGCCACCCTCCAACAACAAATCCAAGACGAAAAGGCGCGCCTGCTCGCATCCAAAGACATGGCCGAGGACGAGCAAGAGCGGCTATTGGACGAACTCGATGCGCGTGCCGCCAAACTCGAAGAGGAGCGCAAGGCGCGCGCGGATCTCGCGGCAGAGCTTGCAAAGCTCGAGTCTGCGCTGCTCATGGGCGGCAAGGATATCACGGCAAGGATTTCCGAGCAAGAGCTCGAACTCGAGCGTGCGCGAGCCAAAGCGCAAGAAGAGGCACAGCGCCAAGCAGAGTTGCGGGCGCAGTTGGATGCCGTGCTCGAGGGCAATTTGCAGCTCGAGGACAGTTATGCAAACTTGCAAGAGGAGGTGGATATCAAGACGCGCAAGTTGGCCAAGCTGTGGTCCAAGATTGAGCAGGTGCGCCAAGACGCACGCGACATCGAGCAAGAGTGGCGCAGCGAGCGTGCCGACTTGGTTGCGGCGGTCCGGGAATTGGCGCGCGAGGTGGAGCTCAAGTCGACCGTGCTCGACTTGTTTGTGCCCGAGGAGGAGCGGCGCAAGGGCGAGGCGCGGCTCGTGTTGCAGCAGGACGACGAGTGGGAATGGGCTAGGATTGCGCCAGTGACTGCGGCAGACGTGACGCGGCGGCCCGCGGGCAAGCGGCCCATGTGTGCGGCGGCAAAGGCACTGGTGGGTGCGGATCCGTTGGATATGGCTCGCAGGGGAAGGTATTTGGGGGAGAATTTGGTGGTGGTGCCCTTGTATGGCGAGAATGTGGCAAAGGCAAGGGTGGCGGATCCGAGGTTTGGGATCCCGTTGATGCTCATGATGGGTGGTGGTGCCTCACCAAGCTCAAGTGCTCAAGGGCATGGGTCTGCAACTGCTTTGGCGGTCGGAAAGAAGCCAGCAAAGGCAAGTGCCCGGGTGCCCAGTAGCAGCAACACGGGTGGAGGGCGGTCGGCAAGGGCAACGAGGCAAGGAGGGCAGGAAGTGTAAAAACAAAAACATTCAGCAACGAAGCAAAATACATAACTACATGAAAACAGAGAACGACGAAAACTGACACAATTGCAGCCCAACAACAAGGGTCGATTACGTGTTTCCCATTTTCATTGCCCGAGAAACGAGAAGATGGCCATTTGTCCCGTCACCACCACCTCATGTAAATATCTTCTGGGCCCACCTCGCGTGCCAGGGAATCGGGCGGTAACAAGCAACTTTGGCCTGGGCCAGCCGCCGCCCCGATTTCCTCATTGAGTTGGCACCGACAACGCAACCGACCGACGCGAATGTATCGATCTCCACTCGGGCACCCACCGAGGTGATGTTTTGGTTCACTGCGCCAAAGCTCGACATGATTTGCGTGAGAGCCGCGTCGACACCTGGCCGCTGACTGTTGCACGACACGAAGGGCAAGGGCCGAGGTGACGAGGTCCATCTATGGCTCATGGCTGGGGCATGGATCTATGTAGTACTTGTGTGTAAATGTATTCTTAATGTCCTGTCGACAATGATGACTGTCATACCTGACATGGATGATGATGGCGAATGGTCACGTGGCGCCACGCGAGGCGGTTGTCACCTTTGCGTTGTTGTCCTCACTGTCCAGGCAAACCATAGACACCTCCACCCGTCTCGTCTGCCGTCGTATACATAACATATGTTGCCATCCATGATCCGTCAGTTATCAGTGATGAATTGATAGACACATGCATTCCATTTCCAATTCCAATTCCATCGCCAACAACTCAACATGACCATCCCAACCTACCACCGCCCAACAGCCGTCCCGCTGCCCGACCCGGCACGCAAGAACGTGCTCATCACGTCGGCGCTCCCCTACGTCAACAACGAGCCCCACCTCGGCAACATCATTGGCTGCGTCCTCTCGGCCGACGCCTACGCCCGCTTTGCGCGCCTCCGCGGCCACAACACCCTCTACGTCTGCGGCACCGACGAGTACGGCACCGCCACCGAGACAAAGGCCCTCGAGGAGGGCGTCTCCTGCCAACAGCTGTGCGACAAGTACCATGTTCTGCACCGCGACATTTACAAGCTCTTTGACATTGACTTTGACAAGTTTGGACGCACCACCACGCCCCAGCAAACCGAGATTGCCCAGGCCATCTTCAACAAGCTGCACGCCAACAACCGCCTCGTCACCCAGTCCATGGTCCAGCTTTATTGCGAAAAGTGCTCGCGCTTCCTTGCCGACCGCTATGTCGAGGGCACGTGTCCGCACTGCAAGTACGACGATGCCCGCGGCGACCAGTGCGACGCCTGCCAAAAGCTGCTCAATGCGGGCGACCTCATCAACCCGCGTTGCAAGCTCGACGGTAACCGCCCCGTCGAGCGCGAGTCGACTCACTTGTTTTTGGACCTGCCAAACTTGCAAGCTGAGCTGACCGAGTTTGTCGATGCCAAATCCGCCGAGGGCAAGTGGTCGCCCAACTCGATTGCCGTCACGCGCGCGTGGCTCAAGGAAGGGCTCAAGCCCCGGTGCATTACGCGCGATCTCAAGTGGGGCACGCCCGTCCCGCTTAAGGGCTTTGAGGACAAGGTGTTTTACGTGTGGTTTGATGCGCCCATTGGCTACCCGAGCATCACGGCCACATTGACGCCCGAGTGGGAGGCCTGGTGGAAGAACCCCGAGCACGTCCAGCTGTACCAATTCATGGGCAAGGACAACATCCCGTTCCACACTGTCATTTTCCCTTCGTCGCTGCTTGGCACGGGCGAAAAGTGGACCTTGTTGCATCACTTGTCGACCACCGAGTACCTCAACTATGAAGGCGGCAAGTTTTCAAAGTCGCGCAAGACGGGCGTGTTTGGGTCCAATGTCCGCGACACGGGCATTGACGTGTCGGTGTGGCGCTACTACTTGTTTGCCAACCGCCCCGAATCCAACGACTCGGATTTCTCCTGGAAGGAGTTTATCCAGCGCAACAACTCGGAACTCCTCAACAATGTCGGCAACTTTGTCAACCGCGTCACCAAGTTTGTCGCGTCGCCCAAATACGCGTCCACGGTGCCCGAGTATGCCTGGGCCGCACACCCGACCGACGCCCAGCTTGTTACGGATGTTTCTGCCCTTGTCACGCAATACCTCGACGCCATGGACGCTGTCAAGTTGCGTTTGGGCCTGCAACTCGCCATGGCCATTTCTGCTCGCGGCAACCAGTACCTACAAGACAACAAGCTCGACAACGCTTTGCACGCGTCGGACCCCGAGCGGTGCAACAATGTCGTTGCACATGCACTCAACCTGTGCTACCTGCTCGCAGCCGTCTTTTACCCGTTCATGCCAGGCACGTCGCGCGGCATTTTGCGCCAGCTGCAACTCGACCAGCCCATGTTCACCGACAAGTTTGACCAAGGTGTGTTTGCGGGCCACACAATCGGCAAGCCAGAGTACTTGTTCAAGAGGCTCGACGAAAAGCTCGAGGCCGAGTTTCGCGCAAAGTACGGTGGCCAATCTGCCGGATCTTCACCCTCGGACGCACCCGCTGCGGGCGCGGCCAAGCCCGCCGTGAGTAAGCGTGCAGCGCTCAAGGCGGCCGCTGCGCAAGATCCCATCAAGCTGTTGGCCAAGGTGGATCCCGCAAAGGTCACGGACGCGGTGCGCGAGTTGCAGGCGGCCGTTGCAAAGCAGGGCGAGCGCGTCAAGCAGCTCAAGACGAGCGAGGGCGGCGACCACAAGGATACCAAGGAGGCGGTCGAGGTGTTGTTGAAGTTCAAGGAGGATTTGTTGAGGGAGGTCAAGGCGATCATTGAGGCGGACAAGTAAGCTCGTTTCGTGTTGGTTTGTCGGTTGTTTTGCTGTTTTTTTTTGACATTTTTTGTTGTGGAAGCGGGTATCTACACACTGGCGCATCTCATACTTTCACCCCTCATCGAGAATTACATTTTGTCTTTCCCGCGACTGCTGGACTGTATAACGCAGAAGTGTCGCAACCATGTGCGTGCATGCCTTTCGGCTTGTAAAGCAGCGAGGTGTGAGGATACTGACGTACACTTGGGTCTCTATCAACACAAATGTACAGTTTGCAGGCGAACAAGCGGCGAGCCATGCAGGGAAATGGATCAAATAATGCACAGGTCCCAGGCACTCACGCCTCCAAAGCCCTACCGTTTCTTTGTCGTTCGTTGCCACTTGTAATTGGCCAGTTATAAGTCCATTTCGATGCTGCCCGCACACATAAGCGCGCAGTCCATAAAATCCACTCCTTGCACCCTCTCGGCATCCTCCTTCTCTTTGGTTTACGTCCGAAAAGTCCAAGCTCGATCCAGAAGTTCATTTCGTAATTCGCAACCATGCCAGAGTCCAACCCTGCTGCAACCCAAGCTGGCGCCGCTCCTTCCAGGACGGTGGATAAAGACCCCGTTTCTCCCTCCCCAACGGCGACCGCCTTTGGATGCATTCCCATGCGCTCGGCCGTCGCTTACATTCTCGGCGCACAACTGGGCTACCCGATCTTTTGTGTTGGTAATGTCATTTGCATAATACATGTAGTAGCGATTCAAAAAAAAAAAAAAAAAAACTGGGCTACCCGATCGGCGCCACATTCATCCCAGACCTGTTGATCCGTCCGGTCCAGCTGACGACCGCCGTGCTTGTCTCGTACGCCCTCATGCTTGTCTCGTACGCCCTCATGCTTGTCTCGTACGCCCTCATGCTTGTCTCGTACGCCCTCATGCTTGTCTGGGTGCTCGTGTCCCTGTTGCTCGCGCATGCGCTGCTCCACCGCAAACTTGACATGTATCGCACGCTTGCCAAGCTCAATGCGGCCGTGTGGGCCGCAAACATGGTGGCCGTCGGCGCCGCCATGATCAGGTGGATCAAGCACGGCGGCGCTGTGGAGGCAGAGCCGAAACTTTGGGGTGTGCCGCTGGTGGTGTTTGGGTATGGGGCATGGGTCGTGCACAAGTATGGCGGAATCATGCAAGGGGAAGAGGCGGAGATGGAGAGAAAACAGTCTGCGTCCGCGTAAAGGGGTCTGGCAGTTGACGTATATGCCAAGGCTCGATCAGATGCGGCAGCACTTGTCGTTGAATCTTTCAATCTTATCAATCAATATACCGCCAATGCAATTCCTTCCAGTTGCAATTGCCGCACCTGTTGCTGATCTGCGAGGTGAGACACGGAGAAGCCCATGGAAACAGCGGTGGAACAGTCTCGAAAACCACCAAGGCGTCCATTTGGTTTCAGCTCAGCTTCGCCACCCATCCGTGCCCGAGCAACTACGGCGACCGAGGGAGTACCGTACATACCGACCGACGAACAGATGATCCTTGCTCTCACGCCATCTCAATGTAATTTCGTTTCCCAAGTCATCAGCTGACCATGCCCGTGTCCAAATCTCAAAATAACCCCGAAGTTTGTCGGCCAGCAGCAGAAGTCACCCTGGACGAAATTGGCCCGCTTCCACCGCCGCCGCCATATCCAGACCCGGCCTCAGTCACCTGCTGCGGCTGCATCGATATCCGCACGGGCGTCTTTGTCATTGTCCTGACGCACCTCGCGCTCAGCATCTTCTCCTTTGTCAGCGATAAGAACGGCGGACTCGCCCCCATCGCATCAGCTGACATTCTCCTGTCGTACATTCTGTCGGGCATCGGAGCCGTTGTGCTGCTCGTGCTGCTTTATGCTGCGGGCCAACCGCGCTGGGTTCATGTGTATCGACGTGCAGCAGAGTTGAATGCATTGTTGTTTGTTGTCAGTGCAGTCTTGTCGTATGTGACGGTTGGTCAAGGATCAAGGAGGGATGTTGCCCGCTATCCCGTGGGTTGGGTGTTGTTGGTGGTGACATTGGTCAATGCGTTACTTGGATATTGGGCGTGGGTGCTATACAAGTTCACAGAGGTGTTGGAGGTGGAGCAGAGCCATAACTCGGAAATGAGCAGGGCAAGTATTGTATGATTCGTGTGATGGAAACTGTGAGAGACTTGCTTACTTGCCAGTGCGACGATCGTTTTCTCGGTGCAGATGCAGCAGAATGCTTGTACAGTTGAGGTTACCTTGTCTGACTCTTCATCGAGAAGCAGAGTCAAGTCAGCTTGTGGCGGTGCCCAGGTATTCATTCCCTCCCCTACAAAGCACATATTATTTTTTATTGAACTTTATGGAAAACTCGGAGTGTGGCGGTGTGTTGGTCCGCTTCGGAATACCGCCTGCTTTACCCGGTCGTCTGCAGCCAAGGAGTCTCGGTTGTGAGTACTTGGGCAAACTTAGGATCATAACAGGCAGTCTATTGACTCTTCAATAGGCAGGAGAAACAGAGATGCGAGACACGATTGGGAAAGGTGGTCCACATTGGGAAAGCGGAGAACTTGACAGCAAAACTGGCGGTACCTTGAAGAGCGACAAAACAGAGGGAAGTAACACAAAGAAAGGGAAGCAATGGAAAGAAAAGACAGGACCAGAAGTAGGAGCGACTCAGAGGAGCGGTGGTTTGCCCAAGCAAGGCAAGGGAAACAACAGAGAAATGACATGAGAGGAGGATAGGGCGGGCAAGGCACAACAAGGAAAGAAACGAGCAACAAACCTGCAGCCAAGGAGTCTCGGTTGTGAGTACTTGGGCAAACTTAGGATCATAACAGGCAGTGGAGAGCAAAACAAAAATGGGGGGTCAGACGTCGTCCTGAACAATGCCACCCCAAGACTCCCGCCTGCTGATCGGTAATCTGCCCATGAACCCTCCGATCCTCCTTGACCAGCACACTTGACGACACAGGCGCCGTCCTCGCGAAAACGTGTTCAACTGCACAATGTGACGGAGCTCGGTCACAGGAGGTCAATAAAGATCCATCGCTTCCCCGCCCTGCCCAACCAATTGTGATAGGCATTTGCAACGGTAGTTCGCCCCAGCAATCTGTTCTCAGCATCACATCATGACCATGAAGGCTCAACCAAACAAGGCAAGCTCCATTCCCAACAAGCTCGCAGAGCAAGCTTCCTTTGCCATGAAAATCGGCACAACCGCATACGGCAGCCACTCGGAGCCATTCAATCATGCAGCCCCCCCACGCAGGTGTTGCTGTGGTTGTTTCCCACTTCCCGCTGGCACCGTCCTCATCCTCGTCTTACACCTCGTCATCGGCATCTACAGCACACTTAACTTGGTCTTTACCAAGTCGATTCCCGCCATCGGATCCACCAGCATTTCCGAATCTTGCTCATTCGCCGTATCGACCGTCTTGATCCTGGCCTACCTGGCCATGCTGTACGGCGAGTTCAAGCGTAACGTCAACGTGTACCGGTTGGCGGCCAAGTGGAACGTTGTCTTGTTTTTGGCGGCAACCGGATTGATGGTCCACGAGGTCTTGATCGGGCGAGCGAGCTGGCCCATGTATTTCGACTCCGCAACTTTGGTTTTATCGATTATGTGTGCTTGGTTCTTGTTGTTTGGGTATTGGACGTGGGTCCTGTACAAGGACGCAGAGGCGATGCAGGTCGAGATCAGGTGTGAGGATGAGCGGAGGGAAGGCAAGGGTGTCGGTGCTATTGTTTGAGTTCAAAATGTCCCTCGCTATTGCAGGTTGGTGAGATTAGAGTACAGTTCATAAGAACTGTATACAAAGAGGAAATGTGTTTGTGTTTCCGCGGCTTTGTCCTCACGCCGAGATCGACTGAGACATGGCCACAGAGAAAGGGTCAGAGAAGCTAACATACGTTCGTGATTTGTCTGGCAGTTTGGCTCTTCAGATCTCGACGTCATCGTACGACGTTGATAGTTTTTCATCCACATACAGTTATGTCCTGCATGATGCAATCAACAACTCAACGTGAAGCAAACTAGGACAATATACAACATGTTCTCCCTGGGAATCTACTCTTCGAGCATCTTCTTGGTCTTTTTTCGAACAACAGCTGGCACGCAATCCAACCGTTCTTACTGCTGGCGAACGGAAAGCTGCAATGCACCATTCGGCAGCACATCACGGTAAATTGGCCGCGGGTTGCGAGTGCCAAACCCAGGCACAGCGTACATGTGGTTGGTCAACTGCCTTCCACCCTCCAACCTCCCTGCTTGCCCATTGACACGCACGCTCGCACAGTTCATGTACATTTCGTCTGTGGCCGCACTTGCCGGCGGAATCCACGTCCACGCCATCGTCGCGTCGCCCGCGGGCAAATTGCCCGGCACATCAAACTCGATCTCGGACTGGCCAACCTTTGGGCAATCGTGGTTGACAGAGAACAAGGTAAACTCGGCAACGCTTTTGGGATCGTTGGTGTACGCAATCGACAGTGCACACCCGCCACCTTGATGGTAATCGTTGACGCCGTCACCGTCATTGACGCAAGTGGATCCGCCAGCTTGTGGGTTGCCAATGGCCTCGCCGCACACGATCGGGACGCGCAGTTTGCCGCCTGCTTGGATTTGCGTAACGGGACCGTTGACGGGGCGTTGGCGCCCGTGACAGAAGAAGTTGGGCGTGCCCGCGTTAAGAGGGTTTTCAAGATCGGTCGTCAGGCCCCAGGTGGACGGGAGGGCCATGAGCATGTGGGCGTTGGCGGAAACCGCGGCCAGACAAAGGAGGGCCAGGAGGGTGGGAATCGAAGTCGAGGACATGGTGGGAATGTGAGAAACTGGGGTGTGTGTGGAATCGGATTGGAAGGGGAAAGTGATGGGTCTTGGCCAGCAAGATGAGTATCGGATGCAGGTACAGTAACAAGCTGCCAGCGAGGATGGGAGGGGACTCGCTCGTATTTGTACTTGACGTTAATGCCTCATTGCAGACAATTCGCGCTCAAGGTCGCAAAACCATCACTCGGACACAGGCAGTCATCGAAAGGTGCCACGAGAAAGTCATTAACTCTCACGTAAAGCTCAAAGCTGACGGTGTACCGGACGAGGTTCGAACCTCTCAATGTGCCGGCCGAGCAGTGGGCAGTCTTGTGGCTGATGATGGGAGCCACCTTCGTTCAGGCACTAGACGCGTCTTGTTGGATGGCCGATGTCTGCAGCCACCAATGTGCGCTTATTCACCAGTTTTCGCGCCAGGTGCTGGTCTACCGTGAACGGGCTGCAACGAAATCAATCAGCCATTAACGAGTGACTTACACTCTTCACCCGTTGTGGAGCTGAATGGTCGCCGGCAGCCGTCTGCTGTGTGGATTCCAATCTTCACGCACCGTTCACGGGCGGGCAATGTGTATCTTTCGTGAGTTCTTCTCAAGCTCGTAATTTCAAAGAACTGCTTCGATTCATTGTATGCATGTACGTGTGTATCAAAAATGAGATGTCTGGGGTAAATACAAATCCTCATGCTCCCCATGGCCGTCCGCCAAGTCAGCAACGTCATCTTCACACTCCGCCTCCCCACTATCTTCAGCTGGGTATGCCGTGTATGGTGTGAGAAAGTATGGGTTGGTAACGAACGAAGTGCCACTGGTCGTGGGACGAGTGAGAAAGTTGGGATTGATGGGTAAAAGAGGAACGATAGGCTCGTGGTCCACCTTGTTTCTTCGCCGCCTTGATCTTGACCATTGCCGCCGGAGGAGGATCCAAGCCGTTAGGATGGCCAATACGGAAGTAGCGCCAATGGCGACTCCAATCCCGACGGGGACGAGAAGCGGGCAAGTGCCATCAACCACCACGATGGAAGCAGTGGATTGTGCCGTACTGGAACTGGGTGGGCTGGGAGACGGGGAAGCGAGCGACGGTGGCATGGCGCTTGTCGATCTTGTTGACGGACAGGAGAACCTTAGCCGCATGCCATCAACCCAGGAATACCATATCATTTGGACCCCTTGCAGTCGGCAATCCGCAAAGTCTCGGTGCGCCGCCTGTTGCCACAAGACTCTTGCGCCACTCCCTCCACCAACAATTGTCCCCGTTCCATATCCAATCAACTGTACATACTTGCGCCAAGCGGCGATGACGTTGTGGATCCCATCGGCCATGACATCCCCTTCAAAGTTTGTATAATTTGCTTTGCCATCGGTCGGCACGGGGCTCCAGTTGACGCTGTGCTTAAACTCGCCCGGCGGTAAGCCGTGGCAGTACAGACGCAGGCCAGCAATGTACGGCCCGCCGTAATCGGTCTGGACCACAGTTTGCATGTCCAACCGTGTCACGAACGAGCCCTCGTCGCAATCGAGGTTGGTGGTTCGAATGTCGGTTCGGATGTTGCCGATTTCGACGACTCGGATGAGCAGCGAGGGAGGCGATTCCGTGGGCATATGTTCGGAAGAAGCCATCTGGTCGGCAGGCAAGCGCCCCGCCCCGAGCGATTACTCTTGGCGTGAAAGTTAGTCCGTCAAGGAGAGAAATGGGGTTCTTGCAGGTGGATTTGGAGTGCAAAAGTGGTCAAGGGTGCAAATCGACGAGGTGGTGCTCTTGATGGTGGTGCTGTGAGCGGTGTCATTGCAGGAATGATAGGTGGGCATGGATGTACATGGGCAAAGAGGGCGGCTGGGTATTCCGTCCTCGACCAAGGCGGTGCCCGAGAGAGATGATGGAGGCAAATCTCTTCAATCAATTGGGAAACAGAACACGGGCTTGGCAAACGCCACAAGCATGCATGGAAATCAGCCGACGAGTTACGGAAACTTCCGTGAGACATTCCACCACCCTCGACGTAGAATGTGACATGCAGCATGTGTAAGGTTTTGTACTGATGAGATACCTCTCACACTGGACTACTCACAGTTCCGTCATCTTGATCACTACTTGCCTCATCCTCCTTTGCAGAATGACTGCTTCCCTCCAGCTCACGTCCCAGGCTGGCCGACCCACTCGGCCTGTCATCCACCCCTCCTCCTCCCCTTGTGCCCGCCGCAGTCTCACCTCCCTTCTTCTTCTTCTTCTTCTTCAGCTGCCGCGTCTGCCTCAACCCCGTTGCAAATGCCGCACACATGGCACGAAATGCATACTGGAGCGCATTCAGCTCGTCAAACTTGGACGGCACCATGGTGTCATTGACCGTCATGTGCTTGAACTCCAACTCGCTCGCCTTCATGATGGCGTGCCGCATGTGCTTGAGCGGTACAATGACCATGCGATGAATAATGAAGAGCGCGACGCCAGAGACGAGCACAACAAAGCTCGTCGTGATGAGTGCCGTGTTGCGAATCGACACCACAAGCGATTCGGAAAACGCTGTTTGCATAGTCTCAATGGGGCCAGTATAGGTTGTTGCTGGTCTGCCGGCGACAATGACCAGGCCGCTGGCGGAGGCCGCGCTGACTTTGCGGAACGAAAACGAAAAGTCAGGGTCACGAATGACATGAGAGGTGATGAGCGGGTCAGATAGGTAGGGTTGGATGCGGCGGGCAGTTTCGCGGGTAAAGAAGTCGACGCTATCGTGGGCAGAGATTTGCAGCTGTTTCGTGATGGAATCAACCATGTGTTATACAGAGCGCGGACGAAGAATTTGGGGACGAGACGGACGTGAATACGTACTGCATTGACGATGACGGGCTCACCTGTTGACGTACCCAGTAATCGGCCCCTCGAATCCATCAAGTATGCTGTGCCCATGGCTTGATTCATGGCATCATTCAAGAAATCCGTCAGCGGTTGAAGCGTTACATCGAGCGCAACCACGCCACTTGGTTGACCCTCAGGCCGTGGAGACGTGTACAGCGGCTCGCACAAACTGATGCCGCCAGCAAACGCGCCGCTTGTGTACGTGTACAAGTCGGTCCATGTGGTTGCGTTTGCCAGTGTGGTGTTGCGATACCAACCGCGAGTGCGAAAATTGTACGTCTTCTTGTTGTATGCCGGTGAAATCGGTCGGCCCGTGGTGGGATCAATGTGGTAGTACCACTTCTCGGTTGGCGGGATGATCGAGTCTGGGCAGACAGTGCATGAAACATTGGCATTTACCATAAATTCGGCGCCGTAAGAGCCATTGTTTAGTATGCGAAAGTCAGATGTCTTGGTGCACAAAGGTTCGGTCGTTCAAGTTGAATGGCACGCGAATGCGCACCGAATCGTTGAATTCCAACAAACGTATTGAATTGGTCATCGGCAATTGCAAGTCCAGTCATGTAATCGTAAACTCGTGTCTGCCAGTGATGCGCAAGCAGTGGTCAGTCATGTGAGTACTTGGAATCAGTGATGGTGATATGGTGATGTCCCCTTCATGACGCACGTTTTCCAACAATTGCCAGTACGCTTCATCCAATCTTGTCTGTGACATGGACCCTCGTCGATGTAGCTTGGCCGTGACGGTGACCAATGCCCAGCTTTCGTGCAACCAGGAATCTGTGAGAATGAAATCACGGCACCACCATCAGCTCGTCATAGTGTCCGATATGGAGACGTGAGTCACATTAAAGGGCGCACACAGTCGAGATTGAATGTTTGCCGATGTGGAAGAATCAACCATCTGCGCCAACGAAATGGTTGCTGCTGTGCTTTTCTTCATGGAATACTCGTTCAATGCGAGCAGCGATGCCGCCCATAGCCCGCATACGGCTGTGGCAATCGTGAGAAAACTTGTCGACGCAAGCAGAAGAAACAGGCGTGAGTTGGGTGGACGGGTGACCCTGGTGACAATCATTTGCGGAAGCATACATGCAAGTCAACCCACATGGTAACGCATACGACATGCGCACTGTCCTCACTGAACCAAACTTCTTTGTTTTGGTGTCAATGCGCAGAGCTGTCCGCGCGGCTGACGATGTGGTGCGTGATGCCTGCTGAATGCCGGCATCATTTACCAATGCGCGAGGAGGTGAATGGTCGGATCCATGATGTCCATCGGTTTGACTGGGATTGCGTGTCAGGAGCAGTTGCAGCGATTGAGTGGTAATGGAGCGTGGAGGGGTTGCGTTGATCATGATAGACGATGGATGCTGTTGGTCTACGTAGATCAAATGTGCAACAGGATGGGATATGGGTGTCGACTGCGCATGTGGAAAGACGATGAAATGCGCAGACTTGGTTGCATGTACGACATGCGTGCTTGATGCATTCGTGCAAATGGCCGTGACGCTGCCTCCTCCTATTTACGCATTCTTCCCGAAGCCGATGCTCTTGATAGTGATCGAGAGTCACAGTGCCTGGCGGCATGGAGCTTTCTGCAAACACCGCGAACAATCACACAGGCCCAGGCACACCGATCCATTTAGAACATCACGCCACAAGATGCGGGCGCCGCTGCGGATAACGCTTGGCGAACACCAGCGCTCTCTGCCCAACCCATCCATGTACATGCACTTGTAAAACATAGAAACTGGTTGCATTCTGCGCACATTTTCCAAAATTCAGCGGCTTTCGGCCATCACTATCAAGCTCTATACCCCCACTTTGTGGCTCCTCCCCGTCTTTCACGCATGATGGCTCCATCACACTCGAGCAGCAGTAGCAGCTGGCGTTCCTCGCCACCACTCGCCATCCTGTCCTACACCATGGCTTCCATGCTCATGACCGTCACCAACAAGTCTGTGCTGTCCAGCTACGCCCCGCTCTCGCGCATGCTCTTCCTCGTCCTCTTTATCCAGTCCACAGCGACATGCCTGCTCATGGAAGTGCTCCAGATCGTGGGGTTGGCCTCATTCACCCGCCCGTCACTTGCACAGGCCCGGCACTGGATCTCAGTGGCGCTCGCCATGGCGCTCATGCTGTACACGGGCGGCAAAGCACTGGCCCAGCTGCCTGTGGCCGTGTTTACCGTGTGCAAGAATTTGACCATTGTAGTGATTGCATTGGCCGAGCAGCGGTTCATGGGCGTGCCAGTGACGAGGGGCATGGCGACAAGTTTTGTCATGATTGTCTTGTCGTCTGTTGTTTCTGCGCACGCGGACTTGTCGTCGTCATCGCCGGCAACAAGTGCATCTGCAGCCTCGGCTGGAACTACTGCCAGCGGAAGCGGCGGAGCCTGGTTTGGTTACCTGTGGGTCGTGGCCAACTGCTTGTCGTCGGCCTTTTACGTCCTTTACATGCGGTCGTCCATCAAGCACTTGCAGCTCAAGGACGGCGACACCGTGTACCTCAACAATCTGCTCACCGCGCCGCTGTTTCTGGTCCTGTCGCCGCTCGCCGACCCCTCGTGGTCGCTGCTCGCCACGTCTCCACAAACTTGGTCGTTTTTGTCAGCCACCTTCTTTTCCGGCGTTGCCGCCGTCGGCATCTCATTTGCGTCGGCTTGGTGTTTGCGTGTCATCAACTCGACAACATATTCCATGGTTGGCGCGCTCAACAAGTTGCCAATTGCATTGGCAGGCGTGGTGTTTTTGGGCGAGCGGGCGACCGTGGGCGGCATGGTGGGGATTGCGCTGGGCTTTTTGGCGGGCGTCATGTATGCCAAGGCCAAGGTGGATGCGGGCAAGGTGGCAGCAAGGAAAAAGGAGGGCTTGTTGCCCATGAGTGAAAAGGTGAGGGTATAGCGGCCAAGAGCCAGTGTTTAAAGGATCGGGGTGTGTACATCAACAGAAGTACATATGTATATCATTTGCCAGGCTGCGTTTTTTTCTTCTCTTGTACGGTCACAGAATGGTAATGGCGCACATGAGCCCAAGGAATAAAGTCATGGCAACCACGGGAATGTAAGCCACTGAGGTGTCAAGGTCTCCAACGTCGGCGTGCTCGTTCGTCGACTCTCCATCTCGTCGAACATCGGCCGCTGGCGACGGCCGCACCTCGGCCTCCTTGATATGCTCATGACCAAGACCGTCTTGAAACTTGTCGGCATCTACGGCCACCACTTGCTCATCCGCCTTGATTGGCGTCACCTTGACGGGCCGGCTGCCCGCGAAAAACTCGCCAATCTTTGCGTCAGCAAAGCCACGCTCAAACAAGTCCTCGCGCACGCCAACAGTCGAGTGCATCTTGTCCCAAGTAAACGACTTGAACATATCGGCCAGTGATGCATTGCCTGCCGTGCGCCGGTCGAGTTTTTCCAGGTGGTCGAGAGTCCAGTAGGTGAATCGGTCAATGACGGCGACACCCAAATCCATGTCCATGTGATGCTATTGTTATCAACGAGCGAATGTGTGAGGACCAAGCGAGTTGACGCATGGTCTAGCGAAAGGGAAAAAAGAAAGGAAAACTCGACGTACGGAATACGAGTTTTCGCCCTTGGCACTCGATCCAGCAGCCACAATGCCCGGGCTCCTGAATGGGCCGTACATTGTATTTGCCTGGCACGTGTCAATCATGAAGAGCAGCTCCTTGAACCTCCTCGCCTCACGCATCTGCTCAAACGCATCCGCCAAGTCCTGAGCGCCCAACTCTTCGGCATCCTGAAACTTGAGAAATTCGTCGCCGCCATGGCCAGTCATGAAAACCAAAATCCTCGACTCGTGATCCGTCAACAACCGCTTGGACCTTGGAAAGTGTGCGGACAAGCGGTCCGTCAAGAGGCGAATGACGGCCTCGGCCGTGACCTCGTACCCGCGATAGTCGACCTCGACGCCCTGGCCGTACAAGTCGAGGCGCGCGTCGGCATTGTTGATGACCTTGGCGGGCAGCGAGTTGCGCGGGTTGCAGGCAATGTCATCGGCGAGCATGAGCAGGATGTTGTCGTCGGGAATGCCCAGGCGTTTCACGGTGCGGTACAGCGACAGCGTGTTGGCAATGTGGCGGTAATTGAACCAAAAGCGTGACGAGTCAATGAGCACGGCCCAGTTGTTGTGTGCGTCGGTCGTCGACTCGGGCGTTGCAGTCGCCGTAGTCGCTGCAAGGGCGATGAGGACGAGGCAACATGCGATCCATAGGGAGGAAAGCAGCGCCACCGCCGAACGTCGTGGTCGTGACCCATGCGTTCGAGTCAATGATGATGATGATGGCCGTGGCGCGAGGGGGTTCGAGGTTGGAGAGGACATGGCGAGAATGGGAGTGTTGGAGCGAATGAATTTTATTGTTCTTTTGAGGCAGATTGGAGCTATTTCATTGAGTTATGTCTTTGGTACCACATAAATCGTGGTACTTAACCAATGTGCCGAAAAGGGCCATTGGTGTAGGTATGCAGGCTGGCATGCAGGTCCATCGAATTGATCGCACGCCCATCAGCGAGACATCAGCACGGAGACGAGACAACCCGTTGGCCAGACCATGTGCGCTGCGGATTGTATTGAAATGACAAGTGCACTCAATTATCTTCTATCGAAACTCGTTATCCCACTGTCTGCCGCACACAGTCCCGAGCGCAACCACCACTTCCTTGCCCCCTCCCTAACAGGCGTTTCCCCACTTGCAATCTCGGCTGGGCAAGCAAACTGTTGAGGAAAAGCACACTGCCACCATTCCAGCGCAGTGCACAACCAGGATGGTGGCGTCCTGGCGCTAATGCAAATCAGCTCATCTTCCAAACTCCAGTCCTTATCTTGTTCTTCGGCCAAACCAGACGCCGTCAAGATCCCCTTGTTCTGCAAGTAGGAGAGCATTGACCACGAGCCCCTGAGGTTCCACATGGCAGATGGCCAGAGAATGTCTTGAACCTTGAGGACTTGTTCCAACAGATGCATGTTGATCGGATTATACTGCTCGTTGGCAGGACTTGGTGTCATCCATGTTCCTTGCACTTGGGGCACATTGTGTCGCCACCACAACAGAGCAGAGCCATCATGTGTCTTTTGATGTGCCATGCAATCCAAGACGACTTGATAATACTTGCACTCGTCTGCGGGATTGAATGCATCGAGGAATGCCTCAAGCGGCGCCTTGGCTTCGTTGAGCAACCAGTCCAACACATCCAGCTTACCATTCGTGCTGGCAAGGTAGATACACGAGGAAAAATCCATTTCGACTCGAGCGTCCAGGAACATGCGCAAGATCGCAACACAGTTGGGTTGTGGGTAGCTATTGTCAGGATGCCGCACAAAACAAACATTCAAGTATGCATCGTCAAAAAACAGCTGACCTTGCATCGAGCCTGCTTGGTTCTTTTCGATCCACCATTGGACAATGTCGATTGCCCCGTCATGACATGGGGAGTGGACCATTGCACTCACGTCAATTTTGCCATCATCGTCAGCATACTCGGAGCGTGTCAAGTTCTCAACGCCAGCGACAGTCAGCTTTTCCCACCACCAATCCAGCGCAGCAATGCTATTCGCGCGAGACGCCGTGGCCAGAGCAGACATGAAGGCGATGTCACGCAAGTCGACATCATGGGAATCGACATGCGAATAAACCCAGTCAAGTGCAGGGACATGACCGTTGCTGGCAGCGTCAAAGTACTTGTCCAAATCCTTAGCCAAGGCACTCATTTGGTAATCATTTGCATGCAACCAGTCCAACACATCCACGCGGCCATAGCGGCAAGCGGCAAGATAAGGATCCTGATCATCTTCTCGAATTGCAACTGCTTTAACATCCTCGCTGCCCCTGAGCTGCGAATGGATCCATTCGAGAACTTCCCACATGGCCTCTGGTGACGCCTCTTCCGATTGGATGACGCGCACCATCATTTTCGTCCACGATCCCGTAAAGTACCCCTTGCTCTTGAGCCAAATCAATGCATCCACGTTACCAGCGTGACACGCGGCCATGGTTGCAGGCTCGTGATACTTGGCCTCGGAAACGTCAATATGCAACTTATCGATCCAAGCGAAATGCGGCCCCTTCACAGCCAATTCCAAGACTCGCGTGCCAGCAGGCACAAGATCAATGCCCTGAATATGATGCTTGCACCACTCGAGCACAGCCAAGTCATTTTCTTGAAATGCGCAATACACAGCATCGGTCAATACACCCGAACTATCAATCCAATCAACTTGTTGCGCCTTTGCCAACCACCATTGCATGACCTGTAGATTTAGATTAGCATCATCGGCAGACGAGACAAAGAAGCGGCCTCTTTTTGCCATCTGCTCAACAGCAGACTTGAATGCATCTGCCGGTAAATAATCGAAGCACCAATCAAGCACACATGCGCCATTTTTGACACTGCTCGCTTTCGCAAAGCACCAATCCAAGTCGACCTCGTCCAGGTGCGGGAACCCAAGCTCGCGCCACCATTCCAGGACATGCAAATGACCCTGCTCGAAAACGGGGGCAAACCCATCAATGTTCCACTCGAGGACAAGCCCAGAATCGTGCATCCACCAGTTCAAAACGTCGAGATTGCCCTGCTTCATCAACAAGCCAATGTGACCGTCGTAATGCACGGGCCGGCCACCAGGCTGCTTGCTCCACTTGAGCATGAAGCGGAGCAGGTCGATGTTGCCGACTTTGGAGGCAAGGTCGAGGTTGACGTGCGGGAGTTGGATGAGTGCGGCTTTTGTGACGAGCGGCGCAACAGCATGGGGCAGGACGTTGAGCGGTTGGGCGATGGCGGATGGGGACCACAGCGAGGAGGCGGCGGCGAGGTGCACTGCGAGAGCCAGGATGGGCTCGGCGAGGTCAATGGTCAAGGAGGGAGCTTGGGCCTTGACGGCCAGTGTCGGCGGTGGGCAGATGACAGGTTTCATGGTGGGGTTTCTGTTCATTGAATCTTGTGTGGTACATATGTGGTTGTGACAGCGTGGGGAGGCCGTGAATTTAGATGCCGGATGGGGTTGACAAAGTCCTGACTCAATCCAATCATGTCTCACGGCACTGCAATCGGCGGCCGTCCGATCACTGTGTGCCGATCACGCTGTGATCCCAATCAATCTCACATGAGCGGAATGCAATCAATGGAATGCCACACAATTGCAGGCAATTGCAAAACATGTCACCAAGGCAAATCCCCAATCCATGTATCACTCGCACCCATCCGACTCACGGCAATCGTCTCCTGTGATTGTCTACTACCCTACCTCCGCACGCTTCTGCCTCTGCCGAATCGCCAACAGCCCTCTTCTGTCTCCGTGATCACGCACTTGAGCAAGTGAGCAACGCCCATCACCATTCCAATCAAGACAAGACAAGACAAGTCAAGTCAAGACAAGACAAGGATGGCCGAGCAGCAAGTCAACATCCAAGTCTTTGTGCGGTGCCGCCCAAAGAACGACCGCGAGATTGCCAACAATGTCCCCGACGTCCTGCACGTGCCCCCCGCAGGCAAGTCCAAGGACATTGAGTTTACCGATGCACGCGGTGCCACCAAAAAGTACACGTTTGATCAAGTGTTTTCGCCCTTGGCGTCCCAGGCCATCGTGTACAAGGACGTGGTCGAGCCCATTGTCAAGGAGGTGCTCAAGGGATTCAACTGCACCATCTTTGCCTATGGACAGACGGGCACAGGGAAAACGTATGTACTACTCGGTCTCGCTGTCGTCCTCTGCACAATCTGGCCCTTACCACAACGATAAACAATCAGCCACACAATGGAGGGCAACATCAACTTTCCAGCACCCACCACCTCAGCATACCTGCCACCGCTCCCCGACGACGCAGGCATGATTCCGCGCGCACTCAAGGACCTCTTTGACCGGCTGGCCATGGACCACATGGACTACACGGTCAAGCTGTCGTGTATGGAGCTGTACCAAGAGGAACTGTACGACCTGCTAGCACCCACGCCCGGCGGCTATCCACCTCCGCCGCCACTCTCGTCCGCCTCGTCGTCGTCATCCTCCTTCAAGGACGCCATCCCATACCCGAAACTCGATCTCAACACGGACCGCACAGGCACCGTCGTCATCAAAAACCTCGAAGAATGCCTCGTTGACTCTGCGCCGGCGGCCATGCGCCTCGTCATGGAAGCCGGCACCAAGCGCAAGAAATCGGGCACGGCGCTCAACGCCTTCTCGTCGCGGTCGCACTGTATCTTTACCATCACTGTGTTTATGCGCGAGACGACGCTTGCGGGCGAAGAGCTCGTGAAAACGGGCAAGCTCAACCTGGTGGACTTGGCCGGATCCGAAAACATTTCGCGCAGCAAGGCGCAGGACCAACAAGTACGCGAGGCCGGCGCCATCAACAAGTCGTTGCTCAACCTTGGACGCGTCATCAATGCGCTTGTGCGACGCGAAGCCCACGTGCCGTACCGCGAGTCCAAGCTGACACGCATCTTGCAAGAGTCGCTTGGCGGGCGGGCAAAGACGGCCATCATTGCCACCGTGTCGCCCGCAACGAACAATGTCGAGGAAACACAGTCCACGCTCGAGTATGCGCACCGCGCGAAAAACATTCAAAACAAGCCCGAGGCCAACACACGCGTCAACAAGAAGGTGCTCATGGCAGAGTACACGCACGAGATCACGCATCTCAAGCAGCAGCTGCAAGCCGCGCGCGATAGAAATGGCACCTTTTTGACGCCCGAGTTTTACGCCGAGCTCGTGGACGCCAGCGAAAAGTACAAGGTGCTCAAGGAACAGCATGTACAAGTGGTGGAGGGCGTCAAGGCCGAGCTCAAGGCCGAGCGCGAGGCACATGCAGAGACAAGGGGCGAGCGCGATCGTGCGAGACGTGCGCTCGCTGAGGCGCGGTGTATGCTCGAGGAGCGCGGCAAGCAGGTCAAGCAGCTGGATGCGCGGGTCAAGGAGGATCGTTTAGTGTTGATGGCCGTGAGCCAGCGCGAGCACAAGTTGCGCGAAGTCATGCATGAGATGGCCGGCACGATTGAGGGCGCCGCAAAGGATGTGCAAGGGCTGCATGCCACGGTCGAGATGGCCAGGCAAGTCGTCAAGGAGAACAATGGCCAGGTCCAAGGGTTTGGCCACGAGTTGGTGACCGAGTTGAAGGGGTTGAAGGCAAAGCTCGACGAGTTTGAGAAGGTGCAGTGCAACGTGGGCGAGATTATGCGGGGTAAGGTGGAACGGGTCTTGGCTGGATTTGGAGAGGTTCGCGTGTTTTTGGTCTCTCTTTGCGTCCTTGCGCTGTACAAACGACTGACGTTCAATCCTTGTAGTATCACGACACGACCAACTCGGCCTACGACGCACTCACGGACCGTCTTGGCTCTTATTTTGCCGCCATCGACTCTCACTTGCACACCTACTCGCAGCATGAATTCACTGCCCCACTACGCGACCTTGTCTCGACGCTGCGTACCGATCTCACATCGACCATGGACAGTTTCCACAAAAGTGTCCAGGCATCGGCCGACCAGCACACCGCCGACCTCGACGCCTTCGCCTCCGCCTACCAGTCATGGCACGCATCGACCGAGTCCAAGCTAACCGACGTGTTTTCCAGCCTCTCTGCGCACTTTGCCTCGCAGCACAACCAGCTTGCGGCCCTG
Organism: Catenaria anguillulae PL171; assembly: GCA_002102555.1. NCBI lineage: Eukaryota > Fungi > Blastocladiomycota > Blastocladiomycetes > Blastocladiales > Catenariaceae > Catenaria > Catenaria anguillulae. Next base: position 346,116 of record MCFL01000020.1, on the reverse strand, counting down.
TCGTCGGCCGTGGCACAATTTGCTCACGATACGCAGACCCAGTTGTCGGGCGCGCGCGAGCTTGCGCAAAAGGATCTCGACGACGAGATGGCAAAGACTCGTGACATGGCCAATGCGCTCTTGGATGAGGTATCGACGCTCATTACTGGGTTTGTGAGCGACCGCACGTCGGCGTGGACGGCACATGCCGAGGCGGCGGATGACGTGTTGAGGGAGGCGCTCGTGTCGGTGGACAAGTTTAGTGGTGAGGCAAAGGCGGGTGTGGCAAAGATGGTTGCAGGCGTACGTGAACATGGGGAGGCAAAGGTCAGTGAGGCTGTGGGTTCGAGTCGAGAGGCGCTGGTTCACGGCCGCGCGTTGGTGGATGCGGCCGTTGCCAAGGAGGTCATAAGGAAGGATGAGGCCGTTGCCGGTGCCGTGCGGTTGGTCGAGACGGTCAAGGTCGATGTCGTGGATCAAGTGCTGCCGCAGTTGGAGTCACGGATGCACGACATGGATGCAGCCCGTGCAGAGGTGGTGGCAAAGTCCAAGGATGAAGCGACGGCTGCTGGGCAAGTCTTGGCATCGGCGACGCAGGCATTGAGGCAAGGGTTGACAAGTGCAAGGGATGCGATTGTCGAGGAAACCAATTGGTGGAAACAAGATGTGCGTCTCTCCATTTCCTTTTCCATCATGTACATTTAGTGCCAGGCCAGCTAGACTAACACGAGCCAGTCCCAGACCATGGTTGATAACTGCAAGCAACTGGTCACCGGGTTCACGGCTCGCACGCAAAGCCTCGAGACCGCCGTTGAACACCTCACACGCAAGCGGTTACGCGAACCAGAGGCCATCCCGGTGCCCAACAAGCGTCAGCACCGCGGGCCCAGTCCCGACCGTGTCCCTGCGCCGCTCAACCGCAGCCAGATCCTCGCGCAGCGTCACGTTGCAAAGCGGCAACATTCGCCTTCACCGGGATCCAGCGACGGCATGGCCGTTGACGAGGCGCCATTGTCGTCCATGGCGGATCCCGTACAGTTGGTTGAGCAATTGGCGATTGATGTGGGCACGCCAGCGCGGCCGTCACCAAAGGCAATCATGGCGCACCTGCATTCGGCGGCGGCGAGTTCTGAGCTGTTGCCTCCCTTGGGTCCCCTCGCGGCATTTGCGGCTGGTGCAAAGGCCGACGGGGCCGCGTCGTCAGGAAATCGGCTCAACATCAGCTCTGCCCTGCACGGAGAGATCCTGCACCAGTCAGCAGGACCTGGGCAATCTGCCGCTTCATCGACCTCGTCCACTTCGGCACCACCAACGCCGTCGTCATCCATCAACACTCTGGCGGCCGCCGCTGCACGATCAGGCACGCCAACTCCGCTGCTGCCACTCCCAACAGCGCTCAGCAACACCAACTCGGGGTTGCCCTTGCCAAGTTCGCCTGCTGGGCTCAGGCGCACGATGCCAAGGTCAAAGTCGACCATGCAATTGGGCGGTGCGGCGGGGAGCAAGCGTATGGATTCGGCGTATGGAGGGTCCGGAGCGGCTGGTTCTGGTGCAAATGGCGAATGAGCTACCTCCCCACTGAATGTTCTTTTGCTCTGAATTTTCATTCTCATTTGTACCTAGAATAAATCATCATCATCCATGACTCCGCCAAGTGAGAACCTACAATGTACCGTGGCCATTTTGGCGCTTGCCTGCACGTCTCGCCTCATGTCACCATTCATCGGCATCTCCGCCATCAACACCGCAAACAACCATCCGTTGCTTCAAGGTTCAGGGCCGACGCTGCAAAACCACACTGGGCTGCAGCTCCTCAAGACTGTCGACATGCTCCATGAAGCCCTCCTCGGCGGCAAGCGCCGGCCAAGATCTCAAGTATGCACTGGGCGCCGAAACAAAGTTTGCTGCCACGATTGTCTCCTACCCCAGGCGCCTCTGTCAGCCGAGGCGGCGGGGCTGGGTGGGCCGGACGGCGTGTGCAGATACGCGGAGAAGTGGCCCTTACGCCCGCCGACGTCGATCGAGATGAGGGAGGACGTCGAGTCGTTGGCCAAGTGCGTGGCCGAAAGGTTTTGTGTTGCGGTTGAAGACAAGAGCGTGTTGGTCAGCATTCTTGCGTACTGCCTCATACGAGATTGAATGTGCGAGCTGTAGGCTTGATTGGATGATGTACACTATACTCTCCGTCGGAATGTCAGTCGAGTCGCTCGTCGGAAACCGGTTGACCATGCCTCATTTGGCTGAGCCGTGCGTGACAATGTTTATTCCCTTCACTTCCCACACGCCAGCGTGAGCGAGAGTGAGACGCGGCGAGCGGCTCGTAATCCGTAGACCGCCGACGCTTGCCCTCTTGGATGTATGTACATATGTACCGCTCAAGCGTTGCGGGACCCACAAAGGTTTGCGAGCTTGCGTTGCCCGACAAGGGAGTACTAGCAAGCCAAAAAGAAGCGCAAGAACCGATTCGATTGTAAATTATCCAAAATCCATCCACCATGAGCAAGAAACAAAAGGTCACACCGAGGGAGTAAATGACACACAAAAACAGACACAGACGGCAAATCACACCGACCGATACCGATGCACAAAAAGCATCCAGACTGGATATAAACCACACCAGCGCAGTTCTCTGTCGACAATTCCACCACCACTGATCGTCTCTCGTGCTCAACCAAACATGCCACCCATCAACATCCCGGCGCCACCATCATCCATCCCGCCGCTACCACCCACCCAATCATGTGCGCCGCCGTCCCACCAGTTCGTCGCCGCACCTTCTGCGCCAAAATGTCCATGATCCAAATGCGCATGCCCGTGGAAATGATCCGCACCCGCGTGCTCGTTGTGATGCCAGTCGGACGACAAGGCAAACTGCCCACCCTGGGAAGCGTGATCACCATGCAACGTGTCCCCGTGTGCCTGGCACTCGTGCTCACCACCGGTCGCCAACACTTGGCCGTGATCGTGGTCGTAATGCATCCCAGCTTGCGCATCCACGGTCTCCAGCATCTGCCCGGCCTTGGTTGCCGAACTCGGCGGCGGCGCCGCGCCCCCAGCATGTCCCGTGGTGCGTGAATAATTCAACAATGCATTCGCAATCGCCGCACTCGCACTCACCAAACTCGTCGCACACAAGGCAACGCTAAACACGAGCATTCGGTTGGGCGGCGGCCGCGCATGCAGGGCGTTGACGGCCTGCGGGAGTGCCGGTGGCACGTACAGCTTGAGTGCTTGTGCCGACGAGAGCATGGCGGGGCCTGCTCCCGCGCCCGCGTCCGCGTGCGCAGCGAGCCGTTGGCCGCGGAACTTGGACGACGATGAAGATACAGTGAGGTACATGCCCGAGGCCACGTGGCACAACGCCAGCGAAAGTGGTGACGAGGGGAGTTGGTGGTAGGTCCACAGTACCGTGTCCGAGTTGGTCGTGGGCACCACCTCGAGCAGTCGGCCAGTCATCGGGTCGAGCGCCAGGTAGTTGCGCGTGTCGGCGGCAACCAGCAGGTACTTGCGCCCGGCGCATTTGGCGGTATCGAGTGGGGCGCCCGCGCGAAAGCCAATGGGCGTGCGTTGAGCTGCCGTCGCGGGAGCGGGCGTGCGCGGCGCAGCGTGAGCGGGAGCGGGAGGCTGCTTTGACATGGAATGCATCGAGTTTTTGTGCGCATGGCCATGCACACGGATCGGCGGCAACTCGGGCGGGCCGGCCGCGGGGGGCTTGAGCACGGCATCCGACAGAATGGGCGACAACAAACCCACGGCCGTGGCGCCCGTCAAGTTCATGTTGCCCTCGGTTGCCGCGGGCGCCACGGGGTGTGCGCCCTCACCGCCCGGGGCGTGCTTGTTTTTGGGCGGATACTTTGGCTCGGCAACATGCACGTAGAAAAACGCCACCAGCTCGGCCTTGTTCTTTTTCGCGTTGCCCACCTCCTTGCGTGTTGTTTTGCCCACATAGTACTCCATTGGATCCACAGAGGTGGTTGTCGATGCGGTGGGGGACGTGGGTTTGGCTGACGAGGCAGCGATGCCAACAATCTGCCGGCGACCGGCAGCGTGAGACGCGAGTGTCGGGCGTTTGCAAATGGCGCGCTTATCGGTCGTGAGCAGTGCCACGGGAGCCGTGATGATGGTGGGCGGGCCTTGCGGTTGAGATGGGGGCAGCGGCGCGCCTGGGCGGTTGGGGCGGCGCCGGTCGGGCGAGGCCTGGCGATTGGATGCCGGGTAGCCTGCACGACGGCCGCCGCCGCCGCCGCGGTGCAAGGACGACGCGTTGCTGTTACCGCGAATCAGAGCACGCTGCGGCTTTTGCACTTCGGGTTGGACAAGCGGTTGCCGCGTCGGATCAAACACGTGCGGAGGAATGAGGTGGGCGTGGAATACGGTGGCGGATGGGAGCGAGGATGCAAGTTGAGGCGAAATGTCAGCGGCTGAGGGTAGGTCGGCGAGTGGAGTCGAGGGAAGCAAGGCGAGTGACGAGTCCGAGGCCGAGAGCAGGGTCGAGTGGGCCGTGGAGACGAGGACAAAATCACGGTGGTTGGGCAGGAGCTACAGACAGAGACCAAGGATGCTGTCAGATGAATGCATCAATCAATGATGACAAAGGGAGAGATGGCCGCACTTTGACAGTCCACACGGTCATGGTGGTGGGCGTATTCAACAAAAACAGTTCACCGGACGGTTTCGAGCCCAAATACCACCTTGGATTGGCGATTGCGAGCAAGACTTGGGTGCCAGAGGGAGGCGGCACAGGGACAATGGACACGGTCGCGGGTGTAGCAGATGAAGCAGAGGACGGATCGAGCAGGAGCCATTGCCAGTTTGCATCGTGGTCCTTGACTTGTGCATTCTTGATGGGCGGTGACACGCGAATGTGAGTTGGAGCGAGATCCGGGTCAAAGTGGAGCCAGCGCGGACCCGTGCCAATGACGAGCGGATGTTCCGAAGGGGAAAACTTGGGAGCATTGGCCGCCTGAAGAGCAGCCGGTTGGATGGCAGTAGGAGAAGGAGATGACGGAAACGTGGTGAGCGGGATCATGGTGTTGGAGATTGGATGGTGAATGTCACGGTGATTGTGATGATTTTCGTTGTGGTTTGAATGGGTGTGCTTTAGCGAGGCAGGCGATGCTTGCTGGATGACGGGCGGGGGCAACGGACGGCAAGCGGCAGCGTTGAATGAGGAAATAGAGGGTGTGTGCCTGTGGCCGTGGCCGTGGCCTTGGGCCTGAGGGTGAGAGTGAGGGTGAGAAGCCGACGCGTTGGACACGATGGATGCAGAGCACGAAGACGTTAAGGTGGGTGAGCCAGCCGAGGCCGTGACGACCGTTGTTGTTGAAGACGAGACGGCCGAGGCAGAAATGGCGACGCAGTGGCTGTGACTGTGGCTGTGACTGTGACCTTGACTACTGGCACCGGCAGACGCAGCACCCGCACTAGCACTCAACGCTGATGACGATACCGAAGACACGGCAGACGAGGGCAGCAGACGCGAAATGGACGCCAGGTGGGTGTTCATGTTGATGCCCTTGTGGACGTGTCGCGTGGGCGATGCAGCCGACATGATGGGGACGACGGGCGGAGGCGGCGCCAACGGTCGGAACAATACAGTCAAGTCAAGAGTCACGGCACACAATCAAGAGCAAGCGAGGGAAGACACGAGAATCGAGATTGAAAAACGTGGCGGCGGGCGGGACGGCACACAGGCAGGCCAGAGACGGGCAGGGCTTCCAACGCGTGCAGCCAGGGGGGGGGGACATCCGCTCCGTATTTAAACGAATTCGAATGGACACTGCCTCCAGCTCCACTTCTCTCATAAGGGCCGCCGTATCCGATCGCGAGCTGCCAGCGGGGCCCGGTTACTTCTACCGTATACCGCCCGGCCTGGATCAAAGGGGACCCGTTCCATTGGTGCCCGGCCGCTGCAGGCGACCGACCGACCCAGCATACTTACCGACCAATGGGCCGATCAAGATGAAGATATCTATGTATAAATCCAAATCCGTGACCCGCCTCGGACTCTTTGCGGCTGCGTGTGGACGACAGCGCAATGGATGGGCGAGGAATGGAATGGGGGAAAATGGAGTCCGTCGGCATCTTGTCTTCATTTGGAAGTACATAGACTTGAGCAGACTTGAGCAGGCTTTGGCGAAAATGGAAACACAGTTGCAAAGCAAAATTTCATCGAGTCTACTTGTCTCATTGCACTCCATTGCCTCTCCAACCTTATTCATTTTTTTTTTCTTTTTCTTGACACAATACATACTTTATGAAGTTATGTATCATCATTGACATTTGTGGTCAAGACAAAATGCCAGAGTGATCAACGACTGATCAGTGATCGGCGTCCCACCTGATCCTCACACGACGACACGTGAACGCACCGGTGGCGTTGCCAACCGATCTCCGAACGCGAACGGCCAACTCGGTCAACTCGACTCCATTCCGCCCCGAGCGACTGACGACTTGGTGTACATACGCACGCACGGGCGAAAGTAAAGCATTGATACTGGCCACGCACGAGCACACTCCATGTATACCCACGTGCTTACCTATGCCTGCCTGACTGATCAATTGTTCACAGCCACTCACTGAATCGCGTGACAACAACGCGCCACAGTCCAGAGTCCACATCATGTCCGCCAGCTCCACTCTCAGCTCCACCACCCTCACCGCCAGGCATGATCTGCCGACCGTCCGAATCCGCCTCGAGCGCCCAGATCTTGAGGACCGCCCCGCCATCCTCAAACTCAGAGACTCGGTCTTTGGTCATGATGATCAACTCTCAGCTGCCTCCAATTCACCCAAACCTCAATCCATCAACACGGTCGGCACTTATGAAGCGGCCACCGCTGCCGACAAACACGCCCTCTTTCTCCTCGCCGAACTTATCCCGCATGGCCACCCGCCCTCTCCTCCTACCAGTGACCAGCCCGCAGAGCTCATCGCCATTGCCTCCATCACGCCACCCAACTCGCCTCGCCTCGCACTCGAATACTACACATCCCTCGCCCACCTCGCCAAAGTCACCAACTTCCCACAACTCACGGACCGCACGCTCGTCACTGAGGGCGACAACCTCGTCGTTCGCCCCGACTTGCGCACCCAATTCAAATCGCTCGGCTTTTTGCTCTTGTTTCTCGCCACATTTGTTGGTCAGGCACGTGGGGCAAAGTACATTGTCGCGTTGAACAATGCCAAATCCATCAAGTTTAGTTCGGCCATGGGTGCCATTCGCACAGGCGTGACTGTCGACTATGGTGGCGAGCAGTACCAGTTGATTGTACAAGACTTGGAGCTCGTCCGGAAACGGGTCAAGCATGAGGGCATGTTGGGAATGCTCTTGAGGCAAGGTGGGCGCGAGTATTGTGTTGAGTTGGACGAGCAAGTCGCTGAGGTGGTCAAGGATATGTTGACGGACGAGAATGAGGAGACAAAGGAGAGAAAGGACAAGTGGGTCAAGTCCAGCATGTAAATAGCCTTGTGTCGATGTGAACTTGTGTATAACTATGATAATCTGTACAAGAGCATCGTTCTTTCTTTATCCCCTCACAATGAATCAAGCACATGTCGAACAACAACTACTTCACTTTTTCATTTCGTTCGTACACTGATACATTTCCCTTTTTTTCACACCATTCTTTTCTCCGATACGCTTGAGAACGAGACTACATACTTCCAAGCTACACAGCAGCTTCCGTCAAACCCTGTACGCCGGCTGAAGCCCATACGACTTTGGCACAAACGCCTTTCCATTCTCATCGCGCAACTCTTGGCCTTGGCCATCGTACGTCAAGATGCGTGCCGCGGCAAGATACTCGCCCGTGGCCGGATCGCGCTCCTTGCAACCCGAGCTGGGAAACAGGACCAAGTGATACGCTTGGCGCTGGTTCCAGGTGACGTATCGAGTCAGCACCTCGGCTGTACAATAAATACATAGACATATGAAGACGTTAATTTTCTGTGGCATCATGTCTACAATTCAACCCCTGAATGGACGTACCATAAACAACACCTTGGTCGCTCGGCATTTCCTTGCACGCTTTGGCGACAATGTCGTGCGTGCCTTGCACCGACAGCTCCACAGTGCCCGCATTGTTGGCGTACGTGAGCGTGGCCTTTGGGTTGTCCGGCGGGAGCTCGCGCGGGTACGGGTGCGGGTGGGCTGTGGCGGTACTGACGAGCAGGGCGGCCATGAGGAGGGTAGTGAGGAAAGTGGACTTGGACATGATTGGATTGGTATTTGTATTGTTATGATGAGAGTGGTGAGTTGATTGAATTGAGATGACTGGCATGAAATGAGGGAAGGACACAGGCGGGCATGGGAGGCATTTTTACCCGCTGGCGACCGAGTCTTGGTCTTTATTCATGGGCTTGATATGTCTGTTGGAGAGGGAGCCTTCCCGACCAGCGCTCGCTCACAAGGAGGTACTGTATGCTCACGCCCTCCCGCATTCCGCTACATACCAATGTGTAACTTCGACATCTTGCAGCAACCCATTCCCGTGCAGGCGTTTCGGCGAGAAACATCGTCAACGCGACGCGGCACTGCCAAGCTGCCTTTGGACCATCAACATGAAGCATCAAGCTCTGTGCAAATGGTTGCACGGCGGTGGGGATTTGTCGGTGATTGCATGCCACACCTTCGGAGCCGCAACTTCGGTCGGGTTGCAATGTCTCAAGCGTACGCCGCCTTCACCTTGCTCGGTAGTACTGGGAATCATCGGGGGAGTGACGAACGGTCGCCGAGTTGGGCAAAGTACACACTGGCTTAGATAAAAAGAGAGATGGTATGAGGACCAAGTCCAGCTTGTAAATGATTTCATGTTTACAACGTCTGCTCTGTCTATTCAGGAAAGGATCCTTTATGACAAGTGTGAGACAGACCTTTCACCAGAAGCAATCCGCTCGAGGCTGACGGACACGACACAACGCAGTTCAGGCAACACATATTTGATTGATTACAAGGAATTGTTACTCAACAACAAATAGTTCTGGATTCCATCCATTCATTCCCTCTCACTTTCTCTCGAGTCAACTTGAGCAACGATTCTGACACTCTGAGCGATGGATTCACTCCCTGTACGCCGGGAAAAACTGGGCCGACTTGGGAATAAACACCTTGCCGTCTTCATCCGTCATGGCCTTGCCTTGCCCGTCGTACGTCATCACACGCAACGACCGCTTGAAATGGCCTGTGGCCGGATCGTTCTCCTTGCAGTCCCAGTCAGGGTACAGTTGCAGGTTATAAGCTTGGCGCTGGTCCCCAGTAAGGTAACGAGTCAAGACCTCGGCTACACAAGACGATTGAAACGCAACATGACGTGTCAGTTGAAGATCCAGAACGGCATGCGTTCAAACGTTTCCAGGTATGGTAAAAACCTACCGTAAACAACCCCTCGGTCACCTTGCAGGCCCAGGCACGTCTCGGCAACTTGCCAGTCCTTTCCGGGTACCACCAGACGCACAGTGCCGGCATTATCGGCGTACGTAAGAGTCGCGGTCGGGTCGTTGGGTGGGCGTTCGCGCGCGGGTTGGGCCGGGTGAGCAGAGGCAGTGCTGGCGACCAGGAGCACCGCGAGGAGGGTGGTGAGGAGAGTCGATTTGAACATGATTAGATTGGTATTGAGATTGTCAGAGTGGTGTTTTCTTAAGCGTGTGAGCCATGTACTGAGAGAATGCACGTGGGCAGGTCTGGCCATTTTATACTTCACCCGCCGATAGAGTCTCCTGCTCTCCGTCTGCTGCCTCAGATTGGCGGTGGAGGGCAAGTGTCCCACCGGGCCACCCCGCCAGAGCTCGCTCGCAAGCAAGTCAGCATGGTGCAAAAGTTAATGCTCCGGCGTTCCCGCATTCCGCTTCGTGCTAGAATGTAACTTTGCCAGCTTGCTGCAACTCATTCTGAGATTGATGCAGCCCTTTCAGCCCGGCAGAGTGAGAGCGACGCATACGCAGTTCCGCAGCCGCCGTTTGGACCGCTCAGCGTCCTCTGCGCGCACGAACGAGGTTGCGCACGGCGGCATGATTTGTTAGTGACTGCGCTGTGCCGGCAAAGTTGGGTGGCCGGGATGGCAATGTCTCAAGCGTTCACCGCCCATGCAATCGACATCGTGAAACGTGAGCGACGGCGAAAATGTGTGCTGCACACAGCCTGAGCGCGCGGGTGATCAACTTTGTGTGAGACAAGGGGAACAAACACGAACAGAACAAAGCATCGTTTGCTACTCGTGAGAAGGTTTACACTGCACCGGCGTCCCCCTGACGGAAAATGACTCTCGAGGTACTTGCATACCGGCTATCTCATACCTACCTACTCGCACTCTGGGTTCAACATGTTCACCGTCCACGCAGCTGATGAGTTTCCAACGCCAACTCAACCCATGGAATTCGCTGCGAACACTTCCAGTTGCACCCGCTGCGACTCGTATTAATCTCCGTATCGTTACTGTGTCCGCACGACGCAGATGCTTGCTGTTGCGGCCCGCATGTCGCAGCTGGAAAAACCTTGACACCGTCGTTTGCTGATGCAGTGCGGTGGGAGCCTTTCGCAAGCTGTCGACACCTGTTAGCGAGCTAGCGGCAATGTATGTCGCACAAGGTACAAATACATGGAGCCACCTAGACTCGCCTCTCCCAATCACAGTGCTCTCCATCCGTACTCCAACTTTCTATACCTACTCACTCACCTATTCTAGCCAAACTTCTCAATACCAACCATGAAATCCACTTTGATTGTCGCTCTCCTCGCCCTCGCCGTTTCAACGCTGGCCAACCCAACTCCATACCGTGGCGGCCCCTCCGGCCTGCCGCCGCCCAACCCGCGTGCGACCATCCGTTATGCCAACAATGGTGGTACTGTCCACCTTGCAGTTGACGGCGACTATTTGGCCGTGACCAAGGAATGCCGTGGGCTCGAGGGCACGCTGCCCCTTGAGTTTGGTACGCTCTTCAAAAGATTCTCACACACCTCTATTGATGCCTGTTTGGGTTAGTCAATGTCGAGACCATGTATCCCAGCGGTGACCGCCGTGCTTACTCGCTGCTCCTGTTCCACGAATGGGGCTGCAAGGTCGCTGACAAGGACCCCGTGATTGTATCCTACTTTGACGGCCAAGGCACACATTTGTTCAAGGACGCTCAGGGCAACGTGGTGATTCCAAAGTCTTTCAAGTTCATTCCGTGATTCTATCCTGCGGCGTGCAGTGCAAGATCAAGTCTGTTGGCCGTTGTAGCTCGCAAATGTGGAGGAAGATATTTTGCGTCCTCGAGCCTTGCATTTTCCTTTCTACATGTATAGTATTCGTCGTGGTGAGTTCAGTGATCTGGTCGTGTGCGACATCGAGTGTCCATGTTGGCCTGGGAGCAACCGAGAGCTGAGAGCAGGAATTGAAGCTAATGGGGGTTGGACAGCACATTGCGGTAGCCACACGGCTCACTCGTACATTCATACACTCAGGTAACCGTTCCCCTGATATATTTTACACAACTTGGGTACATGGTACTCGTTTGTTACCGCTTCCAACTCACACATGTACAAAGCACGGAGAGATTCATGTTGTTTGCAGTCTCGCGAATATCACACATGTACAATTGCGGCGCTACCTACATTGGTAGGATATCGACCCTGTGCAAAAAAATGTCCGGCAGGGTAGGGATGTCCGGCCAGATTGGGCCAGAGTCAAGCCAAAGCCGGACATTCTGCTGATCATTGCGGTGATAGTCATGACGTCATGATGGTCAACATCCATTACGTATTAAATGGCCAACCTGGTGCTGACGCACAGGCAAGTTCATATGCGCTGTCCTGGCCCTCAGGCCTCAGAGAAGCGTCAACAACCAACAAAGTGAAGGGCGTCGCAGCTTCGGCCCGCAGAGCAAAATGGTTCTATGTACATCTGCCAGCTGTCTGTACACTTGCGGGGAGGTTGATACTTCGTGATTGAGCGATCCAACTCGTTTTGTCGATCACTCCTTCGCTTCTGGGTTGACAGCAGTGTGACGCCGTTTTTTATGATGCAACTGGACCCAACAAGAGGGCAAGGCTCAGCTTACGTACTCGCCAGTCACATTCCGCAATGGTACCAGCGCATCCCTGCAACCGTCACCTTCGGTCCTCATGTCCAGGCATACTCACTGGCAGCATCCGTTCACGATATTCTCTAGTCATCTGCCACGCCTCCAGCTTTCCCTTTGCCTCATCTCAAAATGGGGGACCCTATCAGCAAAGTCACTGGGCTACTTTCGCAGTATGCCGAGATTGCGGCGGATGGGGATTCATTCCACATTCACCCACAACTTGTTGGTTGGGTCTCAAGCGGCCACAAAAAAGCACACCATATTTCACCCACGACGACCACGGAATGGACTTCTGCAAGCACCGCCGTGGTGGACTTTCGCCGCAAGAAGGATGTCAAGCGTTACATTTTTCTTTTACACGTGGAAACCAGCAACGTCATCCAAGCCCAGCGAGGCCAAGTCCACACCCACCACGCCCTGTTGAGTGTTGACCGTGAGGCGGCGTTGATCCGTTTCTGGGACCCTGTCAGCGCAAGACACAAGAGGGCCAAAGGGCAGTATGTCAGTGCTTTGCCACGTCTTGTCCGGGCAATGCGAGGCAAGCTGCCCAAGTCGTACAAGTTTCAAGTTGGCAATGGCAAACAATCCGAGGAGGCCCAGGATTGTGCAAACCAGTGCTTCATTGCCATTGGTACAGGCGTTATGTTTGCCGACCAGTCGGATTGGAGGCCATTTCGCTGAACGTCGTAGAGCTCTTTCCGGGGAAATTGGTTCATATACATAGTTGTTGTAGAAATGAAATATATCACGTTGTTGTAAACCAAGGCCTCGCCATTCATGGATGCATGGATGGATCGTCCTCCAGTCACAAATGTGTGAATGAGACTGATACTTACACGGGCCATGGCGATGAGCCATGGAGGAGCCATAGAGGGGGCGATGAGCCAATGGGAACATTACTCGTGGCTGCCGAGGAGTCAGCGGATGAATTGGCGAGTCAATGCTTTACTTGTCACACCAAGATTTGATGAGAGTGAGACAATACTCACCCAGAGAGGGTCAAACCGACTCCTTCGAGACAAGTCAAGTCGTCCCACACCGGTATAAATACCGGACTGTCTCCCCTATCAAGTTGGGGCAACAACGATTGCTGCTTTCTATATCTTACCAAAGTCGAAATCTACAACACACGTTTCGCGCGTGAGTGTTCGCAGCCAGCAACCTTTCATCAGAGCCTCCATCATCGCACACCTCCGGATTTCGCGTTGGTAGCGCACATCTCTCCACTCGATAAAAACGGCCCAAACTTGGATGTGTTGTGCCAATATGTCTGAGAAATACTTTCAAATTGGTTGTAGACTTGTGTAAGCTCGGGCTCGCCCTGAATTATGTTTCGCGATTGCCAAATGGGATCAGGTCATGTCTGGGAACATTGAACTGGCACACTTCGTAGACTCTTTCCATACGTATTCAGAGCTTGAGGCTCGCGAGCAAGCCGTTGAAAGCCCGAGTGATCTATTACATTGATGTGTTTCAGGACAGACAGACAGACGGACAGAGAAATTGGTGACCAATTGAAGGCCTGAGGGCCAGCATACACTATTGCACACATGTAACGTGCAGACAGGCATGCACAGCCTCGACATCGACCCAGGCAGTTAACAACGTAAACATAGTGAGAAATTTATGGAGGACAAATAAGTACAAAGGTCTAAATTATCTAAATGGGACACCCAGTACAATAGCATTGAGAGGTAGAGAGTGACCAGTTGTTTAAGAGACGTGAATGGAAACAGATGCAACCATGTGACCAGAACTACACCTGCGCGCACCTCCACTGATCCAAGGATTGACTCTATGTATCGGATGGTCGCGCATAAGGGTTGAACCGAGCTTGCCCATGGGTAAGGCGGTCGGTGTAGGCATGTGGCCATTGTTGTTGCGGCGGCGCGACGTATGCGTGCTGCGGTTGCAGCAGCGGGCCTGGCACTTGCTGCGGCGGCGGCGGCGGAGCGTGTGCATGTTGCCATTGCTGCGGCTGGCCGCGCACTTGCTGCTGTTGCGGCAGCGCGTCGTGGGCGTGCTGCAGTTGCGGCGGCGCGACGTATGCGTGCTGCGGTTGCAGCAGCGGGCCTGGCACTTGCTGCGGCGGCGGCGGCGCGGCGTATGCGTGCTGCTGTTGCTGTGGCGGGCCGCGCACTTGCTGCTGTTGCTGCGGCTGGCCGCGCACTTGCAGCTGCTGCAGCAGCGCGTCGTGTTGCTGTTGCAGCAGCGGGTCGTATGCGTGCTGCTGTTGCTGTGGCGGGCCGCGCACTTGCTGCTGTTGCGGCAGCGCGTCGTGGGCGTGCTGCTGTTGCGGCGGCGCGACGTATGCGTGCTGCGGTTGCAGCAGCGGGCCTGGCACTTGCTGCGGCGGCGGCGGCGCGGCGTATGCGTGCTGCTGTTGCTGTGGCGGGCCGCGCACTTGCTGGTGTTGAGGCAGCGGGCCGCGCACTTGCTGCTGTTGCTGCGGCTGGCCGCGCACTTGCTGCTGTTGCTGCGGCTGGCCGCGCACTTGCTGCTGTTGCTGCGGCTGGCCGCGCACTTGCTGCTGTTGCTGCGGCTGGCCGCGCACTTGCTGCTGTTGCTGCGGCTGGCCGCGCACTTGCAGCTGCTGCAGCAGCGCGTCGTGTTGCTGTTGCAGCAGCGGGTCGTGGGCGTGATGCTGTTGCTGCGGCTGGCCGCGCACTTGCTGCTGTTGCGGCAGCGCGTCGTGGGCGTGCCCTGGTTGCGGGAGCAGGCCGCGCACTTGCAGCTGCTGCAGCAGCGCGTCGTGTTGCTGTTGCGGCAGCGGGTCGTGGGCGTGATGCTGTTGCTGCGGCTGGCCGCGCACTTGTTGCTGTTGCGGCGGCGGGCCGCGCACTTGCTGGTGTTGAGGCAGCGGGCCGCGCACTTGCAGCTGCTGCAGCAGCGCGTCGTGGGCGTGCTCTGGTTGCGGGAGCAGGCCGCGCACTTGCTGGTGTTCCGTAGGCGAGTGCAAGCTGACCAGTTGTGCACGACTTGCTGGCACGGCTGTTGTGGGCGGCGGGCGCGAGGCTTGAGAAAGCGGCTGGCGTGCAGGTGCAGCTTTTGTTGCCGCCCTGGCCGCGCTTCGGAAAGACGCTGCCTGCGACGGCGTCGAGTGTGTTGGAGGGGGGGGAGGAAGCCGAGCGGAGGAAAGCGGTGCCGTCCGGGGTGTCAGAAAGCCAAGATGATTTGGGATTCCGGCCGCGCGAGACGTTGCACGTTGTGGTGATGATGATGGTGCATGATCCGAGGAGAGGGTTGACGGTGCGGGCGCTGTCGAGGGGGATGACGCATGCCCTGCAATACTGGACGACTGTGGTGATTGCACCAAAGAGGGCATACCAGGAGTTGATGATTGTATGAGTGGTTGCGCGGGGCGAGACGGAGTGGGTGCATCCGACGCAACACCATTTCGGAGCCCCTTCTTGGCCTCCGATTCCTTTCCGACCATGAGCAGAGTGTGCTCAAACAAAGTACCACCAGCTGGCAGTTGTGGGAAACCACCGATCTCTGGAACAAATCGAGTCATGGCGACATGGAGCTTGTTCCGATAGCCTTGATGGACAAAGGCATCAATGAGGTCGAGTTCCATGTCTGCCGCGAGCTCCTTGGCGATATGGGTTAGGCGTTTCTGTTGGATATTGGATGAGAACATGGAGGAATTAGTATGAATGCTGACCCCGGACAATGATGTGCTACCAATGGTCGTACCACAATGGAGTCCGCCTTCTGGTTGCCCGCTCTGCCTGGTACCAGGTCGAACGCATTCAGCGCAAAAAGAATGGGGCGCACACCCTTGATGCGTGATGGCAACGTTGCACGGAATCGGACCCATCTTGGATCAGATGTATCAAGTGGTGCGAGGCGAAACTGCCGGGGGGCATAGCCTGGCACAAAACATGGGACGTGTCAGATGTCATGGAGCTGAAAAATTGTCAAGTAGTGAAGGAATGTACCATTCTGAAACATGTACGTCATGAGAGTGACGCCCCCATCGGGAATTTGTCGCTTTGACCCAAGTGCCGCACGGAGCATCTCGCGGATCCGAAAAATGTCGGCCCCAAAGCCCGCATTGGTTGACTCTGCCCGTGCCATCGAGTCTGCAACCGTCAGCGTGACCCGTTCAAATGCGTCCCGTGTTGGGTGATCCATGTTGAAGAATGCGGGCAACCTGGAAGCGAATAGCAAGGTGTTAGGAAATGGACGACATCACCGGCTGACCAATGACAAAATGCAACAAACGATTCATTTGGGATGTACGGGGCGGCGAAGTGATGTCCAGCTAAGCCGTTGTCCGCGACACGAAACCGAGCGATAATGTCACGCAGTGTTGTGCGTGTTTCATTGGTCCGTGCCTTGGTGTCTGACACGGCAGGAGGGTCAGTTGCAAGTACTTCGACATTGATCAAGTACCGCTCCGTAACACGCCCGTCGACATCCATACTGGGCTCCTGCATGACGACATTGGCTCGGAAGGCCACCAGCGAAGTCCATGGGGGCTGTTGGTCCGTCAGAATTGACACAGCCGGTAAAGCAGGAACGACGGACGTCACGGGGCCTACTTGCGATAAATCGCCCGCGATGGTCGTATCTTGATCGGTTGTTTCGTCGCTGGCCATCGGTTGTTGATTATCTTGAGACGAAGAACCAGGATGTGTCGGTGGAGGGAGCAGCATGAGGGGAGTTGACGGCAAAGCGGGATATGTATTGAATAAGGGCTGATACTCGTCAATGGCGGGCGGGGTGACAGGCGGAGGGGCTGCCGGGGCATAGTGCACAGCTGGAGCTTGGCCTTCGACTGAACTCAACATTGATTGGAGATCAGCGGTGGACGTGCTCGCAAGAAACCTTTCAATGTCGTCGAGGTTGTTGAAGGTGCCCATGCCCGAGACAATAGCACCCAGTGGTGTCCCCGGTGAGATGTCGGGCATATCGAATTGGGTGTTGGTGGCATGAGCCAAGAGCAGATTCGACTGGTTGGACGAAGGCGGCGGCGGGGGCGCGATGGCACCTGGAGTACGGCTGCCTTGTGTTCCTGGCGACGGATTGTACTCGGAATTCATGGTATCTGTGGCCGGAGAATGATTCATGATCTCATTCGCGGGAGTGGGAGAGCCGGCTCGTCGCCGGTGTGTCATCAACAGCAATCCCTGAGACGCACATGGGCCTTCGATGGACTCAGGTTAACGATCGGGTTGTATGACGCGCGAGACGCGCGTGCTTGTTCGCAGCATCCGCATCCATGGCATCTCAACTTCCGGATCAGTTAGTGCCAAATCGTGGATATCGATGTACTGTGGATTTCAAAGCACCTTACACTCTACGCAATCTTTTAAAAGCCATGGATATACCCCGTCTGCCACTTGGACGGCCCCGTATCTTGGATGATGGACACTTGCCTCCTCGTTTGCAGGCGTTGATTGAAAACAGGCGAATGCAAGCCTTGCTTCATGCGCGTATGCGGGCCGAACTGGAGAGGCGAGAACAGGAACACCAGCTCCAAGAAGAGTTACTCGACTTCCAGATGCAGCAGCAAGGGGACTTGCGAGTTCAAGACCTTGAGCGGCAACTCCTTTTGGCAGAGCGTGAACGCGAAATGGCCGAGCAAATGCAAGCAGGGTTACACCGTCTGCAGGAGCTGGATGCTGAAATTGAGGTCGAGCATCAGCTACTAGACCTTGAAAGGCAAGAAGAAGAAGAGCGCAGGCGCCAAGAGGCACTGCGGATGCCACCTGCCCCCTCCCCATCCCCTTCCCCAAGTCCTGAGCCTCCTGCACAACCATGGATGAACATGGACGAGTATCGTGTACGGCCAGATCCATCAACCAGCCGCCGTCAAAAGGAAATATTTATCCTCCTCAAAGTCCTCGAATGCATCTACTTCGTTTCCCGCGCCACGATCAACCGAATCATGCAACGCCTTTATCGCAGTCTAGAGGGGGAATATCCTCATGCCCTATCATCAGGAACCCCAAACCGTCCTAAACCATTCACCGATGCTCAGACAACTGCATTCCTAAACCGGGTTGTCCCATATGAACCCATCATCCATGCATTTTGTGCAAATGGATGCAGCTTTGTTGTTCCACCTGCAGTTCAATGCCCAGAATGTCAATCAACTTTGAGGACGCGCAAGCTTGCCATCCTCCCATTGGCCCCACGCATCTCTGCAATGTGGAAAGATCCAGAAATGGCTCACAAGCTCCGTCATAGCTGGCGCATCCATGAAGGGCACCCAGATGAAGCTCACCGGACCGAGACTGATGTCATGCACGCCACCCATTTTCAAAACACCGTCAACCACACAATCAATGACCGGACCCAATATGATCTCTTTGTCGCAATTCGATGTGATGGGCTCAATATGGTCGAAAAGTACGATCACAAATTTCAAACATGTGGTGCACAATTCTCACTTGCCATGGAGTCATTGTGTCTGAATTAGCGGAACTTATGAGGCATGGTTCTTTCATGCAGTCATTCTCAACCTGCCCCCAGAGGATCGCATTCAGTTTGAAAATACACCGATTGTGGCATTCATTCCTGGCCCAAACAAGCCCAAACCAAGTTGTTTCCAACAATGCATGGAGGAGATTGCTGATATGCTACAACGACTGGAGGCCGGGTTTCCCGTCACAGTCAATGGCGAGGTATGTTGTTTTGACGCTCAATTTCTTTGCTGTGAACACTGATTGATGAATGAATTATCGACAATTGTGTAGCGTGTGCGCTGCCGTGTGTTTGTGATACATGGTGGAGGTGACTACCCAGCATTGAACAGTCTGACAAACATGCGTGGTGTCAATGCCTGGTTCCCATGTGTCTATTGCTACATTCCAGGTTGGTTCCTGTCTCTCCTGTGCTGACATCAGACACTGACCTACATTTTGTGTCAACATAGGCATCAGGCAAGCACGGGATGGTTTCAATACATTTTACCCAGCACACACACAGCCATATGAGCTTGCTCCTAATGGAAACCGCGCAGCATCCAATCCACCAGTACAAGAGCGTCCGGTCCTATGGGGGAAGTGGCAGGATGGTCCAGAAGTTGACTGCTTTCCACCCAACCTCCACAAGCGGACTGATGAGTGGTACAACTTCCACATTGGCAAGATTGCTCTTTTGGCCGGGAATCGACAAGGGCAAGAGGATATTGGCAAAGCGTGTGGGCTCAATGGACCAGCCGCCTTTGATACTCTACTCCTATGCAAGAACCCTTCAACATATGCAGTTGTTGACCCATTCCACCTCATTTGCGAAAACGTCATCCCAAACCTATGCAAAATCTTTTGTGGCACACTCAAGCCAATGGGTCCTGCTGAGCATGTTGGAGGTTTGCTTTTCTGCTATTTTTCCTGTTGCAGAACAAATTCTCACACATTTCATGTTTCCAGCTATGCCATTCCTCTTCACAAAGGACGACATCAAGTTCATCAACATGTGCCTGGCACTCAATGGCAAGTACATCCCACCTCCATTTGGTCGCTGCCCGAAAGAACTTGGGGGTCAATGGAAAGGATCCGAATGGCTCTTATTTGGGATGCTATATGCTCTCCCATTGTATTATCACGCATGGGGCCGTATGTTTTCCCTTCAATTCTACTTTGCTTCTGGGAAGGACATTCACTGACTGACAGTTTGCTCATTGACTTGTTTTAGCGGATGAAAACAAGTTGATTTTTGCCCAGATGTACAACAACTTTGTCCAAGGTGTTTGCCTACTCATGGTCCGGACCGTGACGGATGAAACTCTTGCACAGGCTGATGCACTCATCCTTACCTTCATTCAACAACTGGAGGCGCACATTTATGGACACAAGAGCTCTCGACTCAACTTCATGCGTGTGACATTTCATCTGCTTTTGCATTTGGTCGAGCTTGTTCGCCAGCATGGGCCACTTCAGCACCATTGGTGCTTTGTCACAGAACGCCTTGTCAAGTTAATAACTGACCTTCAGAAGAACTTCAAGGATACTGTAGTGCTGCGAATAGTCGAAACAGTCACACGTCACACCCCACCTTGTCTGTTGCATTGCCGTCACATGTCACAGCCACGCCGTTCCTCGTCGCAAACTGTCACAGCGCCGTTGTTGCTTTGTGACCATCATTTTCCGTCACGCTGTCGTTGTTGCGTGAGACATGTCACATAAAATAGCAAAACCCCCTTGCCGGAGTCTTCAAGAGGCGGAGAAGGCACCAACAACAAATCGATGCCTCCACCTGGGCGATTCGAACCGCTGCCCCTCGAGCCAGAACGGGCCGGCTTGACGGGTGGGACACAAACGCTTGTTTAAAACGCAACAATGAGTGATCGACTTCCAGCCTGTCAAAGCATAGGCAAGCAGAGAAGGGAACAAGAAGTCTAGCTGAGCGTGGTAGGGCTGCCTCCCATTACTTAGAAGGCTGTACATTAACTTCATCTTCCTTGCCTGATCAGGTTTGGGAATGGGACACTGATCAAACAGAGTGGCACTACACATGTCTTGATCCTTGCAAGTTGTGACACTTACCACATAGCCATAGCAGGGTGGGAACAGGGCTCACACAGAGAGGTGCAATGCAACTGTGTCAACACACGGCTGGGGCATTTTGCAAAGGAGCGACCAGGGGTGGAGCGACTGTCCATTCCAAGCGAGAACAATCCTGGACACGCAGCCTTATGTACAACCAGGGCCAATACAAACGTCGAGGTTGAGCCTCCAAGCGAGGTTCTCTGGTACAACGGACAAGCCCAAGACGCTTGCCCTGGTGGCACGGGTTCGATTCTTGATGACAGCAAACTGGTCATGATTGCCACTTTTTTTACTGCCGGAGAATATGTAGACAGCCGTCAATTCACGGCGTTCTCCTAAAAGAGTCATTCAGTCGTACAGTGCCGCTGCGTCTTCATGAATACTAACTGCGACATGATTGACTTCACAATGCTCTACACATTTTTTCATGCCATGTTTTGTATAGCCTGATAGAAACTCAGTCTCACTCACCCTCATCCGTGACCCACAGACAGCCCACATGTGGTTTTTGCCCTGTCTACCTTGCGGGAGCAGGCCTGAGATCTGGTCTGAGCCTCAGGTAGAGAATATGCTCGCTCCTGTCAATGTCTGTCCGCACCCTTGGCACGCCAGCCTTTTGAGAGTCCACAAATGAATGTCCCTTGCTGAAGTGTTTACTGCGCTGCACGAGCAACGCATGCACCAAACCAGGTTCCCGACGGACTATGCTCATGCCATTAGCACAGAAAGATGCGCAGAAATCTATTTACTCGGCACGTACAATGGCATTGCTCAATTCGCACGCCTTCATGGGTGTACCGTCGACCAAACTGTTTGACTCGGATCTGTGAATGCAACTGGACGTGTTTCTTGTGCGGCGGCCGCGGCGAAAGCACTAAACCAGGTTCCCGACGGACTATGCTCATGCCATTAGCACAGAAAGATGCGCAGAAATTCATTTACTCGCGCACGCACAATGGCATTGCTCAATTCGCACGCCTTCATGGGTGTACCGTCGACCAAACTGTTTGACTCGGATCTGTGAATGCAACTGGACGTGTTTCTTGTGCGGCGGCCGCGGCGAAAGCACCAAACCAGGTTCCCGACGGACTATGCTCATGCCATTAGCACAGAAAGATGCGCAGAAATTCATTTACTCGCGCACGCACAATGGCATTGCTCAATTCGCACGCCTTCATGGGTGTACCGTCGACCAAACTGTTTGACTCGGAACTGTGAATGCAACTGGACGTGTTTCTTGTGCGGCGGCCGCGGCGAAAGCACTAAACCAGGTTCCCGACGGACTATGCTCATGCCATTAGCACAGAAAGATGCGCAGAAATTCATTTACTCGCGCACGCACAATGGCATTGCTCAATTCGCACGCCTTCATGGGTGTACCGTCGACCAAACTGTTCGGCTCGGATCTGTGGATGTATTAGATCCAAACGGTGTGCTACATTGGTTGGGCCACTAAGATAAAATACAAAATAGACACAGTTGACGAATCATGTTACTGCTGAACAGCCTTGGTGCCAATATGAAGCTGGACTGAGGAGTCAATGTCGTCCCCAGACCAGCAGGCATTTTCGTCGTCACTGTCCAAATCGGGATCAAGCACAGACCCAGGAACATTAATTCGAACCATGGGTTGGTTCAGCTTAATCCTCTCACGGGAGGGCAAGTCGGTGTCCTACACACAGCACAAATGAGTTATTTAGAAAAAGCCGACAAGAGCAGATGGAAAGGCGATGTGACGCACTGGGCTTTCAAAAACGGTTGCCAGCAACTCACCTCCATCTTCACCGCCATTGGCACACTCACCACCCATCAGTGCCTGCTTCAACTCATCCACGGTCACCTCGTCCCCATCATCCCACGATCCAAACGCGGTTTCCATGGAACCCACGTCCTCGTCCTCGTCCTCGTCCTTGTCCTTGTCCTCATCTTCACCAGCACCTGCACCACCCACACTGCGCTCAATCTCATCCAACTCGCGGATGCACCGCAAGCCAAACTCCATGTCACAAATGCTGCCCAGCGAGTATTCGCCAACCTTGCATGCACGCCAGGCCGCCTTGACAATCTCTGGGTCATTGATGCTGTCAAAAGCTTTGACCATGCAACGCGCCAGGCGGTCACGGACGACATCCACGCCTTCTTCGAGCTTGAGCGTCTTGGGGTCTGCACCATTGTCAATCTCCTTCTTGACAATGTCGGCGAATACTTGGCACCATGCCTGCTTGGCGGCATGCTTGTACACACGTTGCAAGGTTGCGTCAGCCGGCTGGCACTTGCCTGTCAAGTGGGCTGGGACAAACCTTGACATGATCAAGCGGGTAAATAAGGGTAAATAATGTCAATGCAAATGATCCAACGGAAAAAAATGATGAGAACATACCGAATGTGGGCTGTGATGCCAAGGTCTGCCAGGTGCTGCTTGAGGAACGTGCGGAACTCATCAGTGCGGTGCACCGACCAGCAATCGAAGATCAAGAGTGTGTGCTTGACTCCAGACTTCTCACACGCCTTGACCAAATACCGCGCAAGAACAGTTGTCACATAGTCCTTGAGCGTATCAAAGTTCGCCCAATGATTGCCTGCCTTACCTGAGGGCACCGGCAAGACGGTTTCGGAGTCAATTGACGGCAGCGCGCGTTTGGTCTTGCCAGGGAAAACGACTTGAACTGGTGTCACATCACCGGACAGGGCAGACGTCAAGGTGGCCGTACAAGCGCGCTTCTCTTCCTTGCCAATGATGGATACATCCCGCGAGTTCCTTGTCTCGTACGTGCGTTGGTTGCCAACAGGCGTGTATGACACACCCGTTTGGTCCCAGTTCACGACTTGAGTGGCCGGGATGCGATTGAGGGTCACGATCTTGGCACAATGACGCACAAAGTTGATGGCTTGCTCTTGCCAATCCAATGGAAGCTTGTGCGATGCCGTTGTTCCAACTCGAAATGACCAGTTCAACGGTTTCTCAGCGACAAACGCGCGAATCCATCTACACACAAGATATTAGGGAGAACAGTAAGAAAGGAGACTGGTTCATTTGTTCGCAAAACAGGCCTGAGAGTGTATGAAGCATACTGGCGGGAGGCAACGAAAGGAGCGGATTTGTTGCCAACAGGTACATCAAAGATTTGAGGGCATCGGGCCTGCAGCAGGCCAAGAACAAATGGGCGGATGATGGAGGAATTGATTGGTGTTCCTGGTAGAGATGTAGACAAAAGAAAAGTGAGCTTGGGTGGTAAAACAGGTTGGCAAGCAGGCAATGTACCAGCAGCACGCAAGTTGAGAAGAGCTGTGACAAGCTCATTCTTGACAGCCGGGTATGGTGCCAAGATGTCTTTCCGACCAACCTTGGCTGATGTAAGGTAGGTCTTACTGGCCTTGACCTTCAAGAGGGCAGCTGGCTTCCATTTCAGCTTACCATCCTCCTTGTCAGTCCACTTGGACACAAACGACTTGTGAAACGTGTTGAACAGGCCTGGGTAGGTCCGCTTGAGCGCATTAACCATGCGATCAAGGGATGACCACTTGTTGAGCTCGCGGTCAATAAGGTAAATAAGGTGCGGCGCAAACCAGTTTGTCCGTTTGGTTTTAAACGCCTTCTCCTCGACAATCTTGCCAACAGCAGAATCGGAATGATCTTGGAGCACGTCATCCAACTGTGAAAAAAGTCGATCGGCACCGAGTGGTGAGACAAATGCAGCTTTGACAAGCATTGCAACCAACGTACGCGTCGCTTCTTGGCATTAATCTTGCCATCCAGACCACGAATCCCGCTCTCAATCTCGCGCTGCTTTTTCAGCTGGCGGCACTTGATTTGGCGGAGGCGGGCGCGCTCCTTTTTGGCCGCCTCCTTGCGCAGTTTCGTGGCTGCAGCCTTCTCCTTGCGTTCTTGCTGAGCGGCAGAGAGCCGGGCATGAGCTTGTTCATGCTGATTGGCGATGTCCTCCTTTGTGACCCGAACGGCGAATGAAGTCAAGGTGGTCTGCTTGAGCTTCCTCTTTTTGTTCTTGTCGGGCAGCGATTTGGATGATGCCTTGGCCAAACGCTGGTGATCAGGGTCTTGACTGGTGGCATCTGGTTTGGAGTCAGGGCCAGAAGCAAACTGGGGGCAACCAGGGTGGTGACGGGACTGGTGCTCTTCGCAGCAGCAGATTTCGCAATCGTCGCAGTTCGAAACGTAGGCACGGCCACAGTCGGCAAAGAAGTCGCAATGCAATGACGATGGAAGGTCAGGTAAAGAAGCCATGCTGGTTCGGGGCTATAGTGCAGTCTGTGGTTGTTGGAGAATACTATCGATGGGGACAGTTGAGGAAAGGCTACCATTCAGCTAGAATACATAGTGACCATTTGAAGAAAGTGTCATTGAATATGTGGGACCGGTTGTTGTTTGTGCTGCCCACCGATGACCCTTTCCATCGCCTTCTCATGATCGAGCCATTCCTTGCATTCCTTGCATGCATCTTGATGCATGTCATGCAGGTCCGATGCTGCAAGCCGAGAGTGAGCCACGGCTTGTTCCAAAAACAACCTTGTGCGTCACAGCGCACCCGTTTCCTGAGCCTCTTAATGTGTCACAGGTCATGGCATTGTTGTTTCATATCGTGAATTTGGTCACGGTCTCTGTGCGTGTTGTTGCTTACCATTTTTGCGTTCGCCTGCGGCGGGCGTTCTGTCTATTCGCAGCACTACAGTATCAATGCATCGGCTATCAACAACCTTGTTCAGCTACAACAGCTTCTCATCCTTCGCCACTCTCAAGAGTACGTGCCATTTCATCTTGTAGCATCAGGCAGTATCCTGACACCTGAATCTACTCAGGTACTCTGACATGTACAAGAATGCAAGGAATGATGAAGCAATGAACCCACACCCCAAAACCGATGCAAAGCAGTTTCTCTTGTCTGAAGTGATTTCCCCAGAGACAACGCTGGACAACTTTCAAGACTGGGTTGGTAATCCTGGCCATGTTCCACTTGCACCAAACTTCATGCCAATGCTCCAAGAGGCCTTCCACTCTGTCATTCGGAACCACCCACAGGTCGAAGCAATTGAAGGAGTCATTGGACCAATTGCCAACTTTGCAATTGACGGCAATACTCAAGTTAAAACATGGAGGCTTGGTTTTCACCAACGAACCAAAGTCAACATGTCCATCAAAACCTCGCGCCATGGTATGCTTGATTTGTATCTCCAGCTCAGACGTTCAATTCCCATAACCTTGTGCTTCACATTGAACTTTACAGTGCTAGATCAAGGTCTCCGCATGAATTACACAGTTGCCTATCAGCCAGGCCCTGGCCAGCTCGCAATTGGTGAGATTGTCGCATTCATGACATTGCCAGCAATTGACGATCTGATGTCGGAATTGGCCGAGAATGGCCTGCAGCCAGCCCCTTATGTCCCAGGCATCTTGGTTATTGCTCCTTATGATCCAGCACACATGCGCCCAATGATTGCTGGGCCAAATGGCCAAGGGTTTGACCGCGTTTATCTGCGTGGGGATGATGGCCGGCCGGTGGCACAACCAGGGCATGCACAACCAATCTCATTCCCACAGGTAATGGAGCTCGTGGGCTACTTTGATGTACCTGGTCGCCCGGGTGGGATTGATGAGAGTCTTCGGCGCTACCTACTCATCAAGAACTTTGGGCACAATGCATTTGAAGCTGATGATGATACATTCAACTAGGGACGGTTCTCTCCTTTTTTTCTACTGTTTATTCTTCGGAATAGAAGTCATTTCGGTGAAATTGTTTCACACAAAATCAAAGCAAAAGAATCCCAAGCAGCATTCCCGCCATCAAAACATTTCGGCGCCGCCAGCTGGTATCGAACCTGAGTGCATGGGCAAGGAACCCAGTGTCGTGTGTCCGAGCCAAGACATCGCGGTTGGTTTGGCTGCTTTGGAGCATTCCTTTTCTGTCCATGATATGCTGGCCCTCTGGCCTTACTGGTCACCAATTTCTCTGTCCGTCCGTCTGTCTTGTAACACATTAATCATGATAGAGGCATGTGCAGTGTACACAATCGCGAAACATAATGCAGTGCGAGCCCGAGCTTACACAAGTCTACAACCAATTTGAAAGTATTTCTCAGACTTATTGGCACAACATATCCAAGTTTGGGCCGATTTTATCGAGTGGAGAGAAGTACACGTATGGAAATAGTCGACGAGGGGCGACAGTTCACTGTTCCTCGACCCGATCACATCTGGCTGCGTCAACACAATCGCGAAACATAACACACAATATTTACATCAGGGCTAGCCCAACTCATCGCATCCTCTTCTCTGGCCCCTCACAAACAATGTCGAAAGACAGATGGAAGCTAGAAATGATGCCACAGCGTACGGAACCCGCCGCAATGACCAGACCGGTACCATATGCAAAGCACTCCAACTTCTCCTACGGCTTACTGCCGCCGTAGCCACCGTCCGTCGCCAGTTCGAATTCGTTCCATCCTTCCAACAGCAAACTGCACAAAGGAAGTTTGTGATGCTCGATTCTGTGATGCCCCAAACATTCATTCGCTTGGCCGCCGCCGCCCGCTGCCCGCCACCGCTCGCCAGTCCACCAATGGTTCGTTGCTCTCATTTGTTTGGCCGCCCACCAACGGTTCGTTGCCCTCTCGCACTTGCTCTCATTTGTTTGGCCGCCACCCGCCAGTCCACCAACGGTTCGTTGCCCTCTCGCACTTGCTCTCATTTGTTTGGCCGCCCACCAACGGTTCGTTGCCCTCTCGCACTTGCTCTCATTTGTTTGGCCGCCACCCGCCAGTCCACCAACGGTTCGTTGCCCTCTCGCACTTGCTCTCATTTGCTTGGCCGCTGCTCGCCAGTCCACCAACGGTTCGTTGCCCTCTCGCACTTGCTCTCATTTGCTTGGCCGCTGCTCGCCAGTCCACCAACGGTTCGTTGCCCTCTCGCACTTGCTCTCATTTGCTTGGCCGCCCACCAACGGTTCGTTGCCCTCTCGCACTTGCTCTCATTTGTTTGGCCGCCCACCAACGGTTCGTTGCCCTCTCGCACTTGCTCTCATTTGTTTGGCCGCCACCCGCCAGTCCACCAACGGTTCGTTGCCCTCTCGCACTTGCTCTCATTCGTTTGGCTGCCTGCCACCAGTCCACCAACGGTTCGTTGCCCTCTCGCACTTGCTCTCATTTGCTTGGCCGCTGCTCGCCAGTCCACCAACGGTTCGTTGCATTCTCGCACTTGCTCTCATTCGTTTGGCAGCTGCCCACCATCAACAGGCACATACATATCACATTCTCAAGTGTTTTTTCCTGTGTTCTACAGCCATGTCCTCCTGGCTTCGCGACGATGACAACATGTCATCAATGTGAAGTACTTGTTGTACGAATGTCTTCGTAACCCAAGGTGTGTATCTTCTGGTCGGTCCTCCACCTTCAATTGCCTGTATTGACCCACACATTACTGACGCTCTATGTCGCCAACAGGATGTACAAACGTTTCCAAGTGCCAAGCAAGACTTCGTTTCCCGTTCCCATCCCGTTTGGACCTATGTCTTATTACCTCCTATGAACACTCATCATTTCATTATATCCTTTGTGCTAAGTTGCTGCGAGCTTCCGTACATGTCGCCGCAATGCATATTCTGGCATATTCATATTCATGCCAGCATGAGCTAGCAAGCTAGCCAGCGAGAGCCAGGTCGTGAGTCCATTTATATGTCCGGCGATCAGTCAGGATGTCCGGCAGCAAACGCTGGTTGAGGTGGCTTGATTTATCGCAGACATTTTGTCCGGCCGTGGAATGTCCGGCTTGCCGGACATTTTTTTGCACAGGGCGCGATTGGCCGTCAACGATAGGCTCCATCAGACAATGGCTCTTTTTTAACGTAGCCCTTGTGTGTGCACATGACACAATCTTGCCACCCCATCCATGGCCATTTGGCAACCGGCACGACCAAGGAGCGATTCCATTCGCACTCTGTCCAAGGGTACAAAAGCCCAGATTTGCCCACCCCTATTCGCAAACGACTCGGACTCCCGTCATCAATAGTATCCAACAAGTTCAGGTCATATCGATGTACAAAGGCACCATGAAAGCCTGCCTGATCCTCTCCCTCGTCTACCTTCTTGCACTCACGTCGCTCTTGGCGCTGGCCAATCCAGCGCCATTTCGCGGCGGCCCGTCTGGTCTGCCGCCCCACAACCCGCGTGCAACCATCAAGTATGCCAAAAACGGCGGCACCGTGCACCTGGCCATCGACGGAGACCACAACTCTGTGGCCAAGCAATGCCGTGGGCTTGAGGGGACACTTGCACTTGAACTTGGTACGTCCATTCACTTTGTGCATTCACTTCAAATGGTGCTCTCTCACTCACCTTACCGACGCTGGAAATAGTCGACTCGCACACAAGGTATCCGAACGAATCGCGCCGGGCGTACTCGCTGCTCTTGTTCCACGAATGGGGGTGCAAGGTTGTCAATGGTAAAATGCCTGTCGAGGTGGCCTACTTTGACGGCCATGGGTCTGACGTGCTCAAGGACGCACAAGGCAACGTGGTGATTCCCAAGTCGGTTAAGCTCATCCCTTGCATTGAGCCGCTCATGGATTCAACATTGTGCAGGGGGTAAGAAGGGTTTTGTGGATCCTGAGTCAGTGATTGCGGCCTTAGTGTGTGTGATTCGAACTTCGTCTGACCGATGAATTGAAGCGAGGAGGACAACCACTGATTGCCAAACGAAGGAGAGTATCATATATCAGGCATATCTGCAAGACGACCAGTAAATGTATCTGCGAGCATCTTCTTGTTACATCCGATACCTTGCAAAAGAGTGCGACCAGAAGGACTGGCCAATCAATCATGCACTGGAGGCAAATATATTGCAGCACTCAAGGTGACCCATCGCCAGTCGTGCCACTCGTATGCGTTGGTGAAGCTCCACCGGCTGCTTGGTGCTTGTTGGAACCTTGTTCGGATGAAAAATAGCCCTTGAGCTGCCGAGTTTGCATGATTCCCGTGGCAAATGAGGCACACATAGTCCTAAATGCATACTGGAGCGAATTGAGCTCGTCGAATCGTGAAGGGACCATGGTGTCCTTGACTGTGAGATGCTTGAACTCCAACTCGCTCGCCTTCATGATGGCCTGGCGCATATGTTTCAAAGGTGCCACAACCATGCGGTGGATGATATGCACAGCTAGGGCGGTGATTGCGATGAGAAAGGCAGCGGTGACAAGAGCCGCGTTTCGGACAGAGATATTGAGCGAGTCAGAGAATGCTGTTTGCATGATTTGAATTGGACCGGTGTAGATGCTTGTTGGTTTGCCAGCAACAATCACGAGCCCAGTCGCACCACCGGCATCCATTTTCCGGAACGAGAACCAGTAGTCGCTATCTCGAATGATCTTGGACGTTGTCGAATTGTCCGCTATCAGCGGCTGTATGCGCTTGGTTGTCTCACGTGTGAATAGATCGGTACTTGCTGAAGCCAGGATTTGAAGCTGAGAACGGCGAACTTGACAAAGTGATGAGCGCACTCCCGGCACGGAGAGCCTTGAAAGCTAAATCCGTACGTTATTCACCAACACAGACTCACCTGTCGAGGACGCAAGCAGCCGCGCCTTTGCATCCATCAGATATGCGGTTCCCACCGCATTGTTCATGGCATCCTTGAGAAACTTGTTGAGTGGCTGCAGCGACACATCCATGGCGAGAATGGCGTTTGGCATGCGATCCGGCCGCGGCGTCGTGTACTGCGGCTCACACAAGCTGATGCCCGACAGAGCACCGCTCGAGTATGCGTACAAGTCGGTCCAGTAGGTTGCATTGGCCAGCGTGGCGTTGCGATACCAACTCCGGGTCCGGAAGTTATACGTCCGTTTGTTGTACGCTGGGGCGATGGGTCGACCGGTGGCCGTGTCAACGTGGTAGTACCACTTTTCGGTGGATGGAATGATGGGGTCGGGACACACAGTGCAAGTGACGTTGGAGTTGACCATGAATTCGACGCCGTACGTGCCATTGTCTAATGGCGGTCAGAAGTGTTGGTCGCACAAAATATCTCACAAGAGGGAAAAAAGACATTGGGGGAGTACCAAATCGCTGAATGCCGACGTATGTGTTGTAGTCTTCATCGGCAATGGCCAGACCAGTCATGTAATCATATTGCCGGGTCTATCAGGATTTGCGCCACGGTGAGACTTCTTCGAAACCAAGATGGGAAGAGAGCGGCGAATGTACGTTTTCCAACAGGGTCCAATACGTGTTGTCCAACTGCGTCAAGGACATCACACCGCGTTGGCGCAATGTCGTCGTCGTCTTGACCAATACCCAACTCTCATGTAACCAAGCATCTGGGGAGCTCAATAGTGGCCCAGTCAGTGGCGCAGCAACTTTACCTACCTGATGCATCAACCGGTGTGGCCTTCTAGACCCAAACGTACATAGTTTTGATTGGATATTGGCGGAAATCGACGTATCAACCATCTGAGCCAGTGATATGGTGGCGGCCGTGGATTGTTGAACGGCAAAGTCGTTGAGTGATAGCAGCGAGGAAGCCCAGAGGCTGCAAATTGCCGTCGCAATCATAATGAAGCTACACGGCAACGCGTGGGAAAACGGGTTTGCCGCGTCAGTTCAGGAGAAGGATACGCTCCATGGCTGTGTCAAAAGGACCAATCTATGACAAGTTCCAATATTGATGCACTTACACAGTGGAGAGGCCGCACGGAAGCGCATATGCTAAACGGACTGTCCGCACTGATCCGAATCGCTTTTTCTCGTGGTCGATTCGCAATGCGATGGAGGCTGTCGATGTTGAATCGCGGCCTCCGCCGTCGCTGCGTGAATGTTGGGACGGACTCATTGATGGAACTGAACGTCTGGATGTCGTTGATTTTGATTCTTTAATTCCTGCGCCTTGGATGAGGGCCTTGGTAGCGAACGGGGAGAAAAGGGTTGGCCTATTGTGCACGGGGGATTGCACAACCAAATGCGTAGACCATGGCAAAGCTGCGATTATCATTCCATGGCAAAAAATTAAAGGAATCCGAATATTGAAACATGAAGCAAAGCGAGCCTTAGTGACCATGATAATCAGACAAGAATCTGCAGACATTGGTGTTTGCACCAGGGGCTCGATGCCTGATTCGTGTTCTTCCGTGCTTCAACTGCGGGTCAGAATGACCAGTCTGGGTGGCCTAGATGTGTCATGTCTGTGTCTGGTTCACTTTATAGTAGTCATACATGTACATATTTATCTTCTCAGTTTCCTATGTTCGCCGCTAAGTTGAAACGAGTTTGCTGGGACACAGCTTTGCTCGATTCCGTTTCGCTCTTGGGTTGGCACCGTTGGTTTTGAGGCAATTTCGTGCTGCCACTTGCGCAGACGTCCAACAGGCGCTTCGTGTGAGCGAGAATTCTACATTTGTTTCCAATTGCCAATCGGGCAATGCGAGTTGAAAAAAAAATGACACACAGATATGGATGAGATTGAGCCGGTTCAATGGGAATCAGAATCGCCAACCAAAGCATGAAGGGGTGACATCAGCATGCGTTTGTGGACTGAAAAGGGAGGAGGAGGACTCGATCAATGTACACCCAAACAAAGAAGGCCAATACAGTCACGCACAATCTACACTTCACCGACCCGATTCAATGCCTCAACGGCACCCGGACTTGGGGGCTCATCCTTGCTCGACGCCCTCGCGGGCGGCGCGCTCACGGCACTCACGGCCGCCGTGACGGGCCTCGATTCTGGCGGCACAGGTCCAGCATGCGAAGCAATCGACAACGGAACCACATCATCGGCCGCGGGCTCGGCATCGCCGTCACCCCTGGCCTTTGCCAACGCACACCGCTCGGCCCAGTGCACGGCCCTCACCAGCGCGCGATCGTACGCATCGGGCACATGATTCAACAAGGCCTGTGGGGCAACCGTCAAGTCGAGCAACGCGCCCTTGGGTGCCGCTCCATACTCGGACTCGTACTCGTTGGGCGCAACCCAAGCCTCGACGTGCGGCTTTGCCCTGGTACGTGTCCGCATCTTACCTGTCACGGGATCGGGCGAAGACTTTGTGGTGGCGGCTTCGGACCGCATCAGGTAGTACACGGTGCCCGGATGCGTCAGCTTGACGTGCAGCTGCGGGCCGGCGTCCATGCGCTTTGCGCTCCACCCGGCGTCGGCCGCCTTGGGCATGCCAATTGGCCCCTCCTTGCCTGCACGCCCGGGTCCGTACTTTGCAATGAGAGCGTCACGGTCGCGGATAATTTTGGCCAGACGAACAGTTGCGTTCGAGTCGGCCACGGGCGTGATACCGCCAAGCTGCACACGGGCACGGTCAAGGGCGGCGAATTGAGACGAAAGCGACGATTCCTTGAACAAGCCGAACCGAGCACCGACCTTGGCAGCAAACCCAGACGTGCGCGTGGACTCCTTGATCTGGTCTGATGCAGCAACCAGCATGTGCTTGAGGTCCATGACGGCTGCATACGACAAGCGCGGGACCACGTCCGTGTCATTGACCACGCCAACAAAATCGGGAAACTGCGCAGCGAGCTCTTGATTGACACACGGCGGGCTCGCATACGTCAAACACTCGATGCGGAAAGCGTCCGGGTTCGGGTCTGTGCCGCACGCCAGGAACCGCAGGTCTGAGGCGTCGCGCGTGCGCAAAAGCATGGCGACCAAAGTGGCGACCGCACCGCCGAGCGAGTGGCCAGTGATGAGCAGGCGTTTCGGGCGGTACAGGGCAAGGGCAGACCGCAAGTCGGGCAGTTGCCGCTCATACACGTACTCGGCACACCGCTTGAAGCCCGCGTGCGTCACACCGCCCAAGAAGGGTTCCATGATGGCGAGCAGGTCGGTCAAGGTGTCTTCGAGGTTCATGGTGCCGCGGATGCAAAGGACCTAGTACAGATTTGGTAAGCACCTGAGCGTACAGCCATTTGGACAAGAAGAAGCTAAACACGTACCACAGTCTCCTCCTCAGGAACCCACACGGAAAACGAATGTGGTGCCGCCGTTGCCCCCGTCCGGGACATATCCCAAGTCAAGATCTGCTCCTCTTTGATGCCCAACAACTTGATGGCCATGTCCTTGTCGGAACTCGCGACTGTGTCGACCACATACCCACGGCCGTACCCAAAGAAATTCAATCCAATCTGGCCATAGCACGCCAACGCATACTTGAAATGCCGCTGCAAATACTTGAGCTTGCCCACATCGGGACACAACTGGTGCAAAGGCTGCCTCGGCCTGGCCAGCTGGCGCGCCGGATGGTTGGCCCACTTGCGCAACAAGAGCATGGCGCCGACCAAGTCACGCATAGGCATACCCTTCCACCCTTCGCCAAAGAAGGCCTTGCCCAGGCGCACCATTTCGCGCAGCGCTTGGATTTTGGTAAACTCGGGCTCGTGGCGTGTCGTGGACGAGGTTTCATCCGATGTGAACGAGTAGATGGACCCGGCACGTGACGACGAGAAGGATTCCGTGTACGCCTTGCGCGGGGATTGCGGCCATGTGGGTGTGGAGGGCGTGGACGTGGACGGAGGCGAGTAGGATGCACGCAGGTCAATGGGCATTTGCTCCAAGGTTGGTGTGCCGGGCATGCCACCTGGGGTGGGTGTGGCCGTTCCGTTGGTTCCCGAAAGAGACATGGAGAATGACGACGACCGAATCGAGGGACTGGGCATGGGAGGCATCGAGTCAATGGACAGGGCAACCGAGTTTCGCGACAGCGACCTTGCCAGGTGCGGCAACAGCGGCGACTTGGGCGTGGATGCGTAGCCGGTAGGGGTCGACGAGGGCAAAATGGGTTCCGTGTTGGCACGCTGCAGCACCTTGCTGTTGCGCTGCTGTTGCTTGTCGGGAAGCGGCGGCGTCACACCCCATTGGGCACACATGCGGACTTGAACGGACCCGACAAGGATGGGTTGAATCGTCTTTGATCCGGGCTTGATGAGGTGGAACGTGTGTTGCGAGGCAAGCGCTGCCGACATTTCGTGGTCGGCGTCACCCGGGTCGGCAATTTGCTTGATGCGCAGCTTGCACTTTGCCAACACCTTGCCGGCTTTGCCAATGACCGACAACTTTGCCGAATCGTACAGGAACGAGTGCAGGTTGAGCGGAACAGTGAGCGGGTCGACGAGCGGGTGCAGCAAGGTGCCGCCCGTGGGCACGTCGTGCACGTGGACAACGTCTCCCTCAACCACGGTCGAGTGGAAGCTCGACTGGTCAAAGCTGTCCCCATCATCCTCGTCGTCGTCGTCGCCATCGGCGTCCACATCGCTCCCGCCGTCGTCAATCTCGCCCAACGCGGCTGCAACCTCGGCCATGCTCATGTCGATCTGCTCATCGAACCCATCCTTGTCAAAGTATCCCTCGTCCGGGTTGCCGCTGCGCAACGATCCCGGAGTGCCGACGAGCATGCTGCCCTTTGCACTCTCGGAGCCTGGCGAAGACATGAGCACACTTGCCCCGCTTCCACCCGTCTGACGCATGACGGACGATCGCCACGCAGCAAACAAGTCATCGTCCGACTTGCGAATGGGCAGGTCGATCTTTGTGGGCGATGCCGTAACGGGATCAGCCAAGGTTGATGCACTGGTAGCGGCGGCGGCCGTCGTCAACTTGGCCAACTCTTGGACGGCCTCCGGATCCGTAGTGACCCGTGCAACCGTGGCCGACTCGCGCAGCCTCGACGACGAGCGTGACCGTTGTGTGGATGCCGATCTGGAGCGGGACTTTGAGCGTGCGCGTGAAGTCGACGACGACGACGACGACCGTTGCTCGGCCGACGATGCGGCTGGGGATGGCATGGGCAGCGATTGCGCACGATCCTTGACAGCGGGCAAGAAGGCCTCGTCGCGGTGCGAACCCACAGTGATGCGGACCGTGGCGCCTGCAAGTGATTCGTGCTGCGAGAGATGGACACGGTCCAGCAGGACGGCAAGGTGGCCGTGGTCGGGGATCTTCATTTTGACGGATGAATGTTGATGGCGGTTGTTGTTGGAGCTTGGATCGCAGGCAAGCCTGAAGGGTCTGTGGGAGACGGTCGAGCATGCATATTTGAGTGAGTGCAAAGGGCGGCCGGACAAGTGCAAATGATCAGGATAATGGGGGTTAAATTTGGTTGCCAAGCTCGAGCCGGCCGGATCCTTTTGTCAATCCGGCAGCGGGAATTTGAGCGTGAGCGTGCAGATGACGTCGCATTGACCCATCAAATCTCGGGCCAATGAAGAATGCATTGTCATCCCGCGCGGCCCGCAGCGTACTATCCCCAATGTGTGCGGATCCGGATGGATTTGGAAATGGCAGGAGCAAGGTGTGCAGCGGCTCGGATCATCAGAGTGTGAGTGTGAGTGCCAAGGGCGGAAGGTGCGTACAAAATTGAAAGTGATGAACGATGTGCAGGGTGGGCAATGGGGGCTCGGGGCTGGTGCGAAACACAGCTGGAGAAATGGTGAGCATGCGGGCAGTCGCTGAAGAAGGGAGAATTGGACAGATGCGTACCAGCTTCCTCGGCCGATGCAAGTCTTGAGTCAGGGTGGCTCTGGTCTACTTTATAATCTCAATGGCAGGCAGGCTCGAACCGGGCGTTGATGCTCGGGTAAGCTGGACAAGATGTGCGGCAGACACAAGCTGGAGTATACATAGGTATGGCATGGGCGTGCGAGCGAGTCAGTGCTTTTGGTCATCCACGGCGTTCACCGCCTGTGTACATTGGCGTCGACGCCCAGCAACCGAAACGAGAGCGAGACATGGAGCGGTGGATCTCTAGATGGCTCGAACGAGTCCACGGCTCTCATGTCTACGGCATTATGGCGGCGGACAAGGGCCAGGCAGGGCCTCCGAGATAGCCGAGCTCGGCATCGGTACATTCTGCCCCGACCCATTCTTGCTCAATGTGTCAAGTGCATACATGGAACGATGGTTGCATACCTTGTTGGATCGTTGTATGTCGTCCGCTCAAGATCAGCACTGTGATTGGCAGTTAGAGAGTCGCTGATTGAAGTGGGTCCTGCTCCGGTATTCGAAGTCGGGCGAGCCGGGGGTTGGCAGCCGATTATGAATGCTTTTGGGCGGTGGGGGAGAGACGCTTGGTGTACGATGCATCCAACAGTTGCAAACAATGGGTCCACAGGTCAGGGGCAACCAGCAACAGAAGGACCCAGCGGTTTTCAACAACGACTTCTCCACTGCCAGCTTTGGACTTTGGTGCTTGCCGCCTGCCGCCCGGCCAGCGCCCTCGTGATGGTTTTCATCCGCATGCAAAATATACTTGCGCGCTCCGCCAAGTCGGCACGGATGACAAACAACGTGCGCCTTTTCTCGCACAGAAAAAGGTGCAGCAGTGGGGCCGATGAAACGTTGCGTGGCTCCGATAAAAAAATCAGGCGTGCCTGTTAACGTTGTGTAAGTGGCATGTCATTGATCCACAACAGCCGATTCAAAGTGTCTCGCCACACACTCGCTTGAGGCCGCCTCTGCCGGTCGGCCTGCAGCAGACGGGGGTTTACTGCAGCCAAACGGACAATAAGATATATATTGTGGCCTCAAGCTTGGTCTGATCGTCTGAGACCTGCGCCGTGGCGGAATAGACACGGATTCACAGCCTGCCTTAAAAACGCCACTCATGGGTGGCTGAGGGGCTTGTGCTCAAGGGTTCTCACGTCACTCATGGCTTGAAACAAACGCGCCGGCCAGGCCGGAAGGAGCGCGGGCCTCCGATCCATCGTGACTCGTCCAACACCAGCTCTCACCACAGCACCGGGCAAGAATGCATTGTGTGAATTGTGTGAATGTATCACCAATTGATGACTAAAGAACGCATGAAAAAATGTCCAAAACATGTAGCGCGCCAGAGCATATCAGGTTCTTGTCCACATCTCAAGCAGGCACAAACCGCACCGACTTGGGCACAATCGCCTTGCCGTCGTCGCCCTTGATCGGTTCCTTGGTCTCAGAGTAGTAGAACGAGACAACGGCCTGCACAGACCCCTTGCACGCCCAGTCCGAAAAGAACTGCAGGTTGTACGCCTTGCGGCCGTTCGAGTTTGGGTATTCGGTAAACACGTTGACTGCAAGCAAGAGCGTGTTGCTCGGTGTCAGTGTCGGTGCCAAAAAGTTGACGATAGCAGCAAGGTAGCGTTGAGCGACGTACCGTATTGGATACCACGGGTCCCATCAATCGCGCGGCACTGGTTGAGAGCAGAGAGATAGTCCCCCTCGGCAGACACGTAGGCGGAGCCACCGTTGCCCGCGTATTCAATGACGGCGGACGGGTTGGGAGGCGGTAGACCGGTCGGCGGACCGCGTTGCGGGAGAGGGTTGGCCAGGATGGCTACGGCCATGGCGAGGAACAGGGCAACGAGGATGGTTGGCGACTGCATTTTGACGTTCGTGATCACGATGGGTTTGGTTGGTGGAGCGAACTATGTACGAGGATGGGCGGGCGAAGACAAGGATTTGAAGCTCACGGACGATGGCGTTGAAGATGGCACCCAGACTCTGAGCCATTTAGACATTTACCTAGGTACTGCATTTATAGCCGCGATCAGATCCATTCTTCCGCGTTGTTGCAAACTTTCCCGATGACGAAATTGCAAACCGGACGTTATTGCAGCCCTCTGCATGCAGTACATGTACAAGTACTACGATGTATATTAATTTGAGAAAACAAGGGCCGCGAAGAGTCAGCGTAGCAATCCAGTCTTGCTCCGTTTTTCCGCTCGAAGCGAGGCGATGTCATTTTCTTTCATGCGCACGAACTCAAAGAAACGACACGCTTGTGTCTCACATGTGCGGCGTTACTGATCACGCCTCCTCTCTCCCCCAATCTCGGCGGTCGGCCCGACAGCGCAGCCGCCAAGTCATTCTGACCATGACTTTGGAGGCCAGCTTCGAAATCCCTGGCACTGCAATATGTCGAGGACCGCCGCCACCGTAATGGCGCAATCGTGCATCCCACCTTCCGCTTGCACCCAGCCGACATACCTATCCCAGCAGAGGAAATTCAACCTACCAGGCCATGCTGACGGCGTTGCTTAGTTGCATGATTGCACCCGGTATCAGGTAAAAAACAGACGCTTCCATTCGCATTTTGGCCGCCAAAGTAGTACATTTGCTGTCAACCTCTTCCCCAACACTGGCAATCCACCCCGCGACAAACACGAGGGTGGACTCTCTGGGGCCGATCACGAAAAACACACAAGAAAGAAGGAGCCAATTGATATGCATTCTGCTGGACGTATAACTGTACTTGAGCGGAGAAGGGACGAGAAGATATGGACAATGCGTGGGACACACACGCGCGAAGAGGAGGAATCATAGGGAGGGAAACAAGGAATATGGACACATTCGAAGGGTACGAGCAAGACGTTGTCTCACTCTCTCATCCACTTTGTTGAACCTTTTGCACAACTTGAGCGCACTTAGGCCGGGACAAAGGTCAAGGACTTGGGCACAATCACGGCACCAGAGGCATCCTTGAGCGGCTGGCCTTCGTTGTAGTAGAAGTCGACCTCAGCCTGCGGCGTGCCCTTGCAGCCCCACTCGGGGAAGAGGCGCAAGCGGTAAGCGCGGCGATCCGTGTTGGGGTACTTGGTGTACACGTTGACTTTGTGTGTGACGAACGGTCAGCGAGTCAACAACGTGAGATGAAGAGAATCGTGAACAGTGTTGCATACCATACTCGAGACCACGCGTGCCGTCGAGACCGCGGCACTGGTTGATGACGGTCAAGTAGTCACCTTCGGCCGAGATGTAGGCCGAGCCGCCACCGTTGGCATACGTGATGGTTGCGGTCGGGTTGGGAGGCGGCAGACCCGTGGGCGGGCCGCGTTGAGGGGTCGGGTTGGCCAGGACGGAGAGGTTGACGGCCAAAAGGAAAGCCACGAGAAGAATGAGATCTTTCATGATGATGGGTGCGGATGTGTTGAATACGACAAGGAGGCACTTGGAGTGAGTGAGATTGGTTTGGAGAGACTGACCGTTGAGAGCGGGGCCAACCATCTGTATATTTGTAGTGTGGTGTTTTTGGCTCGTTCAAGCGACAGAAAAAAAAGTCAAAAGGTTGCACCATTCACCGCTCGCCGCTCGCCGTCTCTTGCTCCATGCATTGCAATCGATGACGGGAAATCGGCAAATGTAACCTTGCCACCACCACGCCAGAGGCACCCACAGACAACGGAAAAATGCACATGAACGCACGCACCCGACCGCAAACCTTGTCGGTTTGGTTGAAAGGAGCCATGACCACGCATAGGTACATCCACCCATGCATCTCATTGTATGCAACCAACAACGCGTTGCGGTTTGCGCGCATCCTGTCACGCTGTTATTCCCATGATATTTGCTGCGGAATCAATCTGGACAAGGCGGCCCTGGCGCCCGCGCCTTCGATGCTTTTGAGTCCACCAGGAGGACGGGTGCCTCCAGTTGAAGACCCCATCAACTGAAAGTCTTCCTCACTCTGTTGTGAAGAAAGTGGAGGTACATATGCATGGATCAGGACACCGCTCAGTCATTGGCCATCTGGGCGGTGGGGTCGATTAGCGGTCGATGTGAGCACCGTCGACTGAACCAACGTTTCGGCCGAGGCCTATGTATGACGCGTCGGTCGCGTCCCATCATGTGAACGCCTCAGTTTCTGGCCGAGAACTTGAGGGCCAGTGGCACAAGAGCAGGTAGGTATATGTCTAGGACAATCGGTTGAAGCACGCATTGTAATAGTGAACAATATCTTTGGAATGAGGGTCGACCGGCAACGTAAATATAAGCAAAAGTGTCAGAAAGGACGGTTGGATCAACTGCTTGAGATCACACTTGACATTATATGTAACCTTCGTGATAAATATTGATCAGGGTGGCGCAAGATCGGGTCTGGCCTGGTTTGACCAAAAGGTCCGCCCGATTCAAAGGTCCGCTTGAGTCGGCCATTTATGGCGAAAGCGGACAAAAAGGCGGAACATAAACACGGATGACTGTTCAAGGCTTCTGCACTCATCAGTGCACGATGTGGGAATCCAACCGAGGCGATGAGTGAACCTCATAAAGAATACTGTCAAAAAAGAAACCGATTTTTATGTGCAAGCGCCAAATTTTATCTCATCCATCCCCCAGAATAATCATTTCGCTTCCTGCAGCAGTCTTTCCGTGCTACATCCCTTCGTCCACCACCATCCGAGTCATGGCCACATCGTCACCAACCAAGCTGCCCCCTTTGACCTCGCCCTCCTCACCAACATCGATGAGGGATCACGCTCAAAGCCATGGCACCAGCAGCTTCGCAACGAGCACCTCCCATTCAACGGCGCTGGTTCCTGCCACACAGGGCGACAGCAACCGAGGTCGCTCAGCGTCAGCTGCTGAAACGGCGCTGCGCATCGACCACAAGACCAAGCGATTCGGATCGGTCAGGACGGTCCGGATGGCATACGCTTTACCGTGTGGACTCTCGACCGTGTGCGTTTTGTCGTCCACTGAATTGATGCCATCGCTTTGGTTCTTGACGTCTCTTACGTTTTCCTACGTGCCCATGTGCTGTGTAAATCAATAGATTCATCATGATCGCAACCGCCATTTGTGGCCTTTGGGCGTCCTCGCTCCTGTCGCTCAATGACTTTGCTGTGCAACAATCGACAGCAGCTACCATCTCTCTCGCTCAAATGGTTGATACGTCCATCTCAGCCAACATTCAGGCGCGGCTGTGTATGTTCCCCCCCCCCCCCTCTTGCTTGGACGCGACAACATGGAACAAGGCACCGTTTTACCGACACTTCAAGCTCTGATCTTTACCCCTTTTTCTGTACCTTTCCTCAGACTCATGGCTGCATGAAAGTTGGGTCTTGGTCAAGTCGACAGCGACATTGCGTCAGCGTGGGGTACTGCCACTGACTCAGCTGGACAATACATATTGGAGTCTTTTGGAAAACGTATGTATACGACAGGCGACCACGAGCACATTTCCCATTCCGCCATTCGTCCTCACAGCAGCCATTTCTCGTGATTGTGTAGACTCGGCTTTATGAATACATGACCGGTCTTGCCATCGCCGATGAAGATTTCAACACTTATGTTGGTATTCAACGATTTGGTACGCCTGTTCCTGGTCCGTTCTTGTCTTCGTTATCGTTGACCAAACACACTTCTGACGCACTTCAAGACAATGGCACGTATGGTGTCGAATTCATGGTCAACTCCAACGTCACTTGCACCGTGTGCCCGGACCCAATTATTCCATCCACCGAGAAATGGTACTATCACATTGATTCCACCACGGGCCGGCCAATCTCCCCAGCATACAACAAGAGGACATACAACTTTCGCACTCGAGGTTGGTATCGCAACGCCACTCTGGCCAATGCAACCTACTGGACCGACTTGTACGCATACTCGA
Organism: Catenaria anguillulae PL171; assembly: GCA_002102555.1. NCBI lineage: Eukaryota > Fungi > Blastocladiomycota > Blastocladiomycetes > Blastocladiales > Catenariaceae > Catenaria > Catenaria anguillulae. Next base: position 304,208 of record MCFL01000020.1, on the reverse strand, counting down.
GTGGCGCCCTTTCAGGAATCAGTTTGTGCGAGCCGCAATACACGACGCCCAGGCAAAATGGCAGTCCCAATGGCGTAGTGACTATGGATGTATCTTTACAGCCACTCATCAAGTTTCTCAAGGATGCCATGAACAATGCCGTCGGAACCGCGTATCTGATGGATGCCAAGGGCCGCTTGCTGGCTTCATCAACAGGCGAACCTGTGTTGGTGAATAACGTACGCACACATTGCCTCATTCCCGAAAGTAACATCAGGACACGAGCAACCGACATGCCCACATTAATTAGCTTCAAATCTCGGCATCTTCAAGTTCTGATGCTTTCACGCGTGAAACAAATAAGCGCATCCAACCGCTGATAGCAGACAATTCGACAACGTCCAAGATCATTCGCGACAGCGACTACTGGTTCTCGTTTCGTACAATGGACGCTGGCGGGGCTACCGGTCTTGTCATTGTTGCTGGCAAACCAACCAGCACCTACACTGGCCCTATTCAAATCATGCAAATGGCGTTCTCCGACTCGCTCAATATCTCCGTGCGCAACGCAGCTCTTGTCACCACAGCCTTTCTTGTCGCCATCGCCGCACTCGCAATCCATCTGACGCATCGCATGGTCATTGCCCCACTGAAGCAAATGCGGCTCGCGATTATGAAGGCGAGCGAGCTGGATTTCAAGCACGTGACGGTTAATGACACCATGATACCCTCACGGTTTGACGAGCTCAATGCGCTCCAGTATGCGTTCAGGACAATGTGCGCTTCATTTGCCACGGGCATCATGCAAACACGGCAGCTTGTCAAGGCCTCGGTTGCATCCGAGCAAGGATCCACGAAGCATGGCGGCGCGTCATCAGCGCAACAAACACAGACGGGCACCAGCGGTGAAGGGACTGGATCGCGAGCGTAAGCGTCCGCGTAGATAGAGCTGTAGCAAACGCACTCCGAGGCATGCTGTCTTCTCTTTGAGCTAGGTTCGAATTCTGGTTGGATGGTGGGCCGTCGTTCGCTTGACGCTTTTTTTGTTTGCTCGTCACGCAGTTTATTGTTGTTTCTTCCAACAAACCCCCGTATCTGTTATTCTCTGCCTCCGTTTCTCCCTCCATCAAACCGGTTTGACATACATTCACGTCGTATACAAGACATGCTGCTCTGTCTTTGCTTCAAGGGCCCGCTGATTGTGATATATATATGAGGACGTGGTGGAAAGCGTGCGCAGTCCACTCACCTTCGGACACTTGATGAGTCAGAAACCAAGGATGATATACTCAAGTACCAGGGAACCTTAGTTCCCCTGCAAGTACCTACCAGTATGACCGAGCGCCTTTCAATTGGTGTCAGCGAGGAAAGCACCAATCATGTAATCATTTACACGCAAGAGGTCTGTTTCTGTTCGCTATGGTTGCGGAAGAACCGCACTGGCACGTTTATACCTCGAAAACCGTTTCAGCTCGTTTGATGCCGCATGACTCGGCTCTCAACGACATGGAACTGCCACTACTTCTGGAGCGTTCCGGACCAGCGTCTCTTGCCCATTGACTTAGCAACGGAAACCTGTTCTGGAAGAAGCAATGGTGCGGTATCCTGCGTTCTTTCGGTCCGTCTGCGTGATGTGGTGTCCTTTTGCTTTGCATCGTGCTGTATTCATGACTTGGAGTCGGGAGCTCGTGATCGCGTCTTTGTTGTATGGTTGTTTGAAGTGAGACATTTGGTCTTAACAATCATGAACGTAGCGCAAGGTGTCGTGTGAGGTATTTACGCAAAGGATGTCCTATGAACCATTCCCTTTTTTTTGCGGCCAGACAACGTCATGAATCGGTGACCCTCTCGGTCCGTTGACCACACATCCTTGATTCTTGACGCGTTTCCCACAGCCCTGGCTGACACTTCTCAAGGACTCTGACTGGCAAGCTCGGCTGCAGCGGACCAGAATGAGGCATTTAGGGCGCATACAAATGGCTGGACTGTCCCCCTGAGGCCCATTTCACTTTCCATCACTGCAATCCATTGCCAGAACCCAGTCTTGCTTGCCTCCCTTGCTTCCCACATCAGACGTGAGCCTCCCCCCCCCCCCCCACACCTCCATTTTCTCTCTCTAGGGGTTAACTCCCTCATCGACTACGCTACAACACTTAGACTGTCACGCTTTCCAACCCTCTATACCTTATCGCTGCATTCAGGCGCATTCCAAGACCAAGCAACCCTCTTTCTACCCAGTTTCGCAAGTCTTCCGAACCAATCATGTTGCCCTGCATCCTTTTCATCGCAATTCTCTCGCTTGCCTCAACGGCCCATTCCCACTTGGTCATGGCCCTGCCGAGTACTTGGGGCCTCGATACCTCGCTCGAGAACCCACTCACCCAACGCACAAGTAACTGGGTTTGCGGCGGCCGCCAGCGTCCAGCAAACGGGCCCGTCACGACAATCCAAGCCGGTCAAGTTTTGCATGTTCCCGTGACTTGCGGTGAGGCCATTCACAACCTAGGTGGGGCAGCGTATCAATGCGCAACGGATTCGGATGGTACCAACGACTACCATGGTGGCGGCGGATGTGCTCTTTCAATTGCCTACACCTCATCGCCAAGGGTCGAAGACTTTGTCGTGTTCTCCGTCAACCACGATTGCCCGCGGGCCTGGTCGACCTGGATCCCATTCAACGTGCCAATCAACTTGCCTGCGGGAGAAGCGACCATGGCCTGGACTTGGATTCCTCCAAGCACGCACGCACAACCTGAAATGTACTTCAACTGCGCCACGGTCCGCGTCCAAGGCCCCTCGGCCCAATTGACTGGCGGGCGCAGATTACTCGACCACATTTATGGCGTGCCTGGATTCAGCTCTCGAACTCCGAGCCCGATTTACAGGAATGTGCTGCCCAACGGGGCATTGCAGATTTCCACATCCGCGGGCGGAGGCGGTCAATGTCAAAGCGGCCATGCAAGATGCACCAGTGACCCGTCGAGGTGGGAGCATTGTGCAAGCAGCACATGGTACTCACACCCAGTGCCCGCTAACATGCGTTGTGTCCAGGAGGGAAGCCTGATCTCGTGGGCGCAGAGGTGGTAGATCAAGTGTGAATGCTTTGCTTTGTTGCCCCCGTTTGCCTCTCAATATTTCGCCTTGTTCATTGCTTCATTCTGCCTCACCATCAGCTGACCATTGCTTTGGCTCGCATCATTCGTTGCCTCTTCTTTTGATTCTCTTGATTGCCGTTTTCGCCTCTCGCCTATTGATTGCAGGTCCTTACATCACTGATAATTAATGCATTATAATGCACCAAAATTACGCTGTCATTGTGCTGGAGCCGCAGCTCTCGTCTGAGGGTGTTGCAACGGAAACCTGTTCTGGAAGCATTTGTTGGTGCGGTAATCGGCGTCCTTTCGGTCAAGTTGCGGGATAGTGGGTTCTTTTGCTCTGCATCGCGCCAACTTCATGAATCATGACTTGCATTTTGAGAGATCGCGTGTTGGGTGAGACATTTTGTTGTCCTTTCGCAATCATGAAAGGAACCCAGCAACGCTAGCCAGAGGGTCGTAAGGTTTGCACTATGAACCATCGTTTCTGTTGTTGATACGGTCGTCGTCATGAATTGGTGACTCTCTCGGTCCTTTGACACAGTTTTGGTTTTGTTCCCACCGCCGTGCGCGACCTGTCACGACTCTCGCTCGTGCCTGCTCCTGTGCTGCAACAATTGAGGCATTTCAATGCTGGGTGAGGCATTTGGGACGCATAAATAGTTGGAACTTCCCCCTACTTCCCGTCTTTGCTTTCCATCGACGCAACACAAATCCAGTCTTGTTGTCTACATACCTTTGTCCCCCTCCGTGTGATCACGCTCACTCACTGCCCACCATCGCTCTTGGGGTTCTATACCCCCCCCCCCACGTCGACCGCTACAATTCTTTAGATCGTCTCGTCATCCCGCTACACTACTACACACCTTATTCCACAACCAAACATCCCCATATTTCAACGCGGTCAATCATCATGCTCCCCGTCATCCTCCTCGTCTCAATCCTCTCGCTCGCATCGACGGCCCATTCCCACATGCTCATGGGTCTTCCGAGTACATGGGGCCTCAACCACGCGCTGGAGAATCCGTTGGTCCCAAGTACCCAAAACTGGTTCTGCGGCGGCCGTACACGTCCAAGTAACGGACCAGTCACAACAATTCAAGCCGGCCAAGTCTTTCAAGTGCCCGTGATTTGCGGCGAAGCGATTCATCTGGTCGGCACCAATCGTATCAACGAGGCGGTCGGTATCTGCGACAGCGACAGAAACGCATACCACGATGGCGGCGGCTGTGCCCTTTCGATTGCCTACACGCCCAACCCGCGTCTCGAGGATTTCATCGTGTTTTCCGTCACCCGCGCATGCCCAAGGCAGGGTACCGCTCTCATCCCTTTCAATGTACCCAACAACTTGCCCGCAGGCGAGGCAACGCTTGCCTGGACTTGGATTCCGCCCACGAGGGGGGCACAAGCCGAAATGTACTTCAACTGCGCGACGGTTCGCGTTGAGGGACCTCAAGGCAGATTGACGGATGGGCGCCGGCTGTCGAACTACATGTATGCCGTGGGCGGGTTTGGTACGCGCCAACCGAATCCTGCTTACGAGACCACGTTCACGACATTTGGGGTGCAGCCAATTTCAACAACGACAAGCCCAGGGACTGGTGGTGGGGGCAACACTGGCGGCGGCGGTGGATCGGGCTCGGGTGGAAACACTGGCGGCGGCGGTGGATCGGGCACGGGTGGAAACACTGGCGGCGGCGGCAGCATTGGCCCGTGTCAAAACGGGCATGAACGGTGCGGCGCCGACCCCAACAGGAGCTGGACGCAGTGTTCAAATGGTGTTTGGTACACGCATCCGGTCCCAGCTGGCACGACTTGCATTCAGAATGGAAATACTGTGACATGGGGACGGAGATGGTCATGAGTCTTGGTGGTCTTGTTGTGTTCAATCTTGACAACTGTTTTGCCCCTTTCCCATATCGCAGTTTGCATTTGCATGCCTTTTCCATTTGTTCTGCTTCCTCATTCTACACACTTGACTCGTTAATGCAGGTCCACATTGCAATTGCTGAGATCGTGATGCGAGCAAAGGAAACATGAATCGAACCACAATGAAGCATTCCAATGCCTGTCATATGCTATCACATGTGTACGTATACAATCACTCGGCCTCGCCCACCCTCCTCTTCTTTCCCAACGACTCACCCTCGTCTCCCGGCTCGGCCTCTCTTTCCCTGCCTCGCAACTTGACCTCTCTCTCCTTATGATCGACCTTGACCGACCTGACTTCCCTCCCCGAACTCACCTCGCCCAACCGTCTCTCCAATTCAAACCTACGCCTCAACTCATCATCATTGGTCACAATGCCCTGCGCACCAACCGTGCGTTGCCCCCTGCGATCCCTCGTCAACTCGTCGGCCACGGCCTGCTCGACGGCCGCCGCATCCACATCTGCCGCTCCGGCTGCGGCGCCTGCGCCATGTGTCATATCATAAAGTGACTCGCGCGTCTTGCGTGAAATGCGCCACCGCATGGACGGAAACGGGTTGTTGTGAAATGCGAGGTCGTGCTCGAGAAGGTCGTGTTGCGCATTGGCGGTGCGCGCGAGCAAGCGTTCGGTTTGCACAATGGCCTTGGATTTGGATTCCGGGCCGAGGTCGATTTCTGGGATGGCCGTGAGCATGGCGGCAGACGCAGTCACGGATCCTTCGATCACGTCGGGTTTGGAGGTGCGCAAGTGTTCGGGTAGCGTGTAGAGTTCGTCGTCGTACGAGATCGGGGCAGCGGTGGTGGAGCCGGCGCCGGTAGTTGCGTCGGATGATGCAGTGGTGGATGCGGAAGCAAGTTGGCGGCGTTTAGCGAGCTGCTCTTCAATGTAGCGTTCCCTAGCGAAATGATACAAGTGAGTCCATTGTGCGAACATGGGACAGTGAGACTTGCGAAAAGTGGCCAGAGAACTGTACATGTGTTTCGTGGCATCCAGTGTCTTGTTGGTCCCCGTAAATGATGACAAGTATCCTTCCTTTTCCCTTTTGCGGCAGAAACGATATGTTGTTAGTCCAACACGCCACTTGCACGATGGTACATTGGGAACTGCAAGCATACTTTGCCCCACCGGCCTTACTCAGTCCGCCGACGGAAATCGACTCGAGTTTTGAAATATCGGGCAACCCCTTTTCTGCTGCGTCCTTGTCGCCAGCGTCCTCGTCCGCCCCACCGGCAATGGCGGCAACCAAGGTACCCGCGTCGACGCCACGCCCGCCGCGCGCGCGCAGCTTGCGTGCATATTTGATGTCGGCAATCAGGTCGATGGGATTGTCGGAAGAATTGGGTTTGTCGGGCGACAGCGGCGGAGCATCGTTGGGACGAGACGAGGCCGCTGAGGCGGTGGGTTTGCGCAGGTTGGCTTTGCGGACGGATGAGCGTTTGATGAAAGCTGGTGCTGGTGCAGATGGGACCGAGGCGGCGGCAGAGTCTGGTTGGGCCGCGGCTGAAGAATCTTCGGATGGAGAAGGCAGAGAACGCCGAGTTGGTGACGGCCGGCGGTGGGGGCTGCTGGTGCTGGAAAACACCTCAATGGGCGACGATGGTTTACGGGATTGCGAATTCATAATGCGTATGGTAAATGCTCAAAGTGTGACATAGCAGGATTGCATTGAGTACGACACACACATTGATTGACACTAAGTATTGATGAATTCGAGTGCTCCATCTAAACCAATCAGCATCATCATGTCATGTGGGTATGCATGTATACTTATCCTTGACAGACAACAGTCTCAAGCTTCTGATAGCATAGCATTTTACCATCAATCAAGTGTCAAGTGCTAAGTGCTCGTCATGTGCTGCCCAGTGCCCAGCGGATCTGGCTCTGGCTCTGGCTCTCGCTCAAACCGCACCACCCTCAACCTCTCCCTGCCCGCCCTCCGCTGATTCACCTTCACCATCCGCATCCCAAACTCTCGCCTGACCCTGGCCTCAATCTCGTCCGGGTCGTTCTCATCCACAAGCACCATGTATGCCACCCCTTTGTCGCTTAACACGGCGTCCATCTGTGGCAACACCCGGTCAATCACTCTTCGTCCACGCTCGCCACCGGCCCAAGCAGCCGAAATATCGGGCGTGCCCACGTGTGCGTCCGGTGTGGGCACATAGGGTGGGTTGAAGAGTAGAATGTCAATTGAGTGCGAGAGCCGTGGCAGCAGACCCGAGGTTAGGTCCGTCAGAATGGGCTGGACGGCTGGCGCGGATGTGGGGTTGATTTGGGAGGTTTTGAGTGTGGCGAGCGTGGCGAGCGGGTTGATGTCTGTTGTGAGGTACACTGAGGCCGTGTCGGGTATCCATTGCAATCAGTCTGGTGATGCGCGAGCAGAAAGCATGGAAATCGAATGAAGGCAATGTACGTGTGGGTGTGTGCAAGTGCATGGCGAGAAAGGTAGTGACGCAGCCCGATCCAGACCCAATCTCGAGGCAAATGGCCGGGTTGAGCGGACGGAGGATGCGGTCCAGGTCCAGCTCGAGCGCATCGAGGAACAGATACGTGTCTTCTGCTGGCTCGTAGACGCTGTCTTGGAATGGCGGGTTGGCGAGATGTGGAGTGTCGGGAGTGGGCAGCATTTTCCGTCTTCTTCTTCGTTGCAGCAAGGAAGGGTTTATCATTGGTTTTGGGAGTGGAGACTCGAGAGCGACTGCGACTCGGAACAGTGACGAGTGTGCGAGACCGAACACCTCCGGCAGCCAGCTAGATCGGCGGCCTTCCCATCGTTGCGTTGGCGATCGTGACGGCTAACCGCCGGCTGATGGCAAAATCAGCGGCAGGACGGTGACGCCATTGAGGTGGCTTGCTTGCGGTCGCGTATGCAAAGTGATCGAACCGCTGACTGATGCTTTCGATTTGCTGTTTGTGCACACGCCACGTGCGCTGTTTGGGCGATGCAATGCAGCGAGATTTGTCCGCGCTTCGATCAAGCGAATCGGCAATGCCGTGCGAGGCACGTGATGCATGAGTGAGCGGTTAGATAAACGGTGCGGTGCGTGATTGGGGCCGACATGGAATCGATGCTGTGCTTTTTGGTTGTGCTCGCTGTCCGCGTGACTGGTACGCACCGCCGGTTCGTTCATCCCACCCGCTAAACGCTGAAAGTGCATTGCCCAACAACTTTTCTTGCTCGCTGTTGCTCGCGGGGGATGGATGCGCCGCCAACGCCGCCTCGTTATCCTTCAGGTTTAGGTGTTTCCGCTTGACCCGGGCCCTGGCCCTGGCCCATGTACGTATCATGTCTTTCCGAACTCCCGACGGACCAGCATTCTTATTAATACATTCTTACCAACAACCATTCATTGCAGCTCTCTCCCTGTTTCCTTCCAAGACTGGTTTTCTCTCGCCGTCCCCACATTGTCTCGCACACGATCTGACTTCCCACTGTCTGCCACCCAAGCTTGGTCAAGCTCAATAATCGGTATGTCCGTCCGCCGTCCCTCTTTCTTGCTTGCCTCATTTTCTAGGCGCTCATGCGCCGTCTCATCAGCTTCAGTTGCTTGCCTAGCTCGACCATGGACGGCAAGACTTCTCCAAAGACCTACAACCAACACAACTCGCCCGACGTGACCTCGTCCCACTCGGCCGGCTCTTCCTCTGGCAACAACACGGGTGGCGGCAACAGTCGTAGCGACCCGCTCAAGTACCTGGCCATGGTCGCTGCTGCGGAAATGTCGACCGAATCGTCCCCCGTGCACTCGCCCGACGTGGCGGTGGCTCGCGCCTTGGACGACTCGGGCGCATCTGCAAATGCCTATCAAAAGCAGCAGCAGCAGCAGCAGCAACAAGGATCGGGTCGTGTTAAGCGTGGCGCTCACCAGCTGGACGATTCCAACGACGACACCTGCGCACATCGCGAGCAGCATCAACATCAACAACGTGTCGCGCTGGGCCATCCAGGGGCATCATCTGTCGCCACCCTGCCCGGCTCGTCGTGGCTTCCTGGGCCCAACGCCCAGCAGCAGCAGCAGCAGCATCACCAGCACATGCATGTCCCGCTGATGCCCGCGCCGTCACCGCCTTCGACGTCTCGGGCCGCTCCAAGAAAGCGCCGCAAGCAATCAACCTCCCTTGCCTCTCCGTTGGACGGTGGCGGCGGCAATGGCAGTGGCGGTGGTCAAGAGGCGATGGCAAGTGGCGGCATTTCGGACGACGACAAGCAAAAGCTGATTGCCGACGCCATGATTATTGCCAATACAAAGGGCAAGGGCGACAAGCCGTATGCGTGTGCGAAATGCGAACGGTCATTCACGTACGTCACTTTGCTCTCTACATACGCTTGGCCCACTGAATGCAGTGTGATGATTGTCTCACGATTTGACAACAATGCGCCCGCTGCAGACGAAAACATGACCTCATTCGACACATCACTGTGATTCATCTCAATGCCAAACCGTTTGCCTGCCAACATCCCGCATGCAACTTCTCGTCCAACCGCAAGGACCAGCTTGTGCGCCACCTCAAGAACCGGCCCGTGTGCCTCGCATTCACCTATGGTCATCGGCACGAGTTCCCCGGGCTGATGGCAGCCCTCGACCAAGATCGGCATTGGACCGAGATTGTTCGCTTGATCCAGACGGGCGTCAATGGTGAAATCATCTTGCCCAACATGCCGTCCCGGAGCAAGTCGTCAAGTGCGGACGCAGAAGACGAGGATGGCGATCAGGAAGAGGACGACGATGACGAGTCAGAGTTGGTCTTGGGTGCGACCGTGGGCAGTCCAAACAGTCGCGAGCGCAACAAGTCATTGACAGCGGCTGCCTCGCAGCAAATGCCTCTGGTCCGCGCAGGCGCTGAAGCCGCACCGTCGCAGAGACCTACAGCGCCGTCGATGGCCCAGGAGACCGCACCGCGTCCTCTTGAACCAGCGATTCGCCCAAAGTCTGCGCATGCATCGGCTCAAGCATCCAACTCGCAACCATCAAGCCAGGTCCCTCAAGGCTTGATTCCGCCGCTCCCTCAATACCTACCTCCGCCCCCTCCACCGCCACCGGCAGCGTTCGGCACGCGCCCGCTGTTTGCTTCGCCGCCGCCGCTCCACCCGCCTGCTTATCCGTACCCAACTTCCACAAGACCGGCCATGCACGCGTACGAGCCGACAGCGACGGCGACGGCGAGCCACAATCCGGTGCCGCTGCCTCCTCCTCCGTTCACGTCGTCCTATCCTCCACCTCGCACCTCAAACCCGTCATATGTGCCCATGTCTCCTCCATCGTCGTCGCATTTTGCACCCACGCCTCAAGCGACCACCTCGGCTGCACCCGCCAACACGGCGCGCCCAACGCGCCCGCCGTGGATCCATCAGGAGGCAATTATCACGTCTCAGGGGTTCTTGATCCCATTCGACATTGCGCATGTGCCGCCGCGCGCATTGGCAGACGCATGGTACTTGGGCCGCACTGGAGGCTCCGCAAGTGCAAGTGCGGCGTCACCCGCAAGCGTGTCCGTGACATTGCCAGAGGCAGGTCAAGTGGTGTTGCCGCCTATTGTTTCGTCGGCAAGCGATGCGTCGCATCCTGATTCGTACGTGTGTTGACCCCACTTTTTTCGATATTTTCTCAATCTTACCGTGTTTTTGTGTTTAGTTTGTCTACGTCGCCTACCCGGTGCCCGCGCCCAACATGTCCAACGTGTTCGCCATCCTCGCCACCGTTTCCATCTGGCAGCGCACTGCTCTTCCACCTGCAAACCTCGCACGAATGCCGCACGTATGCCGTTTCGCATCGCGACAAGGTCCACTTTCAACTGGCGGCCGCCATTGGGCCCTCGTGGATCGCGCAGTTGTACCACCAGTACCAGGCGCCCCCCTCGTCGTCAGCGCCATCATCTTCGTTGTCCACACAAGCACCGGCGCCCGCGCTCACAGCAGCAGCAGGAAGATGGCCACCTGGACTTGGCCCAATCCAGCCATACGCTGCAGGCGCAGGGTTTGTAAACCCGCTTCCTACGCCGCCATCCTCGTCCGCGTTCACTGGCCCGCCAGCCTATGCGCCGGCGTTTCCGCCGCTGCCGTCGCTTCGGTCGACACTGCCGCCGCTCACGTCGTCGGGTTCTTCTACTTGTTCGTCTGCGGCAGCGCCGGCGGTCGGATATGCAGCGTCGCAGGCCGCAAGGCAGCGCACAGAGTCGTATTCCGGACCGGCGGCCGCGGCCGCTCGGGCGGGGTCTGCCTCGGCGCATCCAAGTCCGTATGTCGGGCGCGCAGAGATTGCTCGGGCAGGTGACTTGGATGATGGCGGACAGAGTGAGAGGGACAGGGAGAGGGAGCATCAGCAGCGGTTGCATGGGGTCATGTCGGATTCGTTGGCGTAGGCGCATGAGGATGTCCACGGAAGTAAGTCTTTTTCTATTTATTCTCGGTGTTTCGGGTCATCTGTATGTATTGTATCTGTTACTGTTGATCCGCAGGCCTACGTGCTCAAGCTCACCAATACTACTTGCCTATTCACTGAACTGCGTACAAGCATTTTGCCACAAAGAGGTGCCGATTGCTTACTTTGAAAACAAGGTCTCTATAACAAACTGGGTGGAGACAACTGCTTGCAAGCGCAGCGGAGCGAACAAGTTCCACTCTGCAGATTGAGCAGCTATGATTCCATTGGTACAACAGGCAAGCTTTATTGCATGGATGGTTGTCATATGATAGTGTCCACAGCCACTCACGTCGACAGGCTGCCATCGCCTTCGCCGCAGGTTCTTGTGCCCACTTGCTTGGTTCCGCCGTTTCGACTTGATCTTACAGAAGCATGAATCGCCAGGTATTGGTGCTCCAACTCTGTGACTTTTCTTTCGAAACTGACAAACAACTGGAATACTCATGCACGCCGGCTCGTATTCAAAGAAGGCGACGATTAAATATAAAGTCGACCCACGCGCCTTCTTGCAGACTGCACTGGCCCACTCATTCAGTAAGTCACGACCAATCCCTCATCATCAACAACACACTTTTGCACCTTCATTCCTTGCCAACAATCATGACTACCTCAGCGACCAAGAATGCTCCCTCTACATCGGCGAAACCAGCCCACCAAGTCTCCTCCTCCACGGCCGCCGACCATCGCCAGCGGCCCAGCGGCAAAGTCGAGTCTGCGACATGCTGCGGATGCTTTGACATGCGCATCGGCATCTTTCTCATCCTGGCGATCCACCTGATCCTCGGCATCTACAGCGTCATCCACGACCTGACCGCCAACACGCCAACCGTGTACATGCGCCCCTGGGAAACCATTGTTTCCTATGTCCTATTTGCCATTTCCACCATTGTGTACCTCGTGCTCTTCTATGCGGCGGCCAAGCGTATCGTCGCCGTGTACCGCCCGGCAGCCAAGGTGAATGTGGCTGTCGTTGTCGTTAGCTTGGTCTTGTCGCTGGCACTGGTGGGCATGGGCGCCAGCCCAGCGATGAACCAGTTTGAGCCAGGAGTTGCGTGGATGTCGATGGCGATTGTGACGGTTTGGTTCGGGTACTGGACGTGGGTCGTGTACAAGTACGCAGAGGTGATGGAGGCAGAGGTGCAGGCAAAGAATAAGAGCCAGGTTATGGTGTAAGTACGTGTGATGGCCATGTGTTGATTATGTATTCTGTTCCAGTTCCGATCGAAATGGGCTGACCGTGATCAGACTCGAAGTTGGCGTGAGACAAGCGAGAACTTGACGAGAAATGAACCCGCCAGGTACATAGGACGAGGAACAGCTGTATGTCGTATGTAGTAGTGGCTGTGGTGTCAGGCCATTCAAGCTGTCAATGCATCTTCATTTTCGCACGCCAGCCTGAGGCGAGCACCGGCCGTCAACCTGCACCTGCCCAGCCAACAAAATGCGGAAACGACCTGCCTGTTAACGCAAAGATCAAGACGAACAACGTTGTGGAAGTGGGTGCCAACCTTGGAACCAACCGATCCCATCATGCTGTCTAGCTTACCGTGTAAAAGCTCGTTATCGCCACGCCCATGAATCCGCATGCACATTTACATAGGTATTTATGTGCACGCCATATCGTCACACACCTCAAGGACTCTCTGCAACCCAACCAGCCCAGTCTACCCAGGAATCACACCGCCGGAAGGGAAACAGCCTCCTCGCCATGACCCACGCCTACGTCTCAATCCCCACGACCGACCCGGCTGACACTGACACCTGCTCGGCCGCATCCGCTCGGCGCGCAGACACCTGCGTCTCCTCACTCGTCCTCCGCATCTTGATGAGTGTGGGCCTGATCCTGCACCTCGCTGGTCTCTTCCTCCTCGACGTTTACTTGGACTATACCTCCATGGGCATGTTTGTCGTGCTGGTGCTCCATCTCGTCGCCGTCGTGGCTCACAATGCCGAAAAGTTTCGGCAGTTCCTCCACTTGTTCGATGTGTCGTTTTACTGGCTTATGGTCGGCAACGCATTGTCGGTTGGCGGATTTGCACGTGCGCATGTGTGGCATTGGAGCGTCCTGGCAAAGATCGGGCTCGTGGCTGCGACGTTTGTGGTGAGCTGCGTGTGGTACCGCGGGTGCAAGTGGGTGCTGGGCAAGTATGCGGAGCAAGTGTTTGGTGTCGCGCAGGTGCGGGTTGAGAGTGGTGCTGCCAGTGAGGCGGATGAGTCGGACGGGGAAACGGGGTTGAAGCCAAAGATGTGAAGCGGATCCTTGTGCTCAATTCCTTTTTGGAAGTTCTTTTGTCAGATTGTTTGCAAATTCAGTCTTGCCAGCTCATGTGAGTACATCGGGTGGGCTCCATGAGTGGGCCCATAATCAGGTTGGATGCGTTTTGTCCCGCGCGATGAAACAGTGAGCTAGTGGTGAACGGCACCCCCGTCATCCTGTCATTGAGCGCACATTCCCAACACCCCGCTTTCGGGAACAGACAAATGTAGGTATGTAGACGAGGGTTCTGATTGTATTGATGAGGAACTCGGCAACCGAAAGGAAGTGTTCAAAAGGAAAGGCAAAAACAAAACACAAAAACTCAACCTACTTACACGAGAAGCTGACCCTTCTGCTCCTGCACTTCAAACGCCAACACCTTGGTATACCGATTGATCTCCCACGCCCAGTATGCGCTGACCAAGAAACCTCCAACGACTGTCAGAACCTTGGCCACTGCATTGAGGCCGATAAAGTCTGGGCGAGATCCTGTGGCCAGCGTCACGGCAAGCACAACCATTCCCACGGCCCACAGAAACACGTAAGCCTTGGCGGCAATGCCGTAAACCTTGACGTTATGAATAATGGCCGTGACAAGGAGGACGAGCAGGGCCAAAATGTTAAGACCGCTGAGGATGAAACTAATGAGGACATCGGCCGACTTGGTCAAGTTGAGGCCGTTCTTGAGGTCGATGGCAATGGCGGCGATCGTGTAGACGAGCGAGAAGATGATGAGAGCAAAGACACCAAGGCGCACGGGAACGCAGCCGCAGCAGTCGACCAAGTTGGGATCAATCTTGGACTGGGTCGACTTGGTTTCGGCAGTTTGTGGACGGGTCATGATGATGAGGACGATCGAGTCTTGGATAACTGGACGGTGGAGGTCCAAGGGTAAGGCATGGTCGGATCAACGAAAGGGCAAAATTGCAGGTCTGTGTACATACAAAAGGATGGATGAGACTGATCGTGGGACGGGTTGCTTTTCGAATCTGAAGAAAGAGGCAGGGGGCATGACGGCTATATACCTGCGGAGACTTTTGAGCGATAACAGAGCGCCGTGGCGAAGCCCATCAGCATTTTCTTACACTACCACTTTTTTTTTCTGTCCATTCCGCTTGCCTCGGCTCTGGGAAATGGGAAAGGGTGAAAGGAATAGCTGGGGTCCATCAGAACAATGGGCACAATTGGCGTGATCAGTTCTTTTGCCACACCACGACTGGGAACCTGCGTGCCTCACGGGCTTCGCCCCTCAACCAACTACAGGCGGTCCCCAGGTATTCGAACCCGAATCGACAACAACGACGCAAATTCACAAGCACTGATGCCTCGGACGTGTACGATGAAGGAAGGATTATCGCCTTCAAATGTGTTTCGCATTGTTTTGGCCTGATTTGGGGCAAAACATACAAGCGATTCATTCGCACAGCACAAGGTGCGACCATTTCTCACACATGGGCGGCGCCCTGCCGGCACCGATAGGTGAGTAGTTAAGTGCACGAGCTTGAGAGGATGCAGCAATTTGAAGCTCGTTCCTTGGAAGCCGGCCGCAGGCAGCGATTCCTATCGTGGTGCAGTGGCGTCGCACCAAATCACCACCAAGTCACAACGAACAGATGTGAGACAGTGTGTAAGGTGAGCGCGTCTCATGTGGTGACAAAACAATATGTGTGAATGGATCCACCCATGTTCCTCCCAAACATCGTACTGCAACAATGGCGCCATTGCTTATCGCAACTCATCATCTAATCGTGGATCGTGGAGTGTTTGTATAGCCCGCCCGCATCCCCTGGTCTTCCCTGGTGTTGGTCAAGTGAAGGCAAAAGAAGCATCAGTATTGGGGCCATGGCTGGCCCTGCATACCAGTTCTAGTCGACCAATCAAGTAGGGAAAGTGAACGAAAGGAAGATACATTGTTCAGAATTCTATGAGCTTCCTACACAACCACAGCTCTGAGCTCAACGCCAAGCATTCTCTGTTCCTCTTCCTCCATCAGGTCACCGTACTTGCACAAGACCCACGTCCAATACCCAAACAACCCAAACAGCAGTGCAAACGACACAACGAGAACTCCGGGATCATAATTTGCCAAATCCGGCCTTGACCCAATCAACATGGATACACCAGTCGAAACCATCCCGACCACAAACACGACGGCGCCAAACTTGGCGGCAGGACGGTAGATCTTGTGATTGCGCTTGGCGGCCGTGACGAGCAAGACGACGTAATCGAGAGCGGCAATGGCCGACAAAATGTAACCAATGAGAATGTCGGTTGGAACATTGAGGCTCTGGCGGGTGCTGATGTCGTTGTAGAGACTGTAGACAAACATGAGCAGCAGGAAGACGAGGATCAGGAAGGTGCCGACGCGAATGTCGAAAGTGACGCAGCACAAAGTGGCCGGGTCCACGGCGGGTTTGTGGGACGAGGTGTCGGCGGTTTCGGCAACGTTGACGTGCTTGGGATCCTGTTGAGGAATCGCTTTGTGACCAGCAGCAGGCATGGTTGGTGAAAAACAGATATTAGAAAGTCTGACGGATTTCAGCACAGTTTGAGGCTGAGAGCGTGCGGCAGGTATACCTAATGGCGAGGATGAAGCTCGGCCCAGAGTCAGCGCCAGGGTCAGCGATCATGAACGGGTGAGCCAAGGCACGGATCGCTGGGTTTCGCTTAGGTTTCCGTTGGTGGCAATCTGTTGACCGCTTGTCGATATTGGGTCACCTGCCTGTGCTTGCGCCACTGCATTGCACGTCTGGCCAACTTGTGTTTGCGGTGTGTCTCTGCAGTCGGTGCCAGCGTTGAGACAAGAGGTACTACTAGTGAGTGAGCTGCTTGTCAGCGTTTTGCTTGCCCAGTGCAAGACGTGCCTTACCTTTTGCCTTTCCGCTCGCCCCGCTTCTCATTGACCGGAAATCAGGTTTGATGACCAGGGATCTATTACCCACAGTCGGATTTCCACCGAGGAAAGGAGGGCCAACATGATGCAGATGTCGCGAGTCGATGCGCAGAAATGGCACGAGCAACCTCATCGACCTAGCCAATGTGTGGGAAAGAAAGCGTGAGCTCTTTCATATCAATACAATTCAAATTGACTGCGATCGGTCATTGATTGTCTCCAACCGTAATGAGGACAAACACGGACGCTGGGAGCTTGCCTTCACTTCACCTCCAAAAGATCTCTTCAATTCCACCACTCTGTTGCTTTTGGGTGTGACTGCTTGGCCAAATCGCGGGTCATGGCCATGGCCATCGTCATGCCAAGCGCATGCAGCAACCGCAAACACTTGACGCTGCCCTTGGCACACGCCATTCGGACCATACCCTTGTACTGACTTACGCTGTTGCACTGATGGAAGAGTGTACGTGTTGCAATCGAGTTTGCTAGAACCCGTTCCATAAATTTGCACATAGTCCTTGGCCAATGCGCCATTTTTGCAACGGTCCCAGAACTTGGCAATTCCATTTGGCGACATGTTGAGCGGGCTGTTGTCGGCTAGGCTTGTGTTGTGCTGCACCCATCATTTGATGACGTCCAGATGGCCGAAATCACTTTGGATACTTCCAATCATGTTGTGCAAGCATTCCTCCTGCAAGGTATGAAAGAAAATGAGATGAGCGGCAAGGATGTGGATGGGCCCAAACTCGATTGAACATGAAAGGACTGGATCCATGATAAACGCGGGCAGGACTTGTTGAGCCATTCGAGCCATGCAAAGCTTGCAAGCTCGCGCCCTGAATTGTCCCACCAATCCAGCACGTCAGTACAACCGGCCAGTGTTGCCTCTTACAGCGCCAGATGCGAGGACGGATGATACCCATCCGAAATTGCGTTTGCCCACCACTCAAGCACATCAAAATGGCCGAGCTCGCTCGCAACATCCATGGGCAGCACTCCAATCATCTCATTGTCCCAATCCGGGTGCGCAAACTTGGACGTTGCCCACTCCAACACGGGCACTTGGGCTTGTCGACTCGCTTCAAGCCAATCATCCATGGGAATCAAAACATGAGACATGGAATCTCGTCAAACATGACACGCTCATAGTTATCAAAGATCCAATCCAACATGGCAACATGTCCCTCAAAAAATGCACCAGCCCAGGCGGCGTTGGCCAGCGATAGCTCGTCGATACTTGGCCGAGCATCTTGCGCCACAACATCCAGGCCCAAAGCAACGCGTGTCTCATGCCACCAATGGAACAAATTGGTGTGGCCGCCTCGGCCAGCCTGGTTGGCAATCTTGGCCGTGTATAGCATGGGCGATCCTTTCCATGCGCGCTGCGACTCAGCCCACGAAGCACGGTTCCCACGTGCTCCAAGACTAGAGCTCGAGACGCAGGCTGCCTGAGCATCCAGTCGAGGATGAAGTCATGGCCCTTGGCACGAGATGGTCCACTCCAGCCAAAGGTGGACGGTCGCAGAATGGCAAGCGGGGTCAACTTATGCAGGTGCCACGCAAGCGGCGAGTCGGGATGGATGGAATAGCACAGTGATCAACACATCGTCGTCGAGCGAGCTGCTGGCGCTGTAATTTTTGTCAAATGTGGCATTGATCGCGAGCATGATGGACTTGAATACCGTGACGGTCGGCACATGTCGGTATAGGAGCACGCGCAGGATGTGGGTGAGAAACGAATCCAGTTTGTCACCGTATGTGTAGGCAACGATGAGCTTTGCCGCGGTCGCAAGAACGAGTTTGACGATGGCGAGGGGCAGTTGCCCAGGCAAACTCAACGATAAAATCATGGTTGCGCGGTGCGAGGATAATGCGAAGCCATGCCATCTTCGACCCCATTATGAACTGAGACATGGACAGCTCAACACATTCACGTACTATATAACACACTTCAAAAATGAGGAAAATTAACAAATGACAGCGTGCCCGAGCGGTTAAGGGGATTGACTCGAAATCAATTAGGCTCTGCCTGCACAGGTTCGAATCCTGTCGCTGTCGGGTTCATGTTTTGCTCGCGACTCCTTCCTTTTTACATAGTTTCTTCCAAGAATGTGCTGTTTTTGCATCGCAGGACTATTATTATCCACGACCTGCGAGTACGGGAACACAACCCGCAGTTCTCGGGGCGGGTTGCGGAAGGGCGATGGTGGCGCCACAGTGCAGATGTAGACAGATAAATGTGTATATCAGGAAATGAAACAATGACAACAATGAAAATCCAAGAGTTGCGGCAGCAATAATTCGCAAGTCCACACAGCAAAGCAAGCACGTCCCCCATCTACTCATCTGCGCTCGGCACCCGGAACGTGCGAATAATCTCCTTCTGCTTTGCCTTGAGCGGTTCCGGGACTGGGTCATGGATGGCGGGCAGCTTGTACCACTCGGCCTCAACACGCTCACGGACTTGGGTGAACGAGTCCCAGTGGAAGGGCTTGCCGCGCGTGGCCGGATTGGTGCCATCGTAAACAACTTGCAATTTGGAGCCGCCGAGTTTAGCGACGGTTGGGTGGTTGAGCGGGTAGACCATTGGCAGCTACATATGATTTGTGGCAAAGGAAAGATTAGACGATGGCAATGGAGAGAGAAAAAAGACGTGACATACCTCATTTTCGTACACCACGGCCAATTTGCCGGGCAAGGAAGTCTTTCCCGAATCCGTCTTTGGTACCTTCATCACGTCCCGCTCAACCCCATCCTGCATGCGCAAGTAGCTCAACTTGGTGGCAAAACTCATGGTGTCGCGATTCACCTTTTGCAGCAGCCCGCCACCCATGCCAAATGCCACGGCCTGCGACGAGTACCCTTCCTTTTCCACCGCCTTCAAAATCGCCACCAGCGTCTCGTCATTGATACCATCGCCCTGGATCACGCCACACCCATTGGGCACCTTGAACCCCTTTGCATTGACCTGGCTGCCAAACACCTTGTCTGCCGCCCGCAACGCCTGAACCACCGTCTCGACCGGATCGCCCGAGTCGGGCCGCAACACGAGAAAGCCGCCCTTTGCGAGCTTGACGGCCTTGACTGCAGGCAACACCTTTTCCAGAGCAAGCACGTAATCGTACGAGTCCATGACACACGCCACGACCCCTGCGCCAAATTTGTCGAGTGCATTGGCCAAGGCCGCACGCTCCGAAGGCCACGACGTCATGACCGAGTGTTCGGTGGCGGGAATGGACGAGGCCACGGGCGCCCCGTGGTTGCAGTGGAATTGCGCATAGTAGCACGCAGCCACCGTGTCGGATCCTTCAAAGTTGAGCAAGTGCGCCGACCCACCAATCACGGCTTGTTCGACCGACGTGCATCCGCGGAACCCGAAATCGTGCAAGCGCGAGTTGAGCAATGGGTGAGCGCCCGTGTGCGGGTCGCACCCATCGACCGTGCGAACAAACGACTGAGCAATGGCGTGCTTTGAGCGGCGTGACAAGGTGGCTACCGATGTCGGGTACCACACCATGGTGAGCAGTGTTTCCAAGTAGGTGACGAGGCGCGCCCATTTGCCCGAGGCCGTGATCTGGTACACGGGCACGTGCGGATACACAACGGACCCTTCGGGCAGGGCCTCGATGGTGACGGGAAAGTACCCGTCGTTGTGTGCAATCATGTCGCGGAACAGCTCGATCGGGAACGGGTAGGGCGTGAAGCCGGCGTTGTGGGTGGCGAGGAAGCGTTCGGTGAGGGCAAGGTCGGCGGCGGTCCATTGCTTGTTGATGTAGGTCTCGATGAGGTAGCGCATGCCGTAGAAGACGACGCGATGGTCCGTGGGGCACTTGTTGAAGGCGTGGCGGAACTCGCCATAGGCCACCATTTCGTCCGTCTCGGGCGGGTACATGGCAAAGTGGGCGAGCTTGTACGAGTCGGTCAAGACAAAGGGCGGCAGCGCGAGCAGCGGGGTGGCCGACATGGTTGGATGCGTCAATCAATGGCTGGTCAGTGGGCGAATGAGTTGCTGAGGGTGGTGACTGTATGTCTTACTGGAAATACACGAATGCATGACGGCGTGCCGTGGCCGACTGGTCTGTCGTGTGGTGTGGTGAGAAGTCCACTCCTGTCTCTGTCTGGGACGTCGCGGTTCGATTTCATCTGAAAGAATACTGAAGGCGTGGGCAAGCCGACAACTTTCTGGTACTGGTATCATAGTACTCTGGGCTGCCATGGCCGAGGGCGATATCAAGTTCCTTGGCCAGCCGAGCCCGAAATCCCTGCTCACCCTCGGCATCGGATCCTGCCAGCCTGAGTGCCGGTATCAAGCCCGCTAATGGCTAATGGCAGAATCATCTGTGCATGCTGGTGGCCTGTCAGTTCCTCGGCAAAACTCGTGTGTCAGTCGCTCCTTTTCACCCGGCCCCTGAGTTGAGACTTGAGAGAGTTGAATTTGGGAAGGGATGAGTCCCAGGGACGAGGGAGCTAATGGACACGAGACGGACATGGCTGGTTCCCTGCAGGCGACCTCGAGTTTGGATGGCAGATGGACCGTCAACGGACTGACACCAGCCAACTGAAAGGTCGCTTGGTACCATTGAAAATGATGTTCCTACCGCACTGTAACTCCTCGCGTGAAGGTTGGTCATGTGGCAGTCTGGTCAATGTACTTATCACATCCGATATTTACCCAGACGCGGCGGACGCGAACGGCAAGTCCCGTATCGCGCGTGAGGCCCCGGGACGTACAGGCGGATGGCCAGCAGTGGGCACCCTTGATGTCGGGAAGTTAGGCAACGTTAACAGAGACAGTGTGGCGAAAGCTCATGAGACGCGCTGCAATCGGGCAGTTTGAGGGCGCATGCGCACGCACCGATTCAAAGTGCATAGTGTCGTTGCAAGTCGTGTTGAAAAAAAAAAGGGTGATTGGCCCGCTTTCATCACTATCACTGGATGGTGAACTGAAGCAAGCGTTTCCCACACGCGAATACAGGACTTTCGAATCCCGCTTGCAATTGAATGGACCCCCAACTGGTCCTCCGCAAAACGTCAGTGGATATCGATGGGCATTCCGCCAGCGCAGCGATAGGCGA
The DNA here is from genome assembly GCA_002102555.1 of Catenaria anguillulae PL171. Taxonomy (NCBI): domain Eukaryota; kingdom Fungi; phylum Blastocladiomycota; class Blastocladiomycetes; order Blastocladiales; family Catenariaceae; genus Catenaria; species Catenaria anguillulae. The sequence goes on along the minus strand of MCFL01000020.1, from coordinate 282,557 downwards.
GTGCAAGTCATGGGACATCCAGCCGGCCGGAGGAGAGCCTGCAAGTTATTCATGTAACCCATAAATTCACGGGTGGACCCACCTTTCGAGTCTCGACCAAGAGTACTTGAACCATTACTGACCAAACCATACCACGCCAATTCTTTCTTCGCTCCGCTCCGCTCAGTATACTGGACACTATCCCCTTGATTTGATTCCAATCATGCCGCCTCCGCCGCCCCCCGAACCCGCCGTGACCCCCTCTCCCATCAAAACTGCCGCCGGCGCCGCCCAACCGAACAATCGGGCCACGTCGACGCGTCCCTCTCCCGCCGCCGCCGCGGGCAAGACTGGCGCTCTTTCCGTGACCGTCTCCCCCGTTGCCAAGCAAACCGCGGCCTCGCTCGCCACACATCTCGACACGCACGGATGGACTGTCGCTGACTGGGTCGCGTCTGCCCGCTCCTCTGCTCAGGGCGACCACCTGGCCCGCCTGCTGGCCCTTGCTCGTGTCATTCACGCTGAATTTGCGTCACCCAACGACCCGCAGCTCGGCACGCCTTGGCTTGCGGCCATCTCGGAAGCCGACATCATTGCGCAATTCGGCGCGCTCACGTCGCGCTCACATTTTGCGGGCACCGATGGCGATTTCCCGCTGTACGGCGTGCCTGTGGCCGTCAAGGACAATATCGACTTTGCTGGGTATCCAACCACGGCGGCATGCCCCGGGTTCAAGTATGTCCCGACGCGTCATGCAACCGTGGTCGACAAGCTGATTGCGGCTGGAGCCATTGTGGTGGGCAAAACAAACTTGGACCAGTTTGCCACGGGCCTCGTGGGCACGCGATCGCCTATGGGCGCGGTGCGCAATGCCTTTGCCCCCGAGCGCATTTCGGGCGGGTCGTCATCCGGGTCTGCTTCGGTTGTTGCGCGCGGACTCGTTCCCATCTCGCTGGGCACAGATACGGCCGGATCGGGGCGTGTGCCCGCCGGATTCAACAACCTTGTTGGCCTCAAGCCCACAAAGGGCCGCTTGTCTGCGCGCGGCGTCGTTCCGGCGTGCAAGTCGCTCGACACCGTGTCTGTGTTTGCCTTGGGCATCAAGGACGCTCAAGTTGCCCTGCGTGTCATGCAAGGCCAAGACGACCAAGATGAATACTCGCGTGCCATTCCATCGACTCTGCTCAACCCAATGCTCGATCGCCCGCTCACCATTCTGGTTCCGAAAGATCCACTGTTTGTGTCGCCACCGTCAACGCCCAAAGCCGCCGAGCTAGCGAGGGGCGCATGGTTGCGTGCGTGTCGTGACGCGCAAGCGTTTCTTGGCGCTAAAGTGGTCGAGATTGATATGACGCCCATGGAACAGTTGGCAAAGTTATTGTACGAAGGCCCTTGGGTAGCCGAGCGTTGGGCGGCCATTGGCGAGTATGTGGAGAAGGTGGGCAAGGATTTGGATCCGACCGTCCTTAAGGTACAATTAAATTTTGCCATTTGCTTCACCTCGAGTCCTCATTTCACTCATGCTTTGGCCTGGTTCACGCATCACGATATGGCAGATTGTCCGCAACGCATCCAAGTTTTCCGCAACTCAAGCCTTCCAATTCGAGTACAAGGCCCAAGCGTTGCGTCGTGCCATCCACGCACTCGTACCGCCCGGCGCCATTCTCATGGTGCCCACCACGCCCATGCCTGCGCCAACACTGGAAGACATTGCCAACGATCCCGTGGGCGTCAATGCCTTGCTCGGCACATACACCAACTGGGTCAACTTGGCCGATTACTGTGGCATCACGGTACCCGCTGGGTTTGTGCATGGTCATGACAGGGCGAGTCAGGACCCACTGGCGTTTAGCGTGACCTTGCTGGGGAATGCATGGGAGGACGAGAGGGTGGTGCAAGTAGCAAGCGAGTGGTTGACTTGTTCGCAAGGTTCGTCCACCACACCTCCGTTCATCAGCACATTCTTGCATTACTTATTGACCATGAATGTACATGAAATCCAGCCACGAGGACACTCGGTGCAACGGCCCTCCCGGCCCCGCCCACTCTCGACCTGGCACTCACCCACTCGAACACGACCGACTCGCCGCTGGGATGCCCGCCAACGCACCTGCCGCTCGCCGTGGTAGGCGCCCACCTGCTCGGCATGCCTCTGCACCACCAGCTCACGACGCTTGATGCGTACCCACTGAGTCTCGCCGCACGCACTTCACCCAACTACCGCCTATACGCCTTGCCCAATTCGACCCCGCCCAAACCGGCACTCGCGCGCATCACTTCGGGTCCCGGCTCCTCGATTGCCGTGGAAGTGTATGCGATCCCACTGGGCAACGTTGGCAAATTGCTGGCCCAAGTGCCCGCACCGCTGGCGCTTGGCACCATTGAGCTCGAGTCGGGCACCTGGGTCAAAGGATTTGTGTGCGAGCCGCGCGCAGTCGAGGGCGCCCTGGACGTGACACGATTTGGCGGGTGGCGCGCATACATGTCGTCGTTGGGTGTACGTGTGCCTCTCCTGGGCGGCAAGCCCGTGCTGATTGCCAACCGCGGCGAAATTGCCCTGCGTGCCTTGCGCACGCTCGACCGCCTAGGCGTGCCGAGCGTCGTGGTGTACACGGACGACGACAAGTATACGCCGCATGTTGCCAAGGCAACACATGCAGCGGTGCGATTGCCGAGCACGGCGGGCAAGTCCGGGTACATGAACGCCGAGGCCGTGATTCGTGCGGCACATTTGACTGGCGCGCGCGCCGTGTGGCCCGGGTACGGGTTTCTGAGCGAGTCGCCCGAGTTTGCACGTGCGGTCGAGGCGGCCGGGCTCGTGTGGATTGGGCCCACGCCTGAGCAAATGCACGTGTTTGCGCACAAGCACTCGGCCAGGGACCAGGCGCATCGTGCGGGCGTGGCCATGGTGCCCGCCAGCAACGGCTTGCTGGGAAGCGCGGCTGAGGCGCAGAGGGAGGTGGCGCGCATTGGCACGCCAGTCATGGTCAAGTGCACTGCCGGCGGCGGTGGGATTGGGTTGGCCAAATGTGACAAGATTGAGGATGTGCCCAAAGTGTATGAGAGCGTCAAGCGAGCTGGGGAGATGTACTTTGGAAATGGCGGTGTCTTTGTGGAAAAGTGTGTGGAAAAGGCCAGGCATGTGGAGGTGCAGGTCGTGGGCGATGGCCGCGGCAATATTTGCATCTTGGGCGAGCGCGATTGTAGCTTGCAGAGGCGCGCGCAAAAGGTTGTTGAGGAGGCGCCGGCACCCGAGCTGACTTTGGAGGTGAGGAAGCAAGTCGGTGAGATGTCTAGGAGGTTGATGGCCAGTGTCAACTACCGAGGCGTCGGTACCGTCGAGTGTTTGTACGATGTGGAGGCGCGCTCATGTTACTTTATGGAGGTCAACACTCGCTTGCAGGTCCGTCCGATTCGGCTCATTTGTACTTTTTTTTTACTTCCTCAGATTTGACCAACTTACACTTGCTTTTATATTGCGAATGTGTAGGTGGAACACCCGGTCACGGAAGAAATCACCAACCTTGACTTGATTGAATGGATGCTGCTCGTTGCCTCGGATCACGACATGTCGGCCCACTTTGCCAAGGCTGAAGCCGACCTGGCCTCCAAACACGCCGCCAACACGGTCGGCTCCTCAATTGAAGTCCGCGTGTACGCCGAAGACCCATTCAACTCGTTCCGCCCCTGCACGGGCAAAATCACACGTGTCACCTGGCCCACCCCTGCCGAGGTGCCCGGCGTGCGCATTGAGACTTGGATTTCGGCCGGCACGCACGTCACGCCCAACTTTGACCCAATGGTTGCCAAGGTGATTGTCAAAGGCAAGAACCGCGCCGAGGCGCTCGACAAGATGGCAAACGCACTGGCGTTGACGAGGATTGACGGCATCACAACTAATGTCGAGTACTTGCGCCAAGTTGTCAAGTCGGACATGTTTTCCACGTGCGCATTCACAACAAAGTCGCTCGACGGATTTGTGCCGGCGCCGCCGCGTGTCCTCGAAGTGCTGCATGCCGGCACGGGCACGTCTGTGCAGGATTATCCGGGGCGCACGGGGTACTGGGACGTGGGTGTGCCACCATCGGGCGCCATGGACGCGTTGGCGTTCCGGTTGGCCAATGCGATTGTGGGCAACACAGATGCGGCACCCGGGTTGGAGTGCACACTCAAGGGCCCGACCATTCGGTTTGCTGCAGATACGGTGGTGGCTGTGACGGGCGCGCCCGTGCCGAGCGCTACCATCACGGACGCAGAGGGCAAGGTGGTGGACAAGGTCAAGATGTGGGTCCCCGTCCATATCAAGCGGGGGAACACTTTGAGCGTCGGAATGCCGAGTTCTGGCTGTCGTACGTATGTGGCCGTCCGCGGTGGGATCAAGGTGCCGCAGGTGCTTGGCAGTTGCGCAACATTTGCATTGGGAGAGACGGGCGGGCACTTGGGTCGGAATCTCAAGGCGGGCGACCAAGTCAAGATTGGCGAGGTCGACAAGACGAATGAGTGGATCGTGGGCGAGCCAAAGGCGCTCGACTCAAGCTTGATTCCCACGTACGACGCGCCAGTAAAGGATGGTGGCTGGCGGATTGGCGCCCTGCTCGGCCCTCACGCTGCCCCCGATTACCTCACACAACCTGGCTTGAAATCGTTCTTGGACGCCACCTGGAGTGTATCGCACAATGCCAACCGTCTCGGCATTCGCCTCGTCGGACCCAAGCCCGAGTTTGCGCGTGCGTCTGGTGGTCAAGCCGGCTTACACCCGAGCAATTTGCATGATTGCCCCTATGCCATTGGATCCGTTAACTTGACGGGCGACACACCCACGATCCTGACACAAGACGGGCCCAGTTTGGGTGGGTTCGTGTGTCCCATTACGATTGTGCAGGCCGAGCTGTGGAAGGTCGGGCAGTTGCGGCCTGGAGACAAGGTCAAGTTTGAGGTGATTGAGTGGGACGAGGCGGTCAAGCGTCAAGAAGAGCATGAAGTTTGGATCAAGACGTTGGCACCCGCAACCAAGACTGCCACCGGCGCAGGCGGTCAGCATGTTGCCAAGAGCACGAGTTCGGCGGCCGTTCTTGTCCAGCAAGCACCAGTCGCACCGCATCAACCTGCCATCGTGTACCGTCAAGCTGGCGACCGTGCCGTGCTCATTGAGTATGGGGGAGAAGAAAACGCTCTTGACCTGACGCTCCGCTTCCGTGTGCATGCCGTCATGCAAGCCCTCACTCATCGGCAACTTGGCGTCACCCGCGACGGTCCCATTACTGAGCTCGTCCCCGGTGTCCGCTCGCTTCAAATCCAGTACAACCCTGCACGTATGTCGCAAGCCGACCTCGTCCGCACATTGCTCGATATTGAAAGCAACATCACCACGGCCGCGTCCACGCGTACAGACCACTGGCAAGTCCCCTCGCGCGTTGTGCACTTGCCAATTGCGTTTGACGACGAATCCGCACGCGGGTCGGTCGACCGGTACATGCAAACCGTCCGCCAAAAGGCGCCTTGGCTGCCCGACAATATCGAGTTTTTGCGCCGCATCAATGGGCTAGGGTCGCGCGATGACGTGCGCAAGATCATTGCCGAGCAGGCAACCTACCTTGTGCTCGGACTCGGCGATGTGTACTATGGGTCGCCGTGTGCTCTTCCGCTCGACCCAAGGCATCGGATCGTGTCGAGCAAGTACAACCCGGCACGCACATTTACCGCCGAGGGCGTGGTGGGCATTGGCGGCGTGTACATGTGTGCGTATGGAATCGATTCGCCGGGCGGGTATCAGCTGGTGGGCCGGACGTTGCCCATGTGGAACCATGTCCAGGCGGCCTCTTTCCACCCGCCGCAAGTGCAACAGGAGACCGAGTCTGCGTCCGTGACGACGCGTATGGGCCCGTGGCTCTTGACCTTCTTTGATCAAGTCAAGTTCCATCTGGTTCCCAGCGAGGAGCTCGACCGGTTACGTGCCGATTTCCGCGCGGGTCGGTGGGCACCCAAGATTGAGAACGCCGTGTTTGACTTGGCTGAGTACCAGCAGTGGCTCACGGCCAACAAGCCCGATATTGACGCTGTCGAATCTGCCCGCGCAACAGCCTTTTCCGCTGAAGTTGCGCTGTGGGCCACGGCCGAGGCCGAGCAAGCAGCTGCCGAACAGCAAGCGCAGCTCCACCACCCTCATGACCCGCCCGCGTCACCAACGAGCGCGTACCCGGCGCACTGCGCGCGGATTGTGGCCGGGTTTGCGGCCAGGACATGGAAGGTACTTGTCAAGGAGGGCGATGTGGTTGAGCAGGATCAGGTGCTGGTGATTGTAGAGGCCATGAAAGCCGAGCTGCCCGTGGTGAGCCCGCGCAGAGGCGTGGTGAGGGGAGTCATGTGTGCGGTTGGCGAGTTGGTGGAGCCGAGTGATGTTGTTGTCGTCATCGAGTAAGTTCAGAGAGGTTTTATGAGTCATGTGTTCGACTGGTTGATTCTTGCAGTACCCCACCATGTAAGCCAGTCTGATGTGGGTTACGAGAAGAAACAAGGGAAGGTGCACTCGCTCAGCTTGGGGTCGAACAGGACGCAACATGCCACCACGGTTCCATGTCCCGCCTGCCAGTGATGACAACCATGGGGAGGCCGGAACGCAGAGTAAAGAACAAGTCCGGCGCCCTGGCCAACGACACAATCCAAGTGCGAAGCTTGCCATTACCTCTGATTCATCCATTCGTGAATCCGCGAGCTGAAGAGATGGCCAATCCCTTTTTTCTTTCCCCTTTGCCGTCATGACCGAGCATGATTATTGCACAACGAGAATGTACACGTGAGATGTTGCTATGGCCTGGCCGCGAAAAACTGGATAAGCGCGCTTCACACCCGCATTGAGCATCAAGTGACTCTCAAGTCACGGTGGGAACCCACACACTATAAAGCCAGCCCCGAATCTCCCATCCAACTTCCCCTCTCTCTTTTCTCTTGTTCTCTATTGATGACCAACTCTTAGGATCTCATATCTAGGAATAGGTCTACATCTGGATTTTCTCAAATTCAGACATCAATACATACCATGGAAGATGCCGTTGATGAGTTTGTCTCTTGAGAGTGAGAAGTGGGCGAGGTGACTTGGAGGCACTTGCTGGTCCAAGTCTTGCCTTGCCAGTCGAGGATCTCGGCCGTCCTGCAAGCATTCCTTGTGGATGCGTCGTGGAGACAAACTGTTCTGACATGGCTGCAAGCAAGTTGCTGCTTTATGGTTATATGATAACTGTACCGTCGCCGAATCGTGCCAGTTTTGTCAGGGTGCATGCACCCTCCGACGCAGAGTTCATGGGAAAACGTTCAGAGTGGAAATAACAATTTCTCTGGTGCCATCTCTTGGTTGATATGTATTTAAAAAGGTAAGTGCGGATGTCACGGTCACTTATTGATGAAAGCGCGGACTGGGCGCGGCGCGAATGCAATGAGTCAAAGCAGGATGGATCGAGTGCGTGCTACGGAACGTGAGTCTTGTATTTATAAAGGAAAGAAAACAAAAGATATTAATACAACGTTGGGGAAACAACAAGGTTCAATTATGCCTTTGCTGACTCTGGTTTCGCTGCACTCTCCTCTCCCTTACCACTCGCCGGTTCCTCCTCCACAACAACCGCCTTGGCCTGCTTGCCCTCTGCACCCATGTTCAACTTGATGTTCTCGGCCAACACCTCGTACATGTCCCGCTTGGGCAGGTACACATACTGAGGCAAGCCCACATTTCCGCCCTTGGCCAAAATGTCGTCTGCGGCCTTCTTCATCCTCTCGGCAACCCCGGGCTCCTCGCGCTCATACCTCACAACCCTCAACCCAAGTCCCGCGGGCATCATGACGCTCAAGTAATGCAAGCACTTGTCGACGGCATCGGTCGAGCTGGCGTAAATGGTCAACCGGCGCTTGAATGTCTTGCGCTCAAACGTCTCCTGGAACTTCTTGTACTTGAAGGGCGACGTCAACACGGTCCACCGGCGCACGTGCGGGCTCACTGTGATGGGGCCTTGCAAGGGCATGCCGAGGTGCTGGATGGTGCGCTGCGCAAATTGGGAAAAGAAGAGCACTTGCTGCTTGACGTAGCCGTTGATCATGATTTCGCACACGGGCTCGCCCACGGCGGCAACGTTGAGGCTCGGGTCCTTTGCGGCCGTGGCCGGGAGGTTGTAGCGCGGGTTGCGCAGGTGGGTGCGACGGCCGTTGGCCGTGGTGCCGCTGGTGGAAGTAGTGGCAGCGGCAGCGGCAGCGGCGATCGGGGAGGTGGGAGTAGCAGTGGCAACAGCCTTGCCCTTGGACTTGGCAGCGGGTTTGGGCTTGGCCGAAGACGCAGTGGTGGCAGTCGCAGGCATAGCGGCCGCGGCAGCCGGGGCGATGGTTGCGAGGGATCCGGCGAGGGTCACCCGGAAGGCGCCCTTGGTGGATGCAGAGAGGATGGCGGATTGCATGGTGGTGGCGGCAGGCTTTGAGTGCATTGCTTGGCAGATTGAACTAGATTGTGACGAGTTTTCCGTACTTATTTACTCGCAGTTTTCCAAACCAAACCAAACCAAACCACTCGTTAACTTCTGCCCAACGTGCGAATCGGATCGGCGGACCACTCGTTGGCCGATCGGATGCGAACATGTGGTTTCGTGGACACACTATGTAGTACTCGCCGATATTCATACTCGGAAGCCTTGAGGCAATAGACTCATTCAGCGATTCAGTGATGGCAAACATTTATTCATAACACATATTTACTCGGTATCGCCTGCTTGATTTCGGGGCCGTTTTCTTTTCTCTCGCAGATCGCCCGCCGTCATGGCAAAACCCGCCTCAGCATCGTCTTGAACAAAACGTCGTATCAGGTTGTCTCACATCGGGATGTTCACTCAATCTTAATTCTTGCCCGTAGCTGACATGCCCCGCTTCTCTGCAAGGTTTTCTCTGCACATAGCGTATCCAAGCTCGTCTGGGTTCCGTCCGACCCACCCACCTGCTTCACGTCCTCAAGGTAGGTGTGTGTTTCTGTATAAACAAGCCCGTTTGCAATTGAAGTCTCTTCATCATGCAGGCCGCCCTTCTTTAGCGCTTGATGCAACATGCGTTTCTACATGCTGTCAATAAAGCGGCTCGTATTGGTCTCGGTCTAGCTATTGAGATCGGAACCATGTGGAGATCATTATCTACCGGAACAACTCAAGTGAGACTGCACCTTGTTCATGCGGTGTGGACCTGAAATAAGGTCCCGCGGTCCTGTCGGGCCGGATCAGCCCAAGTGGTTGCGGCTGGCAACTCTGCGTGCATGCAAGCAGGATGCAAGTGCAACGCAGCTGCTCGTTGTTGGTGCATACATTAATTGTCGCTGCTCCGTCGATCGATGTAGACCGTCACCGCTTCCAACGCCCATGGGTCGACCGTTCTTTAATTTGCCAGCTGGCGTCGGTTCACTCCGAAAAACCATGCGTGAGCGCTACAAAGCAAAGCATTGTTTGAATGGGCGGGGTGGATGAGAATACCTATAAGAATCATGGCCGCCCTCGGTTGCCTCAATTCTCACTCACTTTTCCGCTCTCGGCCAATTCACCCTGCTATGCTGTCGTAAAGCTACGATCACAGCGCCAACATCTTTGTTTGGCCCCCTCGTTGATTACGATTCGTAGCTGCCATCATACCGACATCATCCTCGCCCGCATCTCTCTGGCACAAACAGAAATCACTCCGTCCGTTCATTTCCATACATTTGCACGACACCGTCATGACCGCACTGAGGACAGTCGACTTCGGAAATCTGGTTCGGAACGTGGACAAGGGGGCCGACGTTGACACCGCAATCTGTGTGGGCTCATCGCATGTGTCTCGCCTTGATGCGGAACTCATTCATTACCAGTCATCTGGCTGGTCAGTGATTCGTGGCCTTCAAGTCTACTGCTCGGGCGGTGGACAGCCAACCCGGCTCAATTTCGGAAAGCAAGTGGCATTGCCGCCCTACAGCATTTCCCAGGTTGCCGGCCTGGAGGCCCCAAATGGTATTCGCGATTTGATTGTGCATTCAAAGGATTGGATCAACAAGCTCGGTTATGCCGGCAAAAGTGCTGGAGGCGATGACGGAGTCAGGTGGGAACAGTCCACAACAGGATTGGCTTCGTGTTTGCTCAAGGGTATCGACCTGTACTACAACCAGTGGGCAGATGGAGGTACGTATGCTAGGATGCAGGTTATGCATATCCTTATTAACAAGAATAACTTCCGTCAACTCGTTTCCAGCCCGGCTTTATTTCGATTGCAGTGTGCCTGCTCCGTCCCCGACATTGCTTGAAGTCGTGACTGGAACTCGTCCCCCAAGTCCTCCATCGCCGTCGCCGTCGCCAGCTTCAACAATTCCACCGGCGCCTCCAGTGAGCACTTCCGTCCTTTTACCATCCCCAACTCCAGTCACAACCACCATTGTCGTGGGGTCTGGTGCAAATGCCACGACCATTGTTACCACCGTGATGGTCACGCCAACTCCAACCACCGTCACATTCCCCGCCAATGCCGCCGCCGCGGCCTCAGCACCAATTGTCATTACCACCGGGCCTGCATCGACAACAGTTATCAACAACAATCTACCTATGCAACCAGTGCAACCAGCTCAACAAGTCGAGCGGGTTTCGCCGTTTCTCGTGGGATCGCTTGCAGGACTTGCACTCGTGTTGCTTGCAACCGTGTTGACGCTTTTTCTGATTTCTCGGCGTCGGCGGCACGCCGAGGCACGTGGCGAATCGATCGAGCTGTCGTCATGTCGAGCGGTACCGTCGCCGCCGGTGGAAGAGAGTTTTCCTCCCGGCGTTGATCCGCCATCGTACTTGACGGTCCCGATTCCGAGACCCGCGTCTAACGAGATTGAGCTCGAGGTACCTCCAATCGCGAACGCCAACCTGAAGGGCAAGAAGGGTGAAGGGCAGGAATGAGTGCGACAAGTGTTGTCGAAAAAGTTTGTCATGTTTCGTACCTGTGAGTAGACTTGAATAGAAATAGAGCATTTGCAATATTCCATGTGTGCAATCGAACAACCATGAACTTCTTTGCGAACTGAATCGCGGTTGCAGTCTCACGTGGCTGCTTTTGCAACACGCCACGAATCCAAGTAACCACAATAGTCATGCGGATATCCGACCATTAACTTGCCAGCAATGAGACCAGCAGCAGGGGTACCCCTGCCAGCAATGCCGGATGTGTGTCCGTGTTCGCATTCTAAATCGACTTCTACCGGCTCTAGGGCGGCAGGCTGCTCTGCATGAAAACGGCCAAGAAAAAGGGCGAGTGCATGTGCGGCTGAGAGGTCCACTTGGGTCGTCCGTCCCACTCCCACCACGAATCAGAGAGCACATGCCGTTCGATTGAATTACTTTTCCTTTTTTTCCATGTATATGTTGCCACAAACAGCTTATTGTGTAAGTAGTATTTATTTCGGTAGGGTACCGTGTTTGCATGCCAGTGAGTGAGGTCATAACTGAAACGCGTTTGAGGGGGCAGCAGACAACGCAAACGGCAGATTGCTTGTTGACCGTTCAAGCGGCTGCTACATTGTTGTTGAGCACATACGTATCGATAATGCAAGACAACGGCGACAAGCCAATTAGGGAATCCAGTGCTCGACGTAATCGGCCGGCATTCGGCACAGAGAGGTAACATACCTACTGGAGACCTGCTATGACTCTATTGCGGTGATTGTATAAAGGCAATGATACCCCCAGCATTCTTCTTGTCTCACTTTCACCCCTCCCAGTTCACGTTCCCGCCACCACATTGCCATGGATGATCTTATCTATCGTATGTATAGTGTTGAATCATCAAACACCTGTACGGCACAAGTGTTCCTCACGCTCATTCCGTCATTACCAGGTATTCCACTGCGATTGTCATGCCTGCACTGAGATCCATCGACTTTGGAAATGTGGCTCGGAACCCGAATGGGAAGACTTTGGTTGGCCCGGCCATTTGCGACGGGCCATCGCTAGTTTCCCGTATCGACTTTGAGGTCATTCACAATAACAATCAAGGCTGGTCATCGCTCCTTCGTGGCCTTCGGGTCTTCTGCTCCGGTGGAGGAGAGCCCATTCCGATCAATTTCCTCGGTCAACCCACGGTTCAAGGGTACAAATTGTCCCAGATTACTGGTCCGTTGGCCCCAAATGGCGTTCGTGATATGATTGTACGCTCCAAGACATACATCGATATGCTCGGATATGCGGGCACGGATGCCGGCGGCATGGGAGGCGACAGTTGGGAGCAGGCCAAGTCGGATTTGGCGGCGTGTTCGCTCAAGGGTGTCGAGTTGTATTCGATTTTCTGGGCCGATGGCGGTATGTTCATACTCATTGTTATGATGCCGCTCTGCGAGTAGCACTAACTCCTGCTCGTCATCAATTGGTTCCCCAGTCCGCCTCTTTTACGATTGCAGCCCACCCATTGCGATTCCGTCTCGATCAAATGCCGAAATCGCAGTTGCACCCGCAGCTTCTCCCAGTCCTCGTGACTCGCCTCCATCTTCTCCGCCGGTGCCTTCATCGTCTCTGCCTTTGCCAATATCAACACATCATGCTCCGCCTCCAGTGACAGTTTCCGTAATAGTCCCGTCCCCAACGCCGGTAACCACCACCGTCGTAGTCGGCTCTGGCGCAAATGCAACGACCATTGTCACCACCATGATGGTCACACCGCCTCCATTCACTGTCACGTTCCTGCCGAGCTCCGCCGCGTCGACACCAATCGTCATTACCGCTGGATCTGCGGCGACCACCGTGATTACCAACCTTCTGCCCCCGCAAGCAGTCCAACAAGACGAACAGGCATCCCCTTTTCTCTTGGGATCGCTCGCGGGCCTTACACTTGTCCTCCTTGCAACTGTGCTGGCGCTCGCGATCACTTGGCGGCGGCAATGGCGGCGAAACACAAACAAAACCAGCAGCGATTCCATCGAGCTGTCGTCACGTCATGCGTTACCTTCGCCAATGGTGGAGGAGCGGGTTCCACCAGGCGTTGACCCGCCGTCGTACTTGACGGTGCCGATTCCGAGACCCGCGTCTGTCGAGGTTGACCTTGAAGTACCTCAGATCGCGACAACCAAGTGTAACAAAGTTCAAGCTTGGGAGGGGGCATGAATGGTGAGTGAGCTCTTGAGGTGTTCTGTTTCGTATAATTGTGCATAAAGCCGTCATAGATCCTTGTTTCCCACTTTACAGGGGCAGATTTGGCGAGCGATGTGCCAGATGTGGTGACCGAAACGGAGCGAGACAGAAGGACAACGTATCTAGGTAGATGGTTGACGGCTCAATGCGGTCGTGACACACACTAATGTATCCAAAGACGCTTCGTTGGTTCAGAGGGTGCCATACGAGGGACAGACAAGTCAACGCACAAGCCCGGTGACATGGACATTGCTGTTGTTGCGAATTGCGTGTGTTCTCTGTGAATGACGACGACCTGTTTGCTTGCACCCACCCACGTGGGTCGTGGCCAGATGTGGCAGCCATTCTTGGGATCTCTTGTCGGGGCAAGAATTCATTTACTTGTACAGTTAGCGCCCGGCTGCCAGCGTAGATTGGCGTACGTACGATAACGGCCCCTCTGTTTGGCTTTCTTTTTATCTGGCCATTTATCCTTTTTCTGTACATAGACCAAGCAATGTCTCACTCTTTACCGTCTCGAGCACCGCATCTGAAGCGAAACCACCTCAACACGACACCAAGTAATTGATCACCATGTCTTCCGCCATTAGAATCCTCAACTTTGGGAACCTGCTCCCCCCAAGCGATGGCGGCCGCACAGAGATTGGTCGCGCCATCTGTCCGGGCGCTTCATTTATCAACCGCCTCGACTTTGAGACAAACCAGTATGAGGGCTTTGGCCATCCGTTCCTCCATGGCCTTCGCGTGTACTGCTCTGGCATTCCGGCAACGCCGCCCGTCTCAATCCACTACCTCATCAACCCACCGGACCCTTCCGTGTCCAAGTTGGAGCAGGTCGAGGGCAAAGTGTCGCCCAACGGGATTCGCGAGGCGGTTGTGTATGCTCAAGACTACGTAAACTTGTTTGGCTATCCAGGATCGTTTGCAGGCGACCCGACCGGGCCACGGTGGGAGCAGGCAAGATCCGAGGTTGCTGGATGTTTGCTCAAGGGTGTCGAGCTGTATTACGTCCTATGGGTCGATGGGAGTGCGTTACACTATTCGTTCGACGTTCAATTTCAGCGTCTCGGTCCTCAGACCGACTTTCCTCCTTTCCACTGTATAACATATAGTGCGGCTTCATTTCGACTGCAGTTCCCAGTCGCCAACTTTGCCTCCGGATTTGCCTCCTCCATTGCCACCTCTCCCAACATCCGCTCCACCAGCAACCGTCACTGTGTCTGTCACTGTCACGGTGACGGTGATCATTCCACCCCCAACACCCGTAACCAGTACAATCGTTGTCGGCACTGGCGCGTCAGCCTCGACCATCGTCACTGTCATCATGCACACTCCTCCACCAGTGACCATGACGCTCTCGCAAGCCATCGGCACCCCGGCGCCGCCTGCAGCCGCCGCCACCACTGTGTTTGCCATCGACACGGCGTCGTCGACGGCCCGGGCCGCAAACGATTCGGATTTGGAGCTGTCGCCGTGGCTCATGGGCGTCCTCGCCGGATTAGCCATTGTTCTCGTGGGCCTTGTGTTTGCGATGCTCGGGTTGCTTGTGCGGCAACGGCAGCGGCGGCGGCGGAGGGGAAGAGAGCGGTGCGAGCAAGTACCAACGCCCCTGGAGATGGCAGACAGATCGGTGCCACCTGACGTGGATCCGCCGGCATATATTGTCGTTCCGATTTCAAGTATGGGTGTTGTTCAGGATATCCCGCTCGAGTTGGCCGACAGGCAAGGACCAAGCGGGCAAAAGGCCAAGGCCGAGATAGGTATGGGTGAGGAGGATGGACCGTGTGGGAACGAGGGTGGGCACAAGACCGTGGCTCGCCAAGCCAAGCGAGAAGTGGCAATGGTGTGACCGGTAAGAGGTGAATTCAGAGCCGTCATCATCTGATGGTGCATGTGCAAGTAAATAAGTCGGGAAGCAATCGATATCGTGACAGGAACCGGACATCGGACATGAACAAGTATCATAGACAACATTAACGCCGCGCCTGTATATACATATTTGTCAAGCCAAGATCCCGCTTCAGCTTTCAAGGAGAGCACGCGAATCCGCCATCATTTGTCTCGCACCAGATTCTGGTTTGGTTGGTGTGGCTGTATGTCTGCTTCAATAACATTGAAATGAGACGCTGTCTGATGCACATGCCTGGCTGCGACTGCTGCGGCTGTCCTTGCATGGGCAATGGGGATGGATGGCGGTGGTATGATAAATATCGACGATGGAAGGCTCTCGCTCTCAAAAAAACCTCGTCCATGTATACATATTTCGTACATATTTGCAATGCATGAATCGCACCGTCGTGGCCTAGAACTGGATTATCATCGCTCAACAAATCACTGTCGTTCCCCACAATCGAATCATTCACCATCATGTCCATCAAGGTCGTCGACTTTGGCAACCTGGCACCAAGCGAAAGCGGCCGCACCCAAATCCGCATCCGCCTGTGCCCAGGCTCGTCCTTTGTGACCCGGCTCGACTACGAAACCAACGTCTTCAAAAACTTTGGTGGCCCGTTTCTCAACGGCGTGCGGGTGTACTGCTCGGACAATGGGCCGCCGTTTTCGATTCATTATCTCATCACATCGGCGGATCCGTCAACATCGACGCTGGCGCAGGTCGAGGGAAAGGTCTCGCCCAACGGGATTCGCGAGACGTTTGTGTATGCAGACAAATATGTCAATATGTTGGGGTATCCCGGATCGTTTGCGGGCCAGTCGAGCGGAAATGCGTGGCAGCAGGCCAGGTCCGAGGTTGCTGGGTGTTTGCTCAAGGGCGTCGAGTTGCACTATGTCGAGTGGGTTGATGGAAGTACGTTTTGACACTCATGTCTTTTTTATCCACGTCTTGGAATACTGACCGACTGGAGCGTGTTTTTTTTTTTCTAGTGCGGCTTCATTTCGACTGTGCATCGCCGAGCCCGCCCGTCCCGTCACCGCAGCCCATCCCTTCACCCGTCACCGTCACCGTGATCCTACCACCTCCGACCCCCGTGACGAGCACAGTCGTCGTGGGTTCTGGCCAATCGGCCTCGACCATTGTCACCGTCGTCATGCTCACGCCCACGCCAGTCACCATCACCCTTCCATCCGGCCCGCAAGCCATCATCACAGCACCAGGCGCAACAACAACCTTGTTCACAACAGACACGTCCGCAGCCGCGGCAGCTGCCGCCGAGCACTCGTCGTGGCGGTCGTCGTTACTGATTGGGTTACTAGCGGGCCTTGCCATCATCCTCGCCGGTGTCATCTTGGCGCTGCTCGTGCTGTTTGTGCGGCAGCGACGTAACAAGCCACCGCGGGAGCGAGCAGACCCGGTCGAGATGGCGTCGGTCGCATCGCCGCCGCTCCCGGCAGATGTGGACCCACCGGCGTATCTAGCGGTTCCCATTCCTCGTGTGGATTTCGTGGATGTGCCGCTTGAGCCAGCCTCGCTTGAGGGGAAAGTTGCAGGGGATCGCGATTGCAAGGGCCAGATGGCTGACGAGTTCGAGGAGGTGCAGCTGGATTCATCAGAGTCGGGATCCGGCGCTGAGGGACGGAATCCGTGAGTGCGAGTGTTGGACATTGTATATACCCCCATCCCGCTTGCCGGTCTGCACACTCTGTTGCCAACATGTCTCGCGCATCATGCCCTGCGGCGAGGCTATTCTGCTGCTGAATGTACGAACAACAAGGAAAAGGTGGAAGGAACGCATTTGCCAATTCTACATATGCTTGTATTTCAAAATGAGGTATACAGAGCGACGGGCTCCAACGGCTTGGATCACCAGTGTGAGTTGAACCAACCACCCTATCAATGTATGTACTTACTGTCCGCCCGGCCGAGCAAATCGAATCTCCTGCGTCGGGACTTGCGACATTGTCTGCGGCTGTTGCGCCTGCGCGCGCACAGGCTGTGCCAGATACGGTTCGGGGCGATACACTTGCGGCGCGGCTAGAGACGACACGGCCGACGACGAAGGAGGCCTTGGCGCGTTGTTGTTCACCGAAACGTTCCCACCCATCACCAAAGGTTCCAAGGAGCGCACCTCGGTGGCACGCCGCCGGCCAACAACAAAGTGCAAGACGGCAGCAGCAAACATGGAAACCCCGACGCCAATTGCAATCCCGATAGCAAGCGATGCGGGCGACAGCCACGGTGTGGCTTTTGCTTTTGCATCTGCGGGCGCATTGGCCGCCAACGCCGGATCGGTCGCCCCCGTGCCGGGTGCAGGGCACGCGAAATGCAGTGTGGCCAGATCAAACCACATGACGAATCCGGCTTCCACACCAACCAACTTGCATCCGTCCCAGGCCTTGTCAGCGGCCTGCTGCCACACACTCGTGCCGCGCATGTTGCCTGCGCCCGTCTTGTTGCCGTATGCCAGCCCGTGAACATACGATGGCGAGTGCACGGCCACCACCGATGCGATGCCGTCCAGGTGTGCATCGCCCAACACGGTCGCGTAGCTCGTCGAGTTGGAATTGGCGGGCGGCGGGTCCAGAAAGTTGACGGTTGCAATGGTATTTGCGGGTGAACAGTACAATTTGACGCCCGAAACATATGGGTGCGGGTGCGTGCGCAGAAAGGTGGATTGCAGGTCGATGCGCGTGGCAATCGAGTCCGGCGGGCAGCTTGCCTGCCGAAGCGGCGCAAACCGGTCGGCGCTGGTTGTGTTGCCAAGCTGGACGGAGCGTCGGATTGACATGGCGTGGCTGAAAGCGGGTGGTACGTACAACGAGGGGCGCCTTCGATGGAGTAACCCTCTATGCCAAAGCTGGAGGGGGCGTTCCAGCGGTTTATGTGCGGATTGAGTGGGCGATGCGGTTTGAGAAGCCGCGAGTGAGGGGTGAAGTGCACCGCCGTGGCCAAGCAAGGCGGAGCCTGGCCATGGTCTTGAGTGGTGGTGCGGTCATGAACGGGATGGTGATGCGATAATCAAGTGCGGTGCAATTGAGCCTCGCGACTCGGCACCCATCTATGTGCACCGATTCTTGTCTGCCTTGACCTCGAGAAACGGCGAAACAATCTCCTCGTTCGAGAATCATGACTGTAGCCGGCTAGATGTCGGTAAGAACAACTGTTCCTCTTGCCTCATTTCGCAGCCATCTTGGGCTGGGTGGCGCCCAACGGACACAATGACAAATTGCGAAGGGTCCACAAGCTCATACCCACTCTGCCGCTGCCGCTGCCGCTGTCGTCGTCTCCTCTGGCCGGGCTCTACGACTCGCTTGGTACCGTCCTCGTCATGCACATTGGCACGCTTCCGCCCGCGCACGAGCAACGCACACAAAGAGACGAGAAGGATGAAAAGGATGGCGAGAACAAGGTATAGACCAGTCACAAGTGGGTCGTGGAGCGATTGCGCAGTGGATGCATGGATTGGCTCGTGAGGGATACTGATGGTGGACGATGAAGGCGGTTGCCGGTGAGTCGAGGCTGTTGTCGGCGCTGCGGGACTGCCAGCGTCGACGATTGATGACGGGGATGCGACTGGGGACTCCGTTGATGGACGGGCTTTGGGGCAATCAAAATAGAGTTGTGCTGTGCAAGGGTCGCGGCCAAGGTCCGTAAGGTCGTCCCATCATCACAATGCTTTGGTCCACATGCAGCGTACCAGCTTCAGCCCACTCTCGATACTTGAGCTTGACCCCCTTGAGTCGACACCCCTCCGCCTGTGACCCGACCTGGACCCATTTTGTTCCTTTTGCCCTGCCCGCCGTGACAGACCCATAGGCAATCCGATTGACGGCGTTTGCGTCATAGGACACCACCAAATCCGAGATTCCGTCGAGCCAGCCCTCGCCATACACGGGCATGACAATGGAGTTTGGCCATTCGGGCGACCGTTGCATGCGGACGGGAAACGACGTGGGCAAGCCGGAACAAAAGAGGTTGATGCCGGCAACGTAGGGTCCCTCTGGATTATTGGGGTCGAGAGAATTGACGTGGTAGACGATTTGGAAGTCGAGGCGAGTGACAAAGGCATGGTGCGGGCACAGGAATGACGCCAAGGCGGGCGAGGTGGTTGAGGAAGCGGACGTTGGGATGGAGAGGTTGCCGAGGGGAATGTCGATGAGTGTCATGTTGGAAATGGTGGCGCCATGGTGGGAAAAAGACAGCTGGTCATGGGTGGGGTTGATTCATGGAGTTCTGTGTGGATGGGTTGTCGCACTGATTCTTTTGAGAGATTGGAATGGAGACGCGAGCGAGACAGCTCCATAAAGATGTAGAGTACAGTATTTCCCTAAAGAATTTGCTCGCAGAAGCGATCTGCAACACGCGTTCATCGTTCAAGCAAGGGACTCCGATCTGTCAGTGTTAAGTGTGTACTCACTTCAGTGACCAATTGCAACGGATGGCCAAAGCGATCATGAGCAAAGGTTTTGGTATTGCGACACTCGCACTTGACTTGTCAACACCCGCAGCCACTCTGTGCACTCGACCCTGATCGACCCGCTGCATCTGTTTGCCCTGTTGTTGCAACCCTCCAGAGACTTCTTTGTATGTATGATTCATTACCTCTGTGGGGATTCAATCGCCAACTCACTCCGCTCCACTCCTCCCTTTGCCACTCGTGAATAAATGCACTTGCAACATCATAGGTCGCCGTTGAGTGGTTGATTCCAGGTTTTTGCCACGCTGCAACGCATTCTGCACACCCGATACCGGTCCCAGAGCATGACCAGCAAGACGTCTGCTCCTTCGTCATTCATCGCAAGCACGCCTCTCCGCCGCTCATCTCGCATAGCTTCAACCCCGGTGCCTGCTGTCACTCCATCGTCCACATCTTTATCACAGTCTCTCTCGCAGACCAAGCGTGGTGGCCGTGGCGTTGGCCGGAAGGCTGCCGCAGCTCTTCGAGACTTGGATTCTGATTCGGATTTGTCATCGCTTTCGTCATCCCACTCGGATTCCAATTCCCAATCCGAATCGGACCGAGAGGCAGAATTGTCTGACATCGGCGACCTCAAGGTCACGCGGCGCAAGTCGTCGACCAAGGCCCAAGTCACCCACTCTCGCAAGCGCAAGTTGCCTGCGTCAAAGACTCGTACTCAACAACAAGGTCTCGAGCCGCCCACGAAACGCTCTCGCCACTCGGCACCCAAAACTGAAACTGCGTCCACCGACTCGCCGTCTAGGGCCGCTTCCTTGTCTGCATCTACGACGACATCTGCGCCACTTGGCGGCCGCCGTCGCTCTGCCCGCTTTACGACTGAGCAGCCTTCAACGCCAACCGCAGTTCCCACCACCGCCGCCACTGCCACTGTGGGTATTACCAGTGCCTCGCAGTCACAGTCTGCCGTCAAGAAGGCAAAGACAAAGGCAAAAGCAAAGGCAAAGGCAACGGCCAGAAACGCACGCGCCGATCCATCTGCATCATCGTCTTCATCATCATCATCATCACCCATTCACGACGTGATCAAGTTGCCCAAATCGTCAACCTCAAAGCACCTGCAGGCTTTCAAAACGCAATCCACACCCAAGGCAAACACACCTTCCGCCGCCGCCCGAACATCCACCCGGGCCAGCACTCGCCGCACACGTTCGTCGTCGTCCTCTTCAGCCATGTCTGCCGAGCCGACCGACCCGACCATTCAAATCAAGTCATCGACAGACTCTGGAGCAGCAGCTACTGCTGCAGATTCCAGCGCAATGGACGTGGATCCACCCTCTCCCGCGGCAGCCGCGTCCTCGGCTGCACCGGGATCCTCGGCCGCTTCATCGTCGTCGTCTTCAGCTCCAGCTGCAGGTGACACGGCATCACCCACCACGCCTTCTGCTGCCACGGGTACAATCCCACTCCTTTTACTGTCTCCTCATCCACAACTCCTGGTTTCTCACTTCATTCACCATTTGATTTGATCATTCCAGCATCTCCGCTCTCGCCGCTATCCGCCCTTGCCGCAGCTCTCTCCAACGCATCTGCGTCCGGCCCAGGCACATCGTCCACGTCCAACCCAGACCCGTCGTCGCCCAATTCGATCCTCACTGCCCTTCTCAACTCTGCATCTGCCGCAGGTGGTGGCCCGCTGTCGCCCACGTCCCAATCCAACGCACAAGCTGCCCTGCTCGCCGCCATGCAACAGGCCGCCGCATCGGCATCCTCGTCGTCGGCCACGTCTATGTTTGGCGGATTTGGTGGTGGCGGCGGCCTGCGTGTCTCTGCACAGATCCGCCAGCTTGCCACCACGTTCAAGTCACTGGCGGCCAACTTGTCGCAAGCAGAGGACCCGACCGAGCTCTACATGGCACTGCAGCAGATTCCCGAACTGGTGCTCATGAATGCCGAAGACACGTTGGCGGCCGTGTGCATGTGTACGCAAAACGAGTATGCAAATGCGGCTGCAAGCCAACATGACGACCAAGACCAAGACGAAGACGAAGACAACGACGAGCAAGACGAAGATGACGAGGCGGCCCTGCCTGCGGCCGCGCCCACGGGCACCGGCCCACGCAACGTGATTGATCACCTGGTCAAGCGGCTGATTCCGTTGATTGCGCCCACAAGTGCTCCAACGTCGGACGCCATCTCTGAACTGGCCTATGCCATGCTCGGCACCGAAGTGGCCGTGCTCGCCGTGCGATGTGTCAAGGCCCTGTTGGACGGTCTGCCGTCTTCGGGCATTGCCATGCTCGTGCGTAACCGCGCGCCCGTTGCCCTTGTGACTGCCCTAGGCGACGTGCAGTACATGGACGCGGCAGACGGCGTCGTGGACGTGGTGCATCATTTGGTGACTGGCGGCGTGGATGGCGCGGCAGCCGCGAGCTTGGGTGGGTATTTGGGTGCAGGAGGTGCAACTCGGACCGCACAGGCCGCGCTCGTCGATGCAGGGGCCGTGCCTGTGCTCGTCAAGTATTTGGATTTTTTGCCGTTGCCGTCACAGCGGCGCGCCATTCAGGCGCTTGCGGCGTGCATTTCATCGGCGGCGGGGGCAATGGCCTTCACTCAAGACAAGCATACTTGGCGTGCCGTGTTGCACTTGGTGAGTGCGCCAGAAGGCGTGGTGGATGCCCAGTTGCAAAAGGCGGCAGTGGGCGTGTGGATGAACGTTGTCAAGTATGCGGCCAATGTGGCCGAGGCGTTGATGCCTCGCGGCGACCAAGCAGGTGGGGAAGAAACACCGTTAGCAGTCTTGGCAAAGCTCGT
The DNA here is from genome assembly GCA_002102555.1 of Catenaria anguillulae PL171. Lineage (NCBI taxonomy): Eukaryota > Fungi > Blastocladiomycota > Blastocladiomycetes > Blastocladiales > Catenariaceae > Catenaria > Catenaria anguillulae. The sequence continues at coordinate 260,305 of MCFL01000020.1, read as the reverse complement.
CAGGGAGAATCGGGAGGTGACGGCCTTGTTGAAGGTGGCGTGTCACCGCGACGCGGCCGCACGTGCTGCAACGGCGGGTGCATCGCCCACCAGTGCAGACAGCAGCAGCAACGACGACAACAAGGGTGTTGCACATGCGCTCGTGCAACACGGGGTCCTCGATTTGCTCCTTTCGCCGCCCGCGGAAGCTTCTGCGACCACAGACCAGGGCGCCGACGATCAGAACAAGCAGCCCACCACAGCAGCAGCCACTGCAAAGTTTACCCTGACTGCCGACCACATTGCTCTGCTCACTGCCCTCGTCGATGCCGAGGTTCAGTCGACGCCTGGATCCGCAGGCAATGCTGACCGCGCCGCCCAGCTCGTCGAGTGTTTGCTCGACATGCCCGACGAGGTCCCTGGACCCGTTTCAGCAACGGCCATGCGCCCGACGTTTGCGTCCATCATGAATCGCGGATCTGCGGCATCTGCAGCTCCAACAGTCGCTCCGCACTGGTCGCTTTTGCTGCACGTGGTTCAGCGCGCGGTTCAGGCCGGAAATGCCGGCGCACAGGTCGTGTCGCCCGGGTTGATTGATCGGGTGATTGCGGCCATTGCGCGCGGGACGGTGCCAAAGGACCACGCGCTGCCGCTTGTGCTGGTGGATGCCGAGCCCGAGCGGTGTCGGAGGCATGGGTTGGCCGAGGTTGTGGATGAACAGCAAGAAGAGACAATGACAAAGGAGGTCAAGCAAGTGTCGCCAGAGTCCCCAAAGTCGCCTACGTCCACGACCACGGCACCAGCAAAGAAACGCTCTGTTCGCATTGACGCGCCACCGGCGCCATTGTCCTCAAGTACGGCTCGGATCGCTGACCTGACCGCCTGGGAGTTTATGCACTTGCCCTGGGTTCAGTCGCCCACGGCGTGCGCGGTACCCACAACGTTGACGCCCGAGGACGTGCACGCTGCACACTCCCACATTCACGTGCTCATTGCACGGCATTTGACACAACTGCCGCTCGTGTTTGATCCGCGCGTGTCGTTGCGTGGACCGGGCGGCGCGCTCGTCAGTTCACAGGGCGGGGCAAGTGGCGAGGTGACGCCCGAGATTGTGCTTGTGGGGGTGCGTGTCAATGTGGTTGCTCCCGTGGCGGTTGCAGACAGGATGGGAATGGGGGTTGCGTTTGGCGGCATTGGCCGTGCGGCGGCTGGGACAGGTGGACCAGGAGGCGCAGATGGAGAGATGGTGCAGTCGGAGGTTGAGAGCGAGGATGACCATCACGAGGACGACGAGGACGAAGAGGATGAGGATGACGACCATCATCATTCCCCGGATGTGCAAATGGACGAGGACGGGGAGATGGATGACGAGTTTGATGCGGGCATTGACGGGGACGGCGACATTGCAATGCACGACGTGCTGCCAGCGTCCGCAAGCGAGGCCGAAGACGACGACGAGCATGCAGAGTATGCGGGCGGGCACGGCTCCGAGACACAGCAAGAGTCGCAAGCGACCGAGGCCGTGCCCGACTTGGACGGTGCGCAGATTGAGCCGCCGACGACGCCCATCATTCCCTCCGACCAACTCGCTTCTGGCGAAGATGCGCCGACCACGGCAGCACAAGAAGAGGTGGAGCAGGTGGTCGAGATGGGCCCGTTCCAGATCCAAGCCGTTGCGCGCGTGCGCGACGTGTACCGGTCGCTCGGCATCGATATGGCAAAGTGGGTCATTACGCACGACGGCCGGGCGCTCGAATTGGACGACGCCGTGTTCCGACCGCTGTGGGAGCATGTTCAGAAGCTGCATCGCGAAAAGTGCAAGGCTGACGGCAAGCCCGTGACAGTGTGCCCGACCGAGGACGTGTTTCGCAAGCAATTCCGGTTCCAGGTGGTGGCCAAGGACAAGGCGCCTGCGGACGCGGCCGCCAAAGAGCAGCAACAGGTGGGGGAAGAGCTGGCAAAGTCGGAAGCGGTTGCCGCGCCCATGTGTGCATTGCTTGAGTGTGCCGCACGCCTTAATGCGCAGTACCATGGTTTGGGTGCACGGCCAAGTGCAGCACTGGTCAGGCACGTGCAACGGCAGATGAACCAAGTGTTGCTGGCGAGCACGCAATCGCAGCCAGAGTGGCTGGCGGCTGTGGTCCAAGGTCATTTCCCTTTATCAAGGCCCCCTACCGATTCCGCGGCGAATCATCAAGAACAACAAGATTCCGGCATGTCGTCATGGCGTTTCCTCGTCCCCTTCGCGACCCGCCGCCACTACTATGCGTGCCACTGCCTTGGGTATGCCCGGTGCTTGCTGCGAGTCGCCCCTCAAGCCGCGCGCCTTGGCAAGATTCCGCGCCAAAAGGTTCGCATCGACCGCCCGCACATTCTCTCGTCAGCGTACCGCACATTTGACCTGTTTGGTGCCGAATACTCCATGCTCGAAATCGAGTACCGTGGTGAAGTCGGTACGGGTTTGGGGCCGACTCTCGAGTTTTATTCGCTTACCGTGCAAGAGATTGCGAATCGCAAGGATTTGTGGCAAACGGCGGCGGTGCCGTTCTTGTTGCCACGCGGCGCCAGTGTCACCGATGCCGAAGTGGATCAGGTTCGGGCCGAGAGCGAAAAGCCGCAGGTGGACAAGAAGATGGTGCCAAAGGACAAGTTGACGCATGCGCACATTTTGTTTTTGCTGGGGCAGGTCATGGCCAAGGCGCTCATGGACGATCGGACCGTGGACGTTCCGCTCCACCCGGCTTTCCTCAAGCTGGTCTTTTCGCAGCAGCCGTCAGCAGCGGACATGGACGGCTTGCGTGCCGTTGATCCCGTGGTCGCCAAGTCAATGCAAGCCGTGCTCGACATGTCCGATCCTAGCGCGCTGCATTTGCATTTCGAGTACGACGGCAAGCCCTTGATTCCCGGTGGCGAAGACGTGCCCGTCAATACTGCCGAGGATGCCCGTCGTTACGTTGCATTGGTGGCCGATCGCGTCGCTGGCGTGGAGGGTTTGGGTGCTGCCGCGCGTTGCGTGCGCCTCGGGTTTGAGCGTGTTTTGCCTGTTGCCCCGCTCGCCTCGCTCTTTTCCGCCGACGAGCTCCTCACTCTCTTCTCGGGTTCTGCAACCGAGGACAATCAGTACTGGACACACCAGGCGCTTCTCAGTCCCGGCGGGATGCAAGCCGACCATGGATACTCGCTCGACTCGCCCGCCGTGCGCTGGCTTGTCGACTGGATGGTGGCCTTGCCCGCAAGCGACCGGCGCACGTTCCTGACCTTTTTGACGGGCGCGCCAAGGTTGCCGCTCGGTGGATGGAAGGCGCTGAGGCCAAAGTTTACGGTGGTGCACCGGTCGGCGCCCAATCCTGACACGTACTTGCCGTCGGTTATGACATGCGCCAATTATCTCAAGATGCCATCGTATTCGTCGCGAGAGTTGTTGGATCAGCGGATGAGGATGGCAATGGCTGAAGGGCAGGGAAGTTTCCATTTGTCGTAAGCATGCATGTAAGTTGCTGGTGCAATACCGCACATCCGCTTTCGCTACCTGGTGTCCGTGTGTGTGTACAGACCTCTGTTGTATTGATTCCCCTCTTCTGTTTGTTTTCTTCAATCGCGACTCTCAAGTGTTTGTTGGAGGCGGGTTGAAATGTATCAAGAATGACTCTCTTTTTAGTTTTGGACAAAGAAATCGACAACTTACAAAGCAATTGAATCAAGCGTCAGGAAAGTGCCGACTCCACCACTCTCGACTAACCTCAGGAAGTGAATCCATATCGAGACCTTGTGTTATGGACGGGAACACCATTTCGACACTGAACATGACGTCAAGACACTTGACATGTCCCTCTTTCAGCGCATGAAGCACCATGCCTTTGCGCATGTTGACAACGTACTCGCCATCGTGGGTCAGGTCAAATTGGACCATTGGATGTGCAAGCAACCACTCGAGGACGTGCGCATGACCTCCCACCACAGCGGCATGGCGGCAAGCACCTAGGACCCGTCCTGACATGCCGCTGCCCGTCGTCCCACGACCCACATTGTCGTAAGCGCCGAGGGCATCTGGACAGTCGTCTTGATTACGCCGGAACCACCACTGCAGGACGCCCAGCTGGCCGTGCTGAGCAGCCACCGACGGCACCCATTCCGGAGGGCCGCTGCACAACATGTACATGAGCTCAAATGGGTAATACTCTTCCAACACGTTCACGTGGCCGAATCGCGCGGCAGCAATGGCTGCGTCAAACGCGCACACAATGTCAAACGATGGACAGTGCGTCTTGATCCATTGGAGTTGACCAAACGCGGCGAGGGTAATTGGGTGCTTGGGAATCAAGTGGTTGTTGTGCTCGTTCTGACGGCCACCGCCAAATCGAACGTGCTTGTATTGCGGGCAAGTGCGATGCCACCATTGGACCACACGAGAGTGACCATTGTCAATGGCGACTTGAACGGCATGGGGCGTGAACGCGAGCTCCAGTCCTGAATGAAGCCACCAATCGAGAACGTCGACTCGACCTGCGGCACTCGCCGCCTCCATGGCGCGATGCGAGTACAGGAATAACTTTTCCCTCGCGTCCATTGGCGCTCTGTTCCACCAATCAAGCACGTCCAAACGGCCAGCCCTGCTTGCTAGATCCATGGGCCGCGGGAGTCGGAGGTCATGGTTGTCGGTATGACGTGGGAGCGGGATCGATCTGCCAAGCGCCCAATCCAAAAGCGAGACGTGTCCCAGGTCGCTGGCCCGCATCCAAATCCCGCCGGCGAAAAGGCTTGGAAAGATTCGATCACCATACGTGGTGCAGAGCCAATCGAAAAGCGCAACGTTGCCCGAGTCGAACGCAGCCTGCCCTGCTACTTGCATCTGCGGCAGGGGCCAAGCCGCCTCCGCCTGCACCCCGACCCGACGACCCGCAAGGTGATGCGCGTGCCACCATTGTGCAACACTGACATGCCCACCAATCCCAACGTGCTGAGCGACGACATGCGTGAAAGCAGCCATTACCGGAAGACCTTGTGCTTGCCAGTAATTCAATATTAACAAGTGACCGCCGCGCGATGCACCACCGAGCACTGCATCTGCATGCGCAACCAAGACCGGCCGAACGTCATGATGGTTGTGCAGCCACTCGACCGTGTGCAGATGGCCGTTCTTGGCCACGGTCCAGAGAAACAAACGATCAAACGTGCCCGGGTGCTCGAGAATGAGTGGCACGATCTGGCCCATGTACCAAGTGAATCGCTGGCCATCATTGGCGGCGTCAGCGGATCCGAGAACGTCTTGGACAAATCGGTCGAAGAGGGAGGTCCGAGTCGGAGTCGCGGGGGATGCGGGGACGCCAGCAGGAGCCGGGTCGGGCTGCACGCTGATTCCGGCGGCAAGCAGGGCAAATCTGAGAATGGCAGGAACATTGCGGTGCGGCAGAACCAGCAGTAATTGCACGAGCGAGCTCAAAGGGGAAGCCGCCGACGAGTCTCGTCGGTTAGCAGCGGAGCGGGCTGCCAACGACAGGATGGGCTCCAAGACAGCCATGTGCAGCGTTGGTTGCGAAGGCATCAGCATAGAGAGCGTATGGTTTCATGGAGTGCCAGTGCGCTGTTTCTGCCAGACGGGACAGAGATACGTAGCCAGGAGAAACCACGAATATTTTAAGGATCTCTATCGAGCCTCTTCAAAACACCCACAGTTTTAGTTGCATACTTGAATATTTACTTACCTGACTCTTGATCTTCATTGAGAACGATAATTATTCATGGAAGCCAACCAGAGGCGATCGGGCACCACGCGCGTCCCACCTGCCGTTTGAGGCCCCCCATCTTCAAGTTGGTATGTACCACCATGCTCGTTTCGATTGGACTTGAATTGATTTTGGATGTTTTGGTATCGGTACGTCTTGTATTGTAATGGGACAATTTGCTGGCCATCCAATGAGGCTGCGTTGCAGGGGGCATGTACCATTGCTTTGCTTTGCGCCGACAACACAACCAACATAAACCTTGAAAAACAAACAAACTCAACAGCAACCGACAAAAGCAAAGAAAAAAAAAACAATCCATGTAGAGACAAGCGTGATCTCAAGCCGTCATCTCGGTCGACTCGTTTGGCGTTGGCTCCTTGGGCGCGTCGGCAACACTTGCCTCAATCTTGCCCTGGTATACCCAAATCGCGTATAGGATGGCGGCATTCAAGAGCATGGTGAAAATGGACAGGCCATTGACACGGAGCAAGAACAAGAGAACAACCCTGAGGACGACCAATGCGCCCGACCCGTACAGGTAGAGCTTGTGCGTGGCAGGCAAGTTTTTCAGAATCGCCAGCAAACCCGCACCGGAAACAAGTGCTTGCAAAAGGTTTGCCGCAAGATTAATGAACAAGTAAATCCGGAGACGCTCCAGCTCGGCCCGGACAGAACTGGCCGCGGCGCTGAAGGGCGAGTTGTCCGCAAACGAGGTGCGGAACGGGAAAACAGAGTCGATGGCCGAGCTGACGGTGCTGATATCGTTGATGGAGGTGATGACGCCAATGACAGAGAAGAGGAGCATGACACCTGCGATACCAAGCGCAACTTGCTTCGTGATGTCTGACACCGTCAAGGAAGTTGTGTTTAGAACAAGCAAGAACGTGGGAAAAGGATCGCGAGAACGCGTCGCTCATGACAAGAGGCGCACACGCACATTTGTGGAAATCTTTGATATCAAACTCCTTGGCTTTTGTGGGAACGTCAGAGGAGGGTTGCGCAGGTGATGGCTGCACCGGGCCTTGAGCTTGCTGGGCAGGGGGAGGATACGACGCGGGAACATTTTGGGGTGCTTGTGGCTGCTCTTGATGAGGGTTCAACGTCGCAGCCTGAGGTTGATATGGCGTCGGGACTTGCTGCCCAGCAGGCTGTTGAGCCACGGGCTGCTGCTGTTGCTGAGACCTGGAGGCATGAGGATGCGTAAGTCAGCGAGACTGCAGGTAGACACTCAGACATGAGTTCCGCGATTGATTCGAGACGAACTGTTGATAATTCGCGTCCATTTTGCTGTTGTTGAGTAGGTAGGAGTAGGTAGAGCGATGCGTTGAGGGCTGCAGTCAGAGCGCGATTCAAACTGGTGCTAGGAGATGCGGTCTCCTTTTGTGCTTTGTGTGCGGTCCTCACAGGTTTCTCACTGTCACACACCTTGTGAACGGGGAAAGCAAACCTTATCCCACTCTTGTTAACTGACTCCTGACTCATAGGAACTGGTCAGTTGGTTGCGGCTGAGAGCGCCACAGTGTCTATTCGGAAGAAAGGCGCCAGGTATGAATTGGTGCCGCTGGGCTTGCGGGGGGTCGTGTCGTGTCGTTGGGTACGTTCAGGGCATTGTCACTGCAATGTACATTCGGAAGCCAGGTCACTCAACACACGTACTTGGACATATGGCACTGGCCCAGCTCATTTGCGAAAGACCCAGTCGTGAGTCGTCCTGCAATGGTCGATTGCGCGCGACTTTGGCATACGCCAAAAGCGCCAGAATGTGCTCATTTTCCAGCAGAGTTGTGAGAGGCTGACAACGCGTGTAACCGTGCAGATTGTGGGAATCGTATTTGATTGACTTGGTCATTGGGCACTACATCGGTCATCGCCTCTGCATTGTGATCAATGTGAGATAACAAGGAAAAGCGCGGATGGGAAGCCATGAATCCTTGTCGACTGCATGCTTGGTGTACTGGGAGCTTTTCCAACGGCGGACAGGAAAAGAAGCATTTGATCCTGACTGTTTTTGGCGAGATTGGTCGGACTTGCTGCTTTGGACAAGGATGCTCGCCAGCTTGCTTCGTAATGCTCATCCCCATCCTTTCATCCTTCCATCCTTCCGTGCCTTGACCCAGCGAGTCATGGCGCACTACATATCTCCGCTGCATGTTCTGCCGATTTCAAGTCAACGCTAACGTTGCAGCTGTGGGCTGCAGCCATCGGTGAATCTTTTATGAAACGAATCAAGCCGCCGCTTGCGAACTAGGGGAACAATGGATTTGGCTTGGCCAAGCTGTGTTGGCTTGAAGAGGCTTGCCAGTCGCACGTGCTTCATTCTTGTGCCTGTTTTTGTTCGCGGTTGACGTCGTGACGTGTTTTGTTTACACAAGTGTGAATTGAACCGAGAAGCAAGTGAGACATGTATGGAGGATTAGCTTCTGGTTCAGACGTTTCCATCCGGCTGGGCAGCGTTCCAAGAGTCCCAGACGTCATCTGATATGGCGCCCTTGCTTGCAAGCAAGCTTGCGTGCGTGTTGATGAGGCAAAGTCAACGTTATTGTGAAATTTATTCCGCCCAAAGCAACAGTCTGATTGGGTGACTCGAAATCTACCCTGAAATAACTCAGTAAGGGTGTGCGTGCACGCTGTGACCGCATCGAGGCACATGATCCCTTTCATCCTGACGCAGGATTGCAGGGAGAGGTTGGTAAGTTTACACTGCGTGCACACAGCTGGCAAGTGGCGGTCTGGCTTCACTCAACTGTCCACGTTGCGGATTGGGATATAACTCGGCCATTCCCACCTTGACTTTCTGTCATTCACCTTTCAACTTTCACCGTCAGCAACTTGTCACAATAGATCCAGCACTACGACACGATATCCTCTCGTGCCTGCCTCCATAGACCCTTACATCGTAGACGCACTTCCAATCCAAATCCACCACAACCTGATCGGATCTTGACACCATGGCTCGCTCATCTTCCATTCTCCGCATCCTTGCCATTGCCGTCCTCTTGCAGCTTGCCCTGGCGGCCAGCTCAGTTGACGCTTCGTACGCCTACGGTCCCGCCGCGACCAAGAAGCGTTGCCACAAGAAGAAGGTTGCTGCCGCCCCTGCTCCTGCCACTGAGGTCCGCTTGCCACTTTCCCACGCACCAATCGGCAGCAAAACTGACATTTCCCCATGCACACCTGTGGTACAACAGCCCGTCGCGTATGCCGCCCGCCCCAAGCCCTCGCCCGTCGTCCTCCACCCCGTCCCTGTGCCTCGCAAGGACTACCAGCCCGTGCAAGAGGTCCGTGCCCGGTACGCCGAGCACGTTCCCAAGCCCAACTCACAGCAAGATGTCGTTGTGCACGCCGATTGCAAGATCCGCACCACCCGCCCCGCCATCAACCTTGCCAACTTTGCCGAGCACATTGCCAAGGTCGCATGCACCCGTGCCGATGGCGCCACGCCCATGAAGGTGACCGCCAAGACGGCCGATGCGGCCGCGGCCATGGCTGCCGCCTGGGGCAAGCCTGGCACGGCCATCCTGTTGCAGGGAGTCGAAGGTGTCGACTCGTGTGGTGACCACTTGGCGCGTGCCGTTGCCGAAGGCGCAAAGGCCGTGTACAAGCAGGGCGAGTACGAGTTTGTGATCGAGACTGTGCCCGAGTCCCGCAAGGACTTGATTGAGGAGTACGACATTCAGGTGGCCCAATACGCTGCGCCGGCGACCAACGGAACCAAGCTCGACCGCCGCGGTCTGTTTGATTTCCTCAAGACGGCCGTTTCGGGTAACCAAGTTGCTGTTGGCGTCAACTACAATGCGGCCACCAAGTCGGTCGTTCAACCTCGCATCAAGCTCGTCGGCAAGGACCAGATTGGCGAGGCTGCGTGCGTCAACTGCTACGCTCAGGGCACCGTCGGCCTTGTTGTTTCGCTCCAAGGGAACCCTTTCAAGGTCATGAACTTCACCATGGGCGTGGAGGGCAACCTGGCCATGAACCTGGACGCCGAGATCTCGACGCCCGCGACCAAGAACAATGCCGCCGTCAACCTTGCCGCCAAGGTCGCGAAGACGTCATTCAACCCGATCACTGTCAAGAAGTTTTTCCGTCTCGAGCCCGAGTTGTCGCTTGAGGCTTCCGTCTCCTACTCTGTTGCCACCTCGGACGGCACCGGCTTTGGCGCCACTGCTGGCTTTGATGCGCAGCTTCCCTTCAACTTGCTCATGACCGCGACCGGTTTCCGCAACAAGCCCACCTTCTCTGCAACCGCCAAGCCCAAGGTCAACCCGCACATGCCGCGCGGTCTGCCCGCCAACGTTGGTGCCGCTCTTTCTGCACACATTGTGCCCAAGATTACGCTTGCGGGCAACGTCATGTTTGCAGGTGACTTCAAGGTGCAAGGTGCCATGGACAATGTGGTTGGCGTTGCCGGTGATGCTCAGACGAACCGGTGCAAGCAAGGCGATGTTGCGTTTGGCATGTTCCACAAGAACGAGATTGCCGCCAAGGTGACTGCCTTTGGCAAGCCCGAGCAAGACTACTCGTTGTGGACCACGGGCCGCAAGACAGTCGAGTGCAAGTGGTGCAACGTCTGCCTTCCCACGTTCAAGTTTGCGGCCCCGCGCAACTTGGCCGTTCCCGCGGCAACCACGACCACGACTGTGACTGCCACTCCTTCGGCCACCACCACTGCTGCCGCGTCGTCGACGACCACGACGACGGTGCCCGCTACCCCCACTCCGACGACCGCGTAAGTCGGTTGTTTACTTTTTGTTTTGTTTCGTGATTTTTGTAAGTGCCACTCTCGTAACTGTCTCTCACATCTCAAATGTACCCGTACTCACCTTTTCTCAACCTGCGATTGATCCAGCACAAGAAAAAGGGAGACATGTATGTTGATATGTGTAAGGGAAATATGTACAAAATGATTGAAAGTGACACCATATCACCGCTTTAGCGCCAAACTCGATGTACAAGGGAGATACAAGTCCTCATCCTCCACGGGATCCGCACCGTCCTCACCGCTCTTCTTGTCTGGCATTCGCCGTCTTTCCGTTCCCACCAAGTCCTGCGGCACATTATCAACGGGCCCAGCCTCAGGAATCGCAACAACCAAATACGCAGGCGGATCCACATCGCCCATCGGCGCCCATGGTGCATCCAGTGGCACCGTCACTGGTGACGGACTCTGCATATCGGCGAGCTCCATGGGCAATGGCGGTTGCTTCTTGGTTGGCGGCTTGTTGTTGACCCGCATGCGAATGTACATGAGCAGCGCCGCGAGCGCCGCAGACAAAAGGCTGAGTGCAATGATGAGTGCAATGAGCAGTCCGTCGGACGGACCCGAGGGGCCGGCGGGTGCGTCGCGCGTGGCGAGAATGGTCGAGAGGACGACTGAGCCAGGCAGTTGGGTGACAATAACGGGAGTCCCGCCGGGTAATGTAAGCGTGATGGGTGGCAGCGGGACGCCGGGAGTGGCGACCGTGACAAATGTGGTGAGTTGCGCGCCGGATCCAATGGTGAGTGTGGTGGTTGTGGGTATTGACTGGGTATTGAAAGTGCCGGACTGGGAAACGGGTGTTGGTACGAGGGAGTCATTGGCGCGAGATGTCGATGCAGTTGGCTGAGCTGATATCGGGCAGGCAAAGGAGAGGCGGACTGCATACAATCAATGCAGTGCAGGCGAATGTCAGATGCGTAAAGGAAACTATGAATACAAACAAGAGAAGAAAATGCATACGCCTGTCAATCCATCCGTCTGCCGTCCACATTTGGAGACCTTTGAGTTTACAACCGCTGCCCACACCTGTCTCCTCCAACGTCGATTGCCGCCAAACCAGGTCATTCCGATTCCCCTGGCCGATTGTCGAAGGCACTGTGATGCCGGCGTATCCAATTTGACTGATCCACAACCCATCCTTGGAATACCGGACAGCCAAGTCGTCGATTCCTGACGCAACAGCTGGGCCTTGGACTTGCTTGATGTCGTCGTTTGAGATACCTGAATCGGGGACGGCCGAGTATCGCATCGGCTTTGCAGGTGATCCATCCGAGCAGTACACTTGGAGGCCAAATGGATACTCTTTTCCAGAGCTGGATAGCACGGAAATGTCGAAGCGGTTGACGAACGAGTCCCCTGGGCAGTCTGTTGTGTGCTCAGTTTGAAATTCTGGGGTTCCTTGAGTGCCCAGGTCGATATAGACGGTTTTTGCGGCGGTGGACATGGTGCTTCAAGATGAAAGACCGAACAGGACTGGATGCGGTGCAAAAGAGAGTGCAAAGATCGATATCGATGGTAAAGAGAGATGTTGCTTGAGCGCGGTGAATTCAGTGAGGGTTGCACGGGGTACGCAATATGCATCGAGTTCTGTCTGAATTGTATCAGGCATGAGAGAGGCCAGAGTAATGTTGAATTCTGGACATGTCATGAGGAATGAGGGGGAACCAGACCTGTCAGCGAGCCCGGCCAGACCGCCCAGACCAGACCTGTGGCAGTGCCACTCAGGGTGTGGAACCAAGTTCGGGTTTAGAGTTAGACTGGAACGGCAAACGGATTCGTGGCAGCCTTCAGTGCAGCCATTCCCCGTTGCATGCGCATATGACAGAATCCAGATGGCTGCGGCCGTTCTATCATGAATGTTGCCTGGCACTGGCATATGCATGGATCCACTATCGGAATGATGAATGCATGCTAGCAGGCTTAGGGGGAACGTGGGGAGGAGCCGCTTCACCCACCGCATCAAGCCCATGATTCTGTCTCGCGCTTGACGCCTGCCTCCACACCCGTTCCAGCGTGCACAAGCACCCCGCACAAACAAGTCGTCGTTCGTAATAAATCGAGTGCTGACAGCCTCACTCCTCGTGCCAGAGAAGTGGCGCCATGCAATGCATGATGATGGCAGCCACCATGGCCAGTCGGCAAGATCTAGACGGCAGCTGGCAGCTGCAGCCCTTGCAGAGGCAACAGTACATAGGGGCTAGAGTGACAGCGAGGCAATGCAAGATGAATCACATCTTCAGAAGTGAAGTGTCAATTGTCGGACTCAAGAACACCATGCAAACCTCTCGCACAACGGCCCAAACCTCGCGCAATCGTCACCCATACGCCCCTCCTCCATACGACATATAAATACACGTTCACATATCATACCTTCCCCTCGCCACTTCCACCATCCCGCCCTAACCCTCAACAAGCATTCAAGCTATACCATGAGCCACATCAAGTCCATCGATCTCGCCAGAACCGACACGGCACACACCACACTGCGCAACACAACCTACTTGTGCCCCGGTCCATCCTTTATCACTCGCCTCGACTTTCAAATCTACACCTTTAACGGCTACAGAGAAAGCCCCTACCCATCGGGCGCCGTCATCTACTGCTCGGATGGCGGCGCTGCAACCTTCATCAACTTCTGGCCGCAAGAATCCATTGCCCCGGGCGGTAAAGTCGCCATGGTCCGCGGCGTAAACGTGCCCGAAGGCATCCGCGATGTCACTGCCACCTATGGCCAGTACATCAACTCGATCGGCTACGCTGGTGGAAAAGTGATGGCGGGCAGAAGCGAGTTTGGCGCACAGTTTTCTCAGGCAGATCCTGGGTCGCGCGTCCGCGGGTGCTTATTCAAGGGCATGCAATTGTTTTACGTTGCGTGGTTTGATGGCGCAAAGCTGCTGTTTGATTGTAGCCATACGGATGGGTCCAATCCAGGCGGCAGCGGTCACGGTGGGTCGGACCATGGCGTATCAACGACTGCATCTACGGCATCAATACCGGCGTCTTCCTCACCCAAATCCACCACATTTCTCCTCGAATTCACCGCCGGCCTGCTCGCCGTGTTTTCGGTCATCCTGACCATCTTTGTCCTGATCCATGTGTTTCGCGCCAACTCGCAACGGTCGGCCAAGGTGCAAGATGTGAACGGCGGACCAGGCCGCTCGCGGGGTGGCGGATACTACAAGGTTCCAACACAACATATTGCGATTCCCATCAACTACGCGGCCGCCATGGCGCAAGCGTCGTCGCGAGGCGTGCGTGCGGGATTGCTGGCGCACGGCGAACACGTTGAGCCCGAGGAGCAGGATTTGGCGGTTCCCGTGGTGGCAACGCCGACCCCAACGCCAGCAAATCGGCGACTGCCGTTTGCGGGTTTTCGCGGTGGCAATGGCAGGAGCGGCCACGGTGCGAGTGACGACATGGCGGCGGCCGCCGCACGGGTCATGGTTGTGCGGCCACCACACCGGGCGTTGGATGACAACGAGTCGTTGTACTTGCCGACTTCGAGCGAGCAGTCCATGTTTGGTGCCGAGTCACTGTATTTGCCCACATCAAGCGATTTTTACTTGGACTACGATGAGGATGCAGATGCAGATGTGGATTTCGACGATAGTACCATGGTTGCGAGCAAGGAATGACCCCAGAACCTTGAGTTTGTGCTTTTTTTTGTATATACCTTCCCTTTTCACCGGCGTGACATCAACTCTAGTCGCTCTTCGAAGTCTATTTTTTCGGCTTCTTCTCAGTTTTGACCTGTGCGCTTCGCCTCCAGCATGTTCTGCGCTGGCGGCAGCGGACAACCCCTTCACACATGCGTTTGCAACTTGGTCAATAAACAGACGGAGCTCAGCTGCATACATGTCTCACGGGCGTAGCACTGTTGCGCTGAGCACGCCGGATGCAGTGGTCTTGCCGTACGTACCCTCGGTCAATATTCATGTGCATGTGATTCCGAAACGGAATGTCTTCATTGTACTCCCAATGATGAAAGCCCCACGCCAACGTATACAAAAATCATGTAGACGCCTGGAACCACCACCGTTTTGCAGCAGCCATTGTCCGCAGTTGTGTTTGAACGCCAACCCGATTCCCGTTCTTTCCATGTTCGTTGCCTCGCTCATCAATCCGAACCCGAACCCGGCTCCTCTCCTCCTGTAGGATATATGAATCTGGTGCTCTCCTTTCACCCGATCAAGACGTTCTGGGCGCAGTCCATCCCCGGCCCACGATGCATACCTGACATATCCACCCCTCACCTAAGCTGCAAGCTGAGAGTACATACATACTCCACCAATGACCTCCTCCTTGGCCGGCTTGATAACCATCGACCTCGGCACACCCGAGAGCCCAACCGAACGCTCCAAAGCCACCATTCTTTGCCCCTCGGCGTCATACATATCGCGCATCGACTTTCAAACGTGCAATTACGCCGGGTTTGGCGAAAGCCCGTTCCCGTCCGGCGCTGTCGTGTACTGCTCGGACAAGGGTCCGCCATCCTCTGTCAACCTATGGCGTTTTGGCCGCCCAGGAGCCACTTTCGACATGGTGCCGGGTGTGTGGATCGAGCAAGGGATTCGAAACGTCACTGCAACATATGGGCAATACGTCAACTCGATTAGGTACGCGGACGGTGGACAAGGCGTTGTGGCGGGAAACACCAGCGCTGGGACGGCAACTTGGACACAGCAAAGGTCGATCGTGGACGGATGTTTGCTCAAGGGTGTCACGTTGGTGTATGCGTACTGGTTTGACGGCGTCAGGTTGCACTTTGACTGCGCATTGTCCTCGATCGGGACAAAGGCAACAACGCCGTCGGAACCGTACGCATTCATGCTCGAGTTGACGGCGGGCTTGCTGGCCGTATTGACCGTGGTACTCACGGTCTGCATTGTGATGTACATGGTTGGCGGCCGCCGCAACTGGATCACTAGGTCGAACAAGGTCAGTGGCCAGCGGGGTGCGCAGGGACGCCGGCCAAGAGATGGATACGTCAAGATTGGGCATTCAGACCCCGTGCTTGCTCGACCGGCGGGACTGCCCGTGGCCGTGGTTGTGGCTGCGCGAACGGATGCGGATGTGCATGCGCCACTGTTGCCTGAATCCACCTCGTCGCCATGGTCAACATCCCGTGCCGCAGCCTGTGGGGTCAGCTGTCATCATGGCAAGACCGAAGACGAGGAGGAGATGCAGGAGGAGCTGGATCTGGCCGCAGTGGGCAGTACCATGTCGCAAGTGGTTGAATCGCCCGCCGTAGCTGCTGAGGCCACTTTATCATCCACCTCGTTGCCGGAAGAATGCACCGACACTGGGAGCGGCAGCTTGAGCCGAGAGGTCCAAGGAGCGAACCAGGTGGGAAGCGGGATCGCAAGCAGAGTCATGGCGGGCAGGCGCCAAGGTAGAAGGAGCGAGGAAACCGAGTCTGTATTGTTTTTGCCGACATCGGAAGACTTTCACGTGTGCGTCGATGAGTGATAGACTGGATGACTTTCCAAAGTAATGCATACCCTTTCCGACCAAACAACAATGTTTTGCTTTTGTGCTCCCTCCCAATACCGTCAGGCCGGCACAAGACGCGGATGATAAATAACAAAAAGTTTACATGATTCAAGAACAACCAACAATCGAAACGGATGCAGTGAGAAATCAATATGTGCACATCCACGTCCACAATCTGCTTGTTGGGGTGATTGAAGAACCGATCTTTTGGCCGACACCGTCTGCCCGTTGCTGGTTCACTTTGCGGTATTGGTTGAGCGTGCAGAGCAAGGTCGCGCGTGCGCATGAGAGCCAGGACAGCAAACCGTTGCTTGGCCGATACAGTGTCGTCAAACTCGGTTGAGCCACTAAGCAGTTGCTGGATGGTGGTGTCCAGGTAGTCGGTTTTGGAGGACGGTGGGGGAGGCGGATGGTTGTGCACGCCACGGTAGGATAGGAGATCCTTGACACCACATAGGCCCGTCTATTTCATGGTCTTGACAGCAAGCTTGTTGATGATTGCGTGGAAGTGGCCTTCAACCCCTTGACCGCGGCAATCCCGAACGCGTGCAACGGGGACAGGCACACAATGGCTTGAGCGCACAACATGCAAAATCTTGCAGGCTTTACTCGGGCTTGGGTGCAATGTACAGGTACGGAAAAGCCAGGGGTGCATCCGAGGACGGAGTCACCAGGATCGTGAACAATTGCACTACGAACGAGCGGGGACGACGGTGGAGGTGGCGGCGGTGGATGAGCTTGAGCCGGCGGAATACATGTCGCTCTCCTCCTTCCCTGATCCATCGTGCCCGCCATCGTGGCCAGCATTGTGCCCACTGCGTGGAAGATCCAGGTCGGCTGCTGAGGGGTTGGGCTGCTGATGAGACGCGGCTGCGTGAGCTAGGAAACGTACATAGCCATGGAGACAAGATGTGAACCTGCAACTTCTTCTTCTGCTGCAACCATTGAGCGATCCAAGAACTGGGCACGCGCCTCCTGCACGCGTCTCGCATGTTGCTTTGCTCCAAAGTCACGTGTGGCGTCCCAAATGTTCCTCAAGTGTCTCTCGCGTGAGACTGCACACGAGCACGTTGTTGTGCTTTCGTTGGTCGTGTTGACTTGGAGTGTGGAGTGTGGAATGGACGCGACGATCAGCCAACCCAGTTACTGGTAACACTCAAAAACGGCAACTGTGCCCTCAACCTTTCTCTCTCTCTCTCTCTCACTAGCCCGTAGTTGCTGTCGTCCATTTGCCTGAGCGTCATTCTCACCACCAACCCCCACAACCACTCTGCCAACATGTCCAACCCCCGCGTCTTCTTCGACATGACCGGTACGCCCGCCGGCTCTTTCGTGCCACCAACCTTCGGTCAACACGGATCACTCACCATGGATTTCTCTGCTTCATGTACCGCCCCATCCATGTACCCTCCAACGCATTGCACCCGTCGACGTGTCAACAACAGCCAACGGTCAGCCCCTTGGCCGTATCGTCATGGAGCTCCGTGCCGATGTTGTCCCCAAGACGGCCGAGAACTTCCGCGCTCTCTGCACTGGCGAGAAGGGCTTTGGCTACAAGGGCTCGTCGTTCCACCGTGTCATTCCCGAGTACGAGCTCTGTTTTCTCTTTGCATTGTCATTGCTCGAAACAGGAACTGACTTGATCTATTACATGTTTTTGTTTTGCACAGCGTACGATCTCACTCCCCAGCTTGCCTTTCTTCTCGAGGTCCTCGGGCACTTGACTGACTGAATTGCGTCTTTTATCCATCGTTGTTTTCGTGCACTTTAAACAGTTCATGTGCCAAGGTACATAATGCTTTCCCCTTTTTTGTTCTTGCTGACCAAGCCAGAAACCAGTTTTTTGACGAATACTCGCTTTGTCTTTAGGTGGTGACTTCACCAAGTACGTAGCCGGAAACCACGCGACAGTTTACAACTCGTTTCCTCACCTTAAGTCTAACTCTCGCTCGCCTCGGTCAACAGCCACAACGGCACTGGCGGCAAGTCCATCTACGGCACCAAGGTCCGCGGTTTCTCCGCTTCCACTCTCTGGATCTGACGCAAGCTGACGTGTTGTTTATTCCATTAAACAGTTTGCCGACGAGAACTTCACCCTCAAGCACACCGGCCCCGGTCTTCTGTCCATGGCTAACGCTGGTATGGCGCTTTTGCCTTCGTACCTTTTTGCATGATCTCATCTCGCCTTGATGCTCACGTCCGTTTTTTCGGTGAATGTGAACAGGTCCCAACACCAACGGCTCCCAATTCTTCGTACGTCATGGCGTATCTCCCAGCCCATGAATTGGGTCGGTTCTCACCTTGACTTGTCTGCTTTCACAGCTCACCACCGTCAAGACCGCTTGGCTCGATGGCAAGCACGTACGTCTGCTCCTGCTTGGTTGCGCCGCAAGTTGCTGGTCCTTTTGATGCGCCGACCCTTGACTGACTTGTTCGCATGTCATGAACCATTTTTCTAGGTCGTGTTCGGCTCCGTGGTTGAGGGCATGGACATTGTCAAGAAGATTGAGTCGTACGGCTCGCAGTCGGGCAAGACGTCGGCCCAGATTGTCATTGCCGACTGCGGTCAGCTCTAAGTCAAACCCAAGTCTCTCGGATCGTCATCCAGCGTGGGTTGGGGGAGGTATAACCCCCCAAGAGTCGTCGTGCTGAACAGTAACAGTGCTTGTGTATTGTTGAGTGTGCTTGTTTGAAATCAAATGCAGGAATGATTTGTGGAATGGTTTATTGTTGCTGTTGATGTACGACCAACGTTTGCGCCAGGACTACGAAGAGGTGCTTTTGGCTTTCCACAGCAAGGAAAAACGAGGCAGGCCCTGACAGGATGTCCAGCAACTGTGAGAACTTGCACCAAGCATGCGACAAGGGAGCTCGAGCTGCCTCTGTAGTAGAATCACGGCCATGGAAAAGCAATATGTGCGATATTGACATACTTGTATTGTACAGACAGTCGGGCACCCGTGACAAACCCACAAAAGCATCGATCAAGAGAAGAGTGCGTAGTAGGTACTTGGACATGCAAAGAAACCAGACTCGTCATGATGGACAGACAAAAACAACAGGAAACAAAAGAGGGAATAATGACAACAGAGATACAAACGAGTTATGAACATCAAGAAAGAAATCACGAGCGAGGCTTGTCAAACAAGGACACACCCAGCGACTGAGCAATCTCGCTCGCGCACCGAACAAATCAGATCCAGCCCATTCCGCCCAACGCCGGTGCACTCAGCACGCTTGCTGCCACGTTTAACGGCGACGGCACGCTTGGCTTGTCAGGTGTGGGAAACCCCGGCGGGGCGCCAATGTCAGGCATCTCTGGCCGATGAATGCGGTCCATCTCATGCAATCGAGCCCGGTTCTCGGCTTCCAGCGTTGCGCCAAACACGAGCATCATGGCAAACAAGAGCAAAGTCGCAAGTGACCTTAGCCGGTGCAGGTCGTGCAAGGCGAGAAACATGCCTATGTATGTACACAAGTCAGTCAATGTCGGTCAGGAAGGCGATCACAGCAAAAAGCACGAGATCCATCAAAGAATATACCTTCACCAAGCACCCACACGATACCAACACCGACGATTCCCCACGACACGCCCACAAGCGTCAATACACGCATCCTGGATCCAACGGCATCGTCCCTGGCGGTTGGCTGTGGCATGCCAAATACCCCAAGCGTGCCCAAGACTGCCAGCGCAAGCGTCATGGCAAACAACATGCCCGCAACCTGGCCCGCGTTTTTCACGGCCGTGACGCCCGACGGCTGAATGAGCATGGTGCGGCGTGTGTACGCATCGGGCGAGTCGGTTAGCCAGTCTGCGTCGGGCTCGGAAAACAGCGTCAGGATCGGGTCTGCGAGCTCGTCGTCGGCGCCGGCCGTGTCAAGCAGTGAGTGCGGGATGCCGACTTGAGCGGATGACGATGCGGGTTCACGCGTTGGGCCGAGTAGCGGGTCAGATTCCGAGGGCAAGTGCAGGCCAGTGGTGGATTCGATGCGTTGGCCCAAACTTTGTTGGTGCTGCTGTTCAAGTTGGGGATCTTGGGAGCCGGATCCAGTCGCTGGACGCGAAACGGTGCGCGTTTGCCGCACTTCTTGCACCAGGCCGGCAACCACACGCTCAGCGTCTTCGCGGCGCGTCAAGTCCGGTTCCGCAGCCGGTGCCATGCCTGCGGCGGTTGTGGACCCATAGGCTTGCCGCTGCTGATCGTGATCGGAAGAAATGTTGCGTGCCCGATGGCGGTCGTACTCGGGTCCATAGCGAGCCTCCGGGTGCGCGGAAAGCAGTTGCATGCGGCGGTCGTGGTAGGCCGTGCCCGCCCATAGCGTGATGGCGTGCACGCCCCAGAGAAGCAAGAAGATGAGTGGAGATAAGAAGAGGGAGCGTGAGGCAGACGATAAGAGGAGGTTGTAGTGTGGGAGCAGGTCCGGGTTGGGTGAGACGCTGGGTGGGTCCAATGGATCCGTTGGGATTGAGTCGTGAGGGTGTTTTGGGTGCCTTGGGAGCGGGTCGTTGTCGTGCTCGGGAGGTGGAGGAGGAGGCGAGATGGGATCGCGAGGGCGAGGTGAGGGGATGTGGGGACGGTGCGGGCGCCGAGGGTGAGGCAACGGGTCATCCTTTTCGTTCTTGAGCGACCACCACGCGTCAGAATCCGCAGAATCCGCGTGCGGGTGGATGAAAGAGCCGGAATCCGAGTCATGGTTCAACTGGACTTTGGCTGTGGTGACATGGTGACTCGGGCTCGAGTGGCGGCGTTGGGCGTGTGCAGCGGGAGTCAAGAGGCTTAAGGTGGCAAAGGCGATCACGGTGACCAGGACCGTGGCCAGCAGTTTGCCAACTTGAAGTCGGCGGCGGTTGCGACTCGGAGGTGTTGGTATCATATTGACGTTGATGCGTGAGCGAGTCGGACTCGGCGGCATGTCTTGGTTGGTCTCGGTCAGTCTTGGCGGCGTTGTTTATCGATACGGTGGGACTCGGGGAGGGTTGCTGTATTAATACCTGCCCTCCGAGGGGCAAGGCGTACGTAACAAAAGAAAGTGTACTTGGTCTCAGCGCCATCAATTGATCCATCTGAGTCCATCTGACAGCCAACCGCGAACCGGAACCGCAAATTCCATGTGGAGTCGGGCCACAATCCTGAGGTGCTGACGACAAGAATTGACAATTAGATCTAGGCCCATGCTTCCAGCCTTGGACCTTTGGACCCTTGGACCCTCCCGCAGTTCCCACAGTCTGTGACTGACCTCGCGTTGACTTGTGGTGTCCGGGATATATGTATGTCCTGCCTCAAGAAAACAAAACCCATTGGCAAAGCGATGATGGGGAGCAATACATTGCAATCACAGCGAGAGCACAGAGCACAGATTGAAAAACGTCAACAGAGACAACAAAAGTCAATCCACTGAAAGGCACAACAGTGTGCCAACCAAAGCACAAAAGCACAATGGATACAATTCTTACAATCACATTTTTTTTTTCTCACAATTCATGATACAACCCAACCAACCCTTTGAACCTGCCTGCCTCCTCCACCATCCCCTGCGCCCGATACCACGCCTCCATCGCCTCGGCATACGCCTTGAGCGGCGCCCGTGCCGCATGCAGCCAATTCCTGACCTGATCGTTGGCCCCGCTCAACTGCAGCTCACACAAGGCCGCACGCGCCGCCGCGCGCTTGCCGCATGAACTCAGCCATACGGGCACTTGGTGCTTGTGTGCCGTGTCAAACACATCGGCCGCCATGAGCGCCGCCAACTTGGCATGCTCACGCGCTTCGCGGAATTGCAGAGTCGCAAACAGGCACTCGGCCAGGCCCGCACGCGCACGCACCGCGTCTGCGGGGGCAATCACGGGGCATTTCAGGGCATCCAGGTAGTGTGCTTCCGCGGCGTGCTTGTCGGTAAACAACATGCAGTCGCCCAAACCTGCGTGCGCTGCGGCCGCCAGTGGCAACATCACCGAACTCGATGCGTCGGCCTGAGCGAGCCGCAAGCCCGACGCATAGTGGCCACGAGCAAGAGCAATGTTGCGGCTGAGCCCGTGCGTGTTGATGAGTGACTCGAACGCCGAACTGCCGCTGGCGCTGGGCGCCGTGGCCGCCGTGGTGAGTGCCGCGTCGGCGCCAACAGCGCCCTTGAGGGCACGCGACGTGGTCCCGCCCGATGTTCCAATGGCCGTGGTAGCCAATGTGCCGCGCACATAGCAATCGCCCAGAAGCAAGTGCGCCGCCGCCACATTGTGCTCGTTGCTCGCCAAGGGACGCAGCACATTGACGGCAGACACCAGTTCACCTGCGCGAATCATGCCGCGTGCGAGCTCGAGCTGCGACTCGATCCAGTCGGCAGTTGCCGTGGACGCGGCTGTTGCTTGCTGCAAATGCTGTGCGTGCGGCGCATTGGTGGGGTAAATGGTCATGGGCGCCGAAATACTGGCCTTGTTGACCGGTGCCCCGAGTCCGTGCTGATGCTGCGACGGGTGCATGGAAAACTTGTCCTTGAGCTTGCGCAAGATCTTTGGCGGCGACCTTTTCCCACCTCCTCTTGCACTGGTGCCTTCTTCGCCACTCGAGTTGGACGCGAGCGTGCCGACCACGGGCTGCTGTGACGGTTGCTGATTCAACACAATGCCCGAGTCGCCACCGCGCACCGACATCATTCGCGACGACCCGGCACTGGAAGGAACCATACTCGACACAATGGCACTCAAGGGCCGCTGTTTTGTCGTTCCGCCGCCGCGAACAGTCCCGATCGGAGTCCCTTGCGCATACATGCTTGCCCGACGCACATCCATGGTGCCGCCACCAGCTCCGCCCACACCGCTGCCCATGCGCATGCTGCCTGCAACCGGACCCATGCGCACCGCTGTCGGATGGTGGCCGGCACTCACGGTTCCTTGACTGTTTGCGCGCGCAAGCATTTCCTGTTGGCGCTGTGCGGCCGACCACGTCAACGAGCTTGTCCTCTTGAGAACACTTGCACTTGCGCCCGCCTGGCCTGGTGGCTTGGTATTGGGCGTTTCTGCGGGCGTGACAAAGTGCTCACCTGCACCGCCGCCGCCGTCCTGGGTTGCATCCGTGTATCGCGCTTCAGTATGCAGACCGTCGTCGTCGTCATCGTCATCCCCTTGGTCGTCCTCGTCGCATTCCTCGTGCTCGTCGTGCCCGTGTCCGTGTTCCTGGGCCGGCATCTGCCCAGTGTACCCGACACTCGCCACAGGATACCGCATGGGCGACGCCATGACTGCCGCCATGGCCAGTCCGCCCGGATGCCCGCGCAGTGTCCCGACCGTTGCTGCCCCGGTGGGCGGCGCACGCCCGCGCACACTCGTCCCCGGCCCGCCACGCTCATGCCTGCCACTGGTGCCGCCAACTTGGGGCTCCTCTGCATCTGCCCACACCGACAAGGACTCTGCCTCGGCGAGCGGCCGGAGTGCCCCGCTGGGCGCAGCGTACGGCAACACGTCCTGAACTTGGGCCATGGCGGACACAATGGCGTCGAGGTGCTTGACAATGTCGGTGAATGTGGGCCGCGCAGACGGGTGTGGCGATGTGCATGCGTCAATCAGAAGCACAAGCGTGTCGATGGCGTCCGTGTCAATGACTGTTTGCAACGCGCAAAAGAGAGAGGGTGAATCGAAATGCAAGAACCACCAAAACAAACATGTGAGTCAAACGCACGCTCTGGAAACGCATCCACAACAGCCCCCTCCACCACACTCATATCCAGCCTCCACTCGCCCGCCGCCTCGCCTGCACCTGCACTTGCGCCTCCGGCCCCACGGTCCGGTACAAACACTTTGGGCACTCCGCGCTCAAACACGCCGGCGCCCCCTCGTGCCGCAACCACCAATTCCCACACGAGGACCCCGAACGCATACACGGTCGCCGGCCACATATCCGCCTCATCGATCCTTTGCCCCGCCGCGGCCCCACCTTGTGCCCACTCTGGCGCACAATATTTGCCGGCCACGTCGGGCCCATTGGTCCGTGTCCACACCCCAGCCAACATCACGCCCAGGGCGTCGCCATCCACAAGCACCTGCCGCGCGCACACCTGAACGTTTGGCACCTGATGCGTGTACAAGACGAGCAGCGCGGCCGCAAGCGTGCGCGCGGCAGCAATGGCCTCGGGCAACGGAAGCGCGCGTGCTGTGAGCGGAACAAGGGCCGTGTGCGAGCCCAGAAACGCACACTCTGGAGATGTGGCACGCGAAGCAGATCGTCGGCCAGTGTTGGTGGCCGACACACTCGACGTGATTGCCTGGCCGGCAGACGTCATGATGTACCAGGACTGCGAGGGTGACGTGGCGGATGTGAGTCCTGGCTTGTTTGGGAGGGCAAGGCCCGGGGGGATCAGGCCAAGCACGTGGACCAGGCCCGGGACCGGTGGGAGCGCAGCCGCAAGTGCTGCGCGTTGCACGGCAAGTGTTTCTGCATCCTCGTCATTGTCGTCGTGCGCGTGCGCGGCGTGCGTTTGCTCGTCTTCGTCTTGGTCCAGGGCGTACAGGTGGACCGCTTGGCCACACCACTTGCCTGAAGCCACAAGGCCAATAGGTGCGCCAACACTCGCTGACGGCTTGGGCTTTTTCGCGTACTCGTCGCTGTCGTGGCCGTTCTCATCGTCGTCGTGAAAGTCGGAAATCAGCTCGATATCCGTGACGGTAGCTGGCGATATGAGCACGCGGTCGCTCACAAGGCCGGCAACAGAGTTGACATACGTGTCCCTTGCATGGCGCAGGGCGTACTCGGCTTGCGAGTCGCGCATCTTGAGGTCGGCCGATTCGTCAGCAGTCCAGAATGGCAGTGAAATGCCTACAGAATGTCCCGTCACACTTAGCCGCCAACATAGTCACGCAACCAAAACAAGGATGAAAATCAACAACGTACCGAGCTCATCCACACACCCGGCCAACCTGGTCTGCAACTTCCTGACCGTTGCCGTAAACGCCACCGTGACCTCGTCCGTCACAAACGGCATCTCGTCTCCATTGGCCAAGGCCTCGACCAGGCCAACGGTATCAAACAAGAGCGACAACAAGTCCTCAAACCTTGCATCAAACCCAAGCACTTGCGGTACCGCCCCGGGCGACACGCGCGACACCTGATACACGCGCGCATACACGGCACGCAAGCGCGCGTGGACCTGCTGCGAGTAATGAAACCGTTTGCGGACCAAATTCATGGCCACTTGCATGTCGGCCGCAAGTCGCGCCAAGTGTGCGCCGCCAAGCGTGGCTAAGACGCCCGGGCAAGCCACGCCGGGCCCCATGCCCGGTTTAGCGGCCGATGGTTTGGTTGCCGCGTACACGCGCTGTTCGAGGGCAACCGCCAAGTACATCCATCCGGCAAGTTTCCATGTCACGTACTCGTCCACGTCGAGCCCTGCAAGCGTGCGTGACAGTGTCCAAGGCGAGATTGGGTCTGAGGGAAGGTGTAGGTCCGAGAGGCGCCAGATGGGCGATGAGGAGGAAGATGACGACGAAACCAGCCATTTCACAATGGCGACGGCGGGATCCTTGGCGTCGCCCAGGTCGTCAGCGAGGAATGCCGGCAGAGCTTGGACAAGGTCGGCGATGGGAATGGATTCGGGCCAGTGTGTCGCGGTCCACAGCCGGTCAATGCTGGGTGCAAGCGGCAGTTTGGACGACGTGGAGGATGCACTTGGCGACGTGGGTGAATTTGAGGTCAGTGCTGCACGGGCAATCACGAGCGCCTTGGCCAAATCGCGCGACACATTGGGCGCGTTGGGCTTGCCGCGAGCAAGTGTGTTTGATGCAACCCATTCGGGATCCAAGGCATCGACCACGCGCGTGAGCACTTTGGTTACGCTAACGCCCAAGTTTCTGGACAGCGTGTCAGGCGGCATGACGCGCCGAACAAGATTGCCCACAACGCCACTTGCCACGTCCACGGCTTGCACCAGCATGGCCCGAGCAGCGCGCGGATCGGTTGCTGCGACTTCGGTGGCGGTGGCATTGGCCAGCGCCAGCTTGTCGCAGATGGACGCAATGGACGCTGTCTTGGCAAATGCCACAAACGCGTCTGGGTCTGGCAGCATGCTTGCGGTTTGATCGTGCTGTTGGTCGCCATGCGGGTCCATGGCCGTTGACGACACGGGCATGTAGGTCAGGGAAATGGCCAGCAGACAAGTGAGCTGGTGGACAAGAGTGACGAGCTCCGCGTGGCCCGCGAGCGTGCCGGCTTGCCCATTGGCCGTGAGCGCGGCGAGGTGTGATGCGCAAGTTGCAAGCAGGTTGACGAGCGTCCCATAGGGAGTGAGGCTCGGATCCGACACGACGCCAAGCGCCAGGACCGGGTGCACGGCAAGCCGGTGGGTGAGCGGCAAGTGCAGTGGCGAGTCTTGAGCATTGTGGAACACAGTGGACGTTGGGTGGGTGCGAAACAGCACATTGCGCAGCGACGAGTGTGAGGGAGCGGGACGCAGCGGCTTGGCTTCGGGCGGCATGTAGTAGGCTTGCTGTTGCTGCTCGTGGCCCATGGGCACGCCGATCGAGGGCGGGCGATGGTTTGTGCCAGTGGTCATGGCCGAGAAGTGGCCCGAGGACCCGTGCGAGAGTTGCGACATGGTCGAGGCAATGCTGGAAGGCCGATCGATGCGGCCGTTTTGGCCCATGTAAGTTCCGCTTGAGCCCCCCGCGCTGGGGTTTCCGTTTGCGTTGGCGTTGGCGTTAGCGTGGGCATTGGGCGGGCGGTGCATGAGCAAGTGATCACGCGAGGCATGCGTGTTGGCCGAGTACGAGTAATCGTGTTGCGAAAGCGAGTGTCTGCGTTGGTGCTGATCCGCCGTATCTTGGCCACTGCCGTTAGGTTGACCATTGTTGGGGGCAGGCGACGGCACTTCTCGAACGGGCGACAGGATCGGAGCACGCAAAGAGGACCGGCGTGACGAGGTGGACGAGTGGGCATAGTTGAGGTTTGGTCCGGTGGGTCCTGCGACAGAGCCTGATCCCGGAGGTGGTGCCGGCTGCTGCTGGTGGCCGTGGGCGGCAAGCATGGCGGCAATAGAGCTGATCTGGGGAGAGATTGGTGAGTTAAGCAATGGCTTGGGAGCACTGGCAGAGGCGGGCGTGGCCGTTGCCTTGGCCGGTGGGTTGTGATTCCGACAGCGGGGAATGCAATGCGCAGAGTGGCGACGCGGTCAAACAATGCATTTCATTTGTCCAAAGAGTTAGTGACGTTGGCATGGCCGGAAACTCGTGTATCCTAGACAAATTTGAAGGATCCCCTTACCACTTTCCTGATCGGGCAAGTGGTCGTGGGAAGCAAAACGTGACGTGACGCTTCTGATCACTCTTTCGCTGCGTTTCATGTGTATCACTTCGCGTTGCTCTGCTCCTTGCTTTCAAATGTGCCTGCGAACACTTCTTGGTTCTGCAGTCAGAACTCGAGTGGATGGACCAAGCGATCAGGGAAGAAATTGACCACGTCCATCAAGCAAGGGGCTCTATACGCTCCGAATGCTGATACATAGCATGTATCCAAACAAAACCTCACAAACGCTCATCGCAACGCAACTACGTACCATGACCAACCCGACCGCACCCCCACCAATCCACAAGCACGGCAAGCGCTGGCACGTGCATCTGACCCACTCGTCTCTGCACCTTGCCCAAAAACTTATCACCAAACTCGCCCGTGGCCTCTACGCTTCTGGCGCACCGCTCTACACGGTCGAACTGCGCGTTCAGGATGTCGCGCAAGCCATTGGCCTCCCGCTCACTGTCCTGGCCCTTCCCTCGGGTCTGGTTCTCGCCTACGGATCTGGCGACGACTTGTATCATTGGCCAGCGACCTACCTGGTGCCCGGTGTGCAAGGCACAAACATGGGCAAGTTGTATGAGCTGGATCGGCTGGCAAAAGTCATGGCAGGGAGTACAGCGGATCGCGAGGTGGTTGGCCGAGTCCGAGCCAGGGTGCTGAAAGGCATGGGCGTGACAGAAGAACAAACAAAGAGTAATCGGCCAGATGAGGATGAAGTGGATCTGGGCAATGGAAGCAAGAAGAGAAACAAGTATGCGCCGCTGGATGCGTCCGAGCACGAGTTGGCAATGATTGAGTCTATCCCAACACATTCACCGTCAGAGCAACTAAAAAATCAACTTTCAGTATCCGATTCCCCTGTATCTGCCGACACGGGTTCTGAATCAGCCGACTCCGACACAGAATCAGTGTCTGATCCAAACACACCATCTCTCCCCACCCCAGCCGCACTCATGGGCATCCACAAAACGCCGAAATCGCTCATCCAAACACTCTCGCTCTCCCCACTCCAGCTGCAAGCGTACACTGACGAGCTCGACGCCATTCTGGCAGCCCCCGACACTTTTCCACGGTGGCTCACAGTGCTGTGTCAGGGCACAACTGGCATGCTTCTGGCCGCACTTTGGATTCCCGTCACGCCGCTCGACCTCACATTTACTTTTCTCATGGGCATTGTTCACGGACTCATGCTGGTTGCCGAGCAGCAGTACAAGATCATGGCCATGGATGTGGGCATTCCGCTCGTCGTCGGCGCACTTGCAAGGGCGGCAGAGCTGTGGCTGGGCAGGGATCAAGTGTGCTTTGCGACCATGGCCGTCATGAGCTCGTTTTCGTATTTCCCGGGTGTTCCCATGTACGCTCATTGTGTCTCTCTGCATGTAGCTCAACAGCCCTCTTGGTCTTGCCTTCCATTCTGACACATGTGATACTTGCTGGCGCCCGAAAAGTACACTGGCCATGGTCGAGTTTGCAGCCTACAATACCATGACTGGCGTCGTGCGCCTGCTCGACGCGTTTCTTCGCATCTTCAAGCTCGGATTCGGCATGGTCATGGGCGCAGCCATCACATCGGCCATTGCTTTGGGGCACTCGGGCATGGGCGATACAACATGCATGAGCACCCGCCGGCCTGGTAGCGTGGTAGTGAAAACCATGTACCCAGTGATTCCGCTCGTGGCTATTCCGCTCGTGTGCGGCATGAACGTCGTCCTCAAGGCCCAGTATCGGCAGTTTGGGTGGATGGTGCTTGTCGGCGGGTCGAGTTTGGCCAGTATGTCATTCACCGCCGACCTTTTCTTTTCAGTTCTGCAAACTCACATCAAGTTGCTTTGTCGTGTCGTGCACAGCCTACCTGATTGCACTCATCAATGATCTCGACCCGGGAATCGCCGCATCCATCTGCTCGCTCGTCGCCTCATTGCTGTCGCAACTCCTCGCCAACCGCTTCAACCATGTTGGCATTGCCACGCTGATTGCAGGCCTGATTTGGCTCAACCCGGGCCCGCCATTTATTCGCGGGGCTATGCTCATGCTCAATCAGGACATTCAGAGTAGCGTGGTGTTTGCGACCGAGGCTGTTGTCAGGGCGTTGTCGATTATCTTGGGCTTGTATGTGAGTCGGTTGCTTGTGACGCCCGTGTTGAGGGCTGGGAGGGGCGGAGGCAGTCGGTTGGCAGATTTGAGCGCGTAGTAGTTGGCATTATGTGATGGGTCGAGAATTGAAAGCCCGTAAGTGTAATTACACAGACATTGGATTACTCGTTTCTTCTCAACTCTGGCAGTACACATCAAGATGTAGAGTACATTTTTAGGAAGAATTGTAACAGAACGAACGACTTGGCTTCGCAACACGCCTTGAAGATGGCGGATGAATCAAGAGGGAAATTACATTGTAAAGCATGGCACGAGACCTATGTATGATAATATTGACAAGCAATACACTTGCCCAGTGCACGTGTCGTGAAAAAATCCGAAACGCCTGAATCATCGTCTCTGGAATGGAGCGGTGAACATTTTGTCACGGCTGTAACCTTCCATCTCGCAAGGAGCTCCCAGTTCTAGCACCTTTCCCGAAACTGTGTAGAATTCTGTGAGAATCAAGATGATTTGCCTGCTCAAGCAAACTGTGCACAGTGTGCATCTGTGGCGGAAATGTACACCGCATCAGTTGAATCGAGCAAAAGTGTGTGTGGAATCAAGCGCCCAGTGATCAAAGGGGGTTCTAGCTCCCATGCGACACGATGACAAACTTATCGGCAGAAGGTTGTATTCCTTGTGCGCCCATTGGCGTGGGCGTCAGCGTGGTCGGACGGCACCCACGGCCCAATCGATCATGCTGAGGTGGGATTCAGCATTTGCCTTCTGGGTACAAAAAGGGGGGCCGCCCCGGCCCAGCATCTTGCTTTAACATCTTGACCTCATTCCCACCCCAATTTCCCCGAGCTCCTGTCCGCCACTGAAGTACAACCATGTCTCAACAAGATTGGAAGCCGGCTCAGCCGCAGCAAGCCTACAGCTCGACCAACGGCCGCTACCCGCAACAGCAGCAGCAGTCGCAGCAAGGTTACCAAGGCTATCAAGGCCAAGGCTATGGCCGTCGTGATGACGGCCCCCAACGGTTCCAGCAGCAGGACCAGCAGCAGCAATACTATCACACGCATTCGCCGAACGTGACCCAAATGCAAGTCAACAACAATGCCAAGCAAGCTCGCAACAAGTGTACGCTCCTGCATTATCACACGCCGTCGTCCTCGCGACACCTGTTTCCACGCATATTGTTTGCGCTTGTCTCACTCTTGCTCCAATTGAACCTTACAGGGGCCACCCTCACTCTTGCAAAGGTCATTACCATCATCCTCGCCCTAATGTCCTTGCTTACGCTCGGCATGTTCGTCAAGAACTTGATCAGGCTGCAAGATGAACGCAAGCTTTTGGCCGCGGTGACCAACATGACGACTGACCTGTTCCAATCATCGTCGTCGCGCTCGGGCAAATCCCGGTCTGGTTCCACCTCATCCTTTACCGATCCGACGTCTGACCTGACCAAATCCATCAACGCGCGGCTCGATGACACGTACGCCCAGGCCATCATCATCGCCTACGTTGTGATTGGCGCCGCCGCGCTGCAAATCCTCATGTGCATTGTTGGGTTTGTGGGTGCCGTGAAACAGTCCATTAACATGTACAAGGCACACATGTATGTGACGCCAATCTTCTTTTTGGCTTGGGTGGCGCTGCTCGTCATGTCGGACAGCTCGTTCGGGACGTTTTGGTTCTTGATCATGAGCGTCATTGTGCATTTGGCGGTTGCATACCCGATGTGGGCATGTGTCAAGAGGTGGGAGGAGTCGAGCAAGATTGAGTATTAGACGAAGGCTATCAAGTACATGTCCGTTGAGTGCTGGGAGTGATGGTCCTCTTGTATTCCTTTCAATCAGTTTTGTTGCCGAGCCTCATAGAATCACCGATGTGCTTGCTTTTCGCCCATGATGAGAATGTGTCTTCAGCTCGGCGAACTCGGACTTGCGCTGGCCGCGCCGAATGGCTCGTCCACAATCCCAGCCGTTAGCTGGTCGGCTAGAATTGCAAGATGCACACGATTGAGGACATTGGCCAGCTCCAAGCGACCCATATGATCGCAGCTAGCTGGCGATGGCCAGTTGATGGGCCGTGATCAGGCAACGCGCCTCCATCACGCATGATGAGGTGTTCGTTGCAATAAACATTGTGAACACGCATGCACATGAAAACGAGGCTGAATATGCGCAGTTCTTAGACATGAAACTCGTTTGCCATTCATCCGTTTCACGTTGTACTTGCCTTCGCCAATCAGAGTGGAGCATTGAGGATTGACGCCCCCGATTTCTCCACGGGTTTTGACAATCTGAATCTGCGACACAACTTCGGGTCTGTAACCTGGCGTACTATGGGAAAACCTGGGAGGAATGGCCCCGCTCGGATGCCGTTGTGTGCCTGACTCAATCTCATGTGATCTTGCGTTACAATTTGCATTTGCGAAGCGGGCAAAGAGTACAAGATGAGTACAAGAGCGGCCAGCAACCCCCACCATTTCCCAATCCATCTCGCTCGTCATGCCCCTCGCCCCACACCTTTTCACCAAGTTCCCAGTAAACTTTCACAAACTCCCATTATCGTCATGACCGAGCAACATTTCCAACAGCCCGCCCAACCCCAGCAAGCACACATTGCCGACGGCCAGCAGCCGCAGAACTTGCACCAGCAGCAGCAAGAGCAGCGGTCGGTGAATCCTATGCAGGTCACTGACAATGCCGAGCAAGACAAGCACTCATGTATGCACGCCTTTCTTTCGAGGACTGCTGAGAAGGACTTACCTGGCCAGCCACCGCGTACACTATCACTCACCCTCACATCCTTTCTCATCCGTGTTCAGGGGCTACTCGCGGCATGGCACAAGCAATCGCCGGCGTCCTTCTTATCATGTCGCTCCTCGGCATCATCCTTGCCATCCAAGGCATCAACGACATTGAGACGGTCCGCAAGCTCTTCGATACAACGTCCCGCATGTCGTTTCGGCCGTCCAGCCGCAGTCGCTCGTCTTCGTCTTCGTCCTCTTTCGACGACTTTGGCGACTCGGTCGCCGACGAGCTCGACTCTGCCTTTTCCAAGGCCCTCACGTACCTCTACGTCCTGATCATTGTGTGTGTCCTGCAAACGCTCGCAAGCATTGGAGGCCTGGTTGGCGTGGCACAAGACAAGTTCAGTTTGTACAAGGTGTACCACTATGCAACGGCCGGGTTCTGTGGTATTCGCGTGGTGCTCATGTTTTTGCTCAAGGGCGGATGGTACATGATTCTCGCCGTCCTGATTCAGGCTGCCGCGGCGTACCCGTTGTGGGCGTTTGCCAACAAGTGGGAGAAGCGGGTCGAGAAGGAGGTTGCTGCCGAGGTGCAGCAAGCGTAATTGGCTTTTTGAGGTGTTTATGGATCTAGATTAGATGTGATGGGAGTGAGTATTGTTTGGTTTTTTGCATTGACCATGTGTGCATCAATATACATTCTTCAAGACGAAATCTTGAGAATGTCATGAGGCGACAGGGCCTGATGGCCGAGCGGATCTCGCCCGTTAGTATATATGTAAGCTGTAGTAGCCGCGCTGTAGGACGTTCACGCCAATAGCACGGGACGAGGCCCAGTCCTAAACATGTGAACACGCGAGACACTTTTGATGTGTCTGAACGGGCAAGACACTGCGAACAAAGCCCAATGTGCCGACAAAATTGGCAACAGCGGTGTCGCTGGCCAGACGCCGCGCCAGAGAAAAAAAAAACCTGTGTGTTCCTGTGTGTGGATCCAGCGTGCTTTATCGCACTAAAATTATCCCTATTCGACGACAAAATAATTGTGCACGTGCGAATTGAGTCCAGCGTCGCCTGATGTGTCGCTTGAACCTCATGTGGGTGGTGCGCAGAGGTTCAGGCCACCCACTGAAGCCGCTGCCAAGAGTACAAAAGGGTGAGGCGACTTCCTCCATCATGCTCACGCATGGTAAGTCAATACATTCGGCTTTTTAACCAAGATTCCTTTGCGACAGCCGCCCAGATACGCTCCCCAACATGACTGCGTAGGTCTTCCCGTTGTGCTCTCTTGATTCTCTGGCCGCGAATGATTGACTGACCTTGTGGGCATTCCGCACACGTTTCCTCAGTACTCTGCAGCGCCCCGCAAACCGCGACCAACAGCAACAAGGCCTCATTGAGGTTGACAAGCAAGTCCCTCGCGGGTCCTTGGAATCAACTGGATCGGGCGCAGCCCACCTCCATGTCGCCACTTCTGCCTCACGTGCGTCTTGCTCTCTGAGCTCTGGCTCTATCACTAACGATTGGCATGACATTCTGACTGACTTTCTGCAATTACAATCGTACACAGGTATCTCTCAACCCGTGATTATCATCATCATCTCAACAATCCTCATCTTGTGCACGCTCGGATTTGCCGTGTCGCTCATTGTCCTCCGCAACATCACCGGCTCGCCAACCACGTTGCCGTCCTCGGGCGGCAGTTTCTCGCCCGCTTCGTCTGCCGCCGTGGAGCAATTGCGCACGTACATGTACCTTGTGCTCGCGGCGTCTCTCCTCCAAGCTGCTTCGGCCGTATGCGGATATTTTAGCGTGCTGGGATCGAGCCCAGCTGGATACCGTGTATTCATGTACTCGACGGCCGTGCTGTTTGTTGCGCGACTGGTCATGGTCATTGTGAATCGGGATTTGGGATGGTATTCCATCATGATGGTGGTGGTGAGTGGAGCTGCCTTGGTTCCTGCTTGGATGTATGCGCCAGCGGTGGTTGCTCTTGCCGTCGGGGCTGCAAAGGGAGGCGAGTGCTAAACTGTCCTCAAGGAGACGCAGATGGCGTGCAGTGGTTGATGTCAAAAATATATTTCCAACATCAAATGTTGCCTTTGTTGTCTGCCGAGTGCCGACCATGTGTAAGAAGTGAGTCATGTCTCACATCAGGCCGGATATTGATTTGATATGACGTGGTCGGCATGCGCCGCGAGAAGAGTCACAGCCTGGCTCGAAACAAAAACGTTGTTGTTGAAACAAATCGACCTAATGAAACGGCCAGGTGGCGAACTAGGGCTGCTGCTGCGGGATCTTTGTCCACCGCGGACGTCTCGGGCATGCATGCTTTCTTATGATATCCATTCCGGCCAGAAACCGTATAAGACTCAGGTCAGTCCCCTGCTTGGCTGAAGGCTCTCCCTTCGCCTTAGAACCATTGAAATCTCATATCAACTCCTCATCGTCGACACACACCATGAATGCATCGCAGCCGTCAACTCGGCCATTGCAGGCCCACATTGCCAACCAGCAACGGCTGCAACAGCAGCAGCAGCAGCAACAGCATGTGACTTCTCCGACGCCCATTGCCCCAATGCACATGAACAACAACTTGGCCTCGACACCCAAGAACGCTTGTATGTTACGTTACTTGCGAAATCGTTTCCCGCGACGAGAGCCACACATTCACTCATGCATGCATGATCGTTGATGTAATAGGGGCCGCCAGTCGTCCGGTGGCCATCGCCGTCGCTGCACTTGTGCTCCTGACGTCGGTGTTTGGCATCTACATGTCGACCTCGTACATTAGCGAAATTCAAATGGTTCGCTCGATGCTCGGCGGCGGATCCTTGTTCCACAACAAGACCCTCAACAATGCCGTGGACGCTGCGTACTCTGCCGGCCTGACGTACCTTTACATGGTCATTGTCGTGTGCGTGTGCCAGATTGTGGCCTGTGGCGTGGGCATGTTTTCCATGGTCAAGCAGCACTTGGGGTACTACAAGGTGTACATGTTTGGGTCCGGTGGGTTGCTCGTGGTCCGGATTGTGTTTATGGTGCTCTTGCGCGGGTGGTGGTACTTGATTGTGAGTGTGCTGGTACAGGCGGCGGCGGTGTATCCGATGTGGGTGTATTGGCGGGAATGGGAGGAGCGGAAAAAGTATGGCCTGTCCATGAAATGAGCGCTCTCTCACTCAAACGCAGAGCTCTTTTTATTGGCGCCAACCGCCAGTGTTGCTGTTTGATGATGACGAGCAAAATGTGTCTCGCAACCCACCAGCTGACTCGGCCTCTTCACCAGATCCGAAAGCTGAATCACGACTTCCTTCAAGGAATTAATACGAGAATGTCTCCCCCCCCCCAAAAAAAAAAAGTGTCATCTTCTCTTCCAGCAGTTACCGAAGAGTATGTAGCCAAATAGAATAGACTGTACCCCACTCAATAAAACTTGTCCACATGCAATCCTCATCATGTCCGCCCCGACGACCCTCAAGTACATCGACTTCTACTTCAAGGGCTACCAAGCCTTTCTCGACACCCTGTCGGACGATGAGCGAGCCGGCGAGCTGCGGCGTACCCGCGACTACCACGGCCTCTGTCCCGGCGACAGTTTTGTGACCAAACTCGACATGGAGGCCATCACGAGCGACCCGTCCGAGATCCCCAACGGCCTGCAACTCACATGCTCGGACGGATCCCCTGTTCAGCCCATCAACTATGTTGGTCCAAGTGTGCCCGCCATTGGGTTTTATCCCGTGAAGCGGGTGGACGGTAATGTGCAACCGCTCGGGATCACGGATATGCTTGTGGACTATTACGGCAAGGGCGAAATGATCAACCGGATTGGATATGGTGGGCAAGTGATTGGCAAGGGTACCGAAAAGGTGTGGAACCAGGTGCAGGACGACCAGGTCAAGCAAGGGTGTGTGCTCAAGGGAATTGACATGTGGGCCAAGTTTCCATTTATCATTGGGCGTACGTCTGGTAGGCTCTGTTGTGAAATGTCTCGTGTTGTCATGTCTCACACACGCTCCCCTGTTGAGCGGTGTATGCAGTTGGGCTTCAGTTTCAATGTCAAAATGTACCGCCGCCGCCGCCTCCGGTATCGTCGACGTCGTCGTCAGTGCCGCCTCCAGTATCCTCGCCATCCCCAGCACCGCCTCCAGAATCGACGTCATCAGCACCACTTCCAGTCCCCGAGCCAACATCAACACCTGGGACATCAACCTCAGCATCCAGCACGCCAACAAGTTTCTCCTCATTCCTGTCTTCGTCGCCGCCATCAACACCAACCCAACCCACCCAACCGACCCCGGACTCCCCTGCATTTAGCGTCCCCTCGGGCGCGCCCGCACCCGCACCCACGCCAACGACAACAACCATCTTTGTCACCTCTGGCCCGCTCACCACCTCGCTCATCACTGTCATCACCCCAGGCCAACCGCTGCCTCCGCTCACCATCACGGTGCCTGGCGACGGCGGGCCCGCACGCACCCTTTTGCTGACGCAACTGCCGGGCAAGACAACGTATGCGGCAACCACCATCCTGATGATGCGCGATCCCACTGTGGGGACCGACGGCGACGGCAACGTGGTCTTGTTGACGGCAATCGTGTGTGCGCTGGCGCTGGTTGCGGGCGCGCTGGTGGTTGCGGTTGTGGCGTTGAAGAGGCAAGAGCGGAACAAGAGACATAGTGGCATGTCGGAGCAACTCGGAGTGGCTGCAGTGGAGATGGTGGCGATGGGGCCGGAAAGCAGGGTCGGGGTGCCCCCCGGGCTGCCGGCATATGTGGTCGTGCCCGTCGCGACTGCGGCAAGGAGCGGCAAGGTGCGAGGCGGCGTGGATGGATCGTGACCCGCTGCTCATAGTGTATTTTTTGCTCCATTTTATCATCAGCACCAATATGTGTATATACCAAGAAGTGCCATAGAAGTTATGCCGCACAACAGGAATACAGACCGTGGCCAGAGAATGTTGCATTTGCTATCCATGCACAACTCCAATCAAGCAATACTCACCAACCGGCTGCCCTTGCGATACCCATCATAAAACTCGTGCATCTCCCTGGTGATTCGCCTCGCCACCCCGCCCACGGCCTTGTCGAAATCCACCTGCTCGACCTGATGGGCGGCCCGATCCCTCTGCAGCGCATTGAGTGCGGCCGCCTGGCACACGCTCACGACTTCTGCGCCCGAGCACCCGTCCAATTCCTCGGCAACACTGGCCAAGTTGATGCTCGGCGAAAGGCGCATTTTGCGCGATTGGATGCGGAGGATTTCGAGCCGGGCAGATTGGGTTGGTGGGCCGACGTACAGGATGCGGTCGATACGACCGGGACGGAGCAGGGCTGGGTCCTGCACGAGTGAGAGTGAGAACGAGTGATGAGCGTGCGTGAAAACGGGATGCAAAGCAAAATAAAGCAGCGTACAATCAGATCGGGCCGATTGGTTGCGGCAACAATCGTGACATTAACCAGAGGTTCAACGCCGTCCATTTCGTTGAGCAGTTGCGACAGCACGCGATCCGTCACGGACTGTGATTCGCCAGAGTTGCGTTTGCCTGCGATTGCGTCGATTTCGTCCTGCATGGATGGAAACCAGCAGGCGTGAGTGGCGAGCCGATGACACGGCAGCGCAGACGCAGAAGTCGTACAAAAAAGATGATGCTGGGAGCGGCTGCACGGGCTTTGCGGAAAACCTGCGCGATTGCCTTTTCCGAATCGCCGACCCATTTGGAAAAGAGCTTTGTTTACGGCAAGAAGCAGAAAGTCAGTTGCTCTGTATCGATAGACCGGAATGCAAATGGTCATGCACCTCTGGGCCTTTGACGGCCAAGAAATTCAACTGCGACTCGTTTGCCAGTGCCTTTGCGACCAAGGTCTTTGAGCATCCTGGCGGGCCGTACAGCAAGATGCCCTTTGGCGGCGTGATTCCAAAACGGATAAAGTCATTTGCGCGCTACACACACATGCGTGTAAACTCACTTGGGGTGAGGGCCAGCCAGGAACCAAAGGGAGAAACAAAAGAGATGCATACCTTGAGGGGCCACTCGACCGACTCCTTCAATGCCTGCTTGATGTGGTCGTTGCCGCCAATATCCTCCCACTTGACGTCAGGCACTTGGACAACCGACTCGCGCATGGCGCTCGGGACAATGCCCTGCATGGCGTCGCCAAGATCCGCGGCAGAGATCACCAAGTTGCTGAGTGGGTTGGCCACCCGGCGGCGCACCGCGCGCACGCCGGCTTCCCTCACGACACTGGCCACGTCTGCGCCAACATACCCGTGCATCTTGTCTGCGAGCGCCCGCACCTCTGCCGGCGAGACGGCATGCGATGTCTGTGCGAGCACCGCGTGCAAAATGAGCGCGCGTTCGTTTGGCCCAGGAATCCCGACTTCCACCTCAACATCCAACCTTCCGGGGCGGCGCATGGCCTCGTCAATGGCATTTGGGCGGTTGGTTGCCCCGATGACAAACACGCGATCCCACGCTTGGGTGTCACCTTCCGCGGACGCACCGTCCAACAAAGTCAATAGGGTTGCCACCACACGTTTCTCCAACTCACTGCCCTGCCCGTCACGTTTGGGGCACAGCGCGTCCATTTCATCGACAAACACAATGGCGGGCGCATTGACCCTTGCGCTTTCAAACAGTGCCTTGAGTCTCTGCTCGGTCTCGCCATAGTACTTGGACACTAGCTCTGGCCCGTTGACGAGCGTGAAGTGGGCTTGTGTGGAGTGGGCAAGGTGGCGCGCGAGTAAAGTTTTGCCAGTGCCGGGTGGCCCGTAAAGCAGGACGCCGCGCGGCGGGCGGAGGTGCAGCGAGGTGTAGGTGGAGTGATGGAAAAGGGACGCGGACAAGAGCGAAGTCAGTGACGAGAGAGTTGCGTCGAGGCCAGCGAGCGGAATGACGGGTGCAGCGGTGGCGGGTGCTTGCTTGGGAGGGTCGCTTGAAGTGGACGAGGAGGAGGAGGAGGCAATCGAAAGGGTTGTGGATGCAGTGAATGAAACAACCCTGTTGGACGGCGTCACCAGTGAGATGCGGCAGGTTGTGGGCGCCCCTTGGAGCGAGAGCGTGATGAACTGGTTGGGCGAGACCAAGTGGAGGTCGATCAAGTGGTTGCGCACGTAGGCCAAGGCGGGGCCGGTGATGGAGACGCCTGGCGGGGGTTGCAGCGTGACAGACCGGGCCGGAGGTGGCGACGGGTGGAGTGGGGACAGAGTGACCTTGTCGCCGACACACAGGCCGAGAGACTGGAGGAGGTCCGGTGACAGTGCAGCGCCCGTCGATGCTGCTGTTGGTGCGAGCCACAGTTTGGCAGCAACGGAGCCGTGTTCCTCCGAGAGGGATGGGAGCGAGACGAGGACGGGATCAAGGAGGCCGAGCCCGAGGTGGGCAAGCGTGTCGAGGGCCACGAGGCACCGTGAAGGGTGGGCCTGCAGGTCGATTGCGGGCAGTGGCACCGTCGATAGTGTGATACTCTTTGTGGCATTCATGGTGCA
Source organism: Catenaria anguillulae PL171 (assembly GCA_002102555.1). Lineage (NCBI taxonomy): Eukaryota > Fungi > Blastocladiomycota > Blastocladiomycetes > Blastocladiales > Catenariaceae > Catenaria > Catenaria anguillulae. The sequence continues at coordinate 220,756 of MCFL01000020.1, read as the reverse complement.
TATGTTCACAATGGTTCATTTTTTTGTGATAAGGTATGAATACTTGTGACGCATTGACGTTTGGCTTCCAGAAAAATGTTCCAGAACACTTGAAAGCAGGCGAACATTGTCTTCTGGAAGACACTCTTCCCCAGGATCCCCTAAGCTTGATCCAATCGCAAAATGAACATTCTCCGACATAGTGTTGTCGATACGGAATCCATCGCTAATGTAATGTAACCCAGCGCAATACCAGAGAGCCATTCCCTGTCCCAGTGAGTCATCGCCAATTATGGCGTCCAACGACCCGCATCCCAATCCCAACGGCGACACCATTGCCGACGCGCCAACACCAACGCCGCCCATCGCTGACAAGTCATCCGCTCACGCATCGGCAATAACAACAGCAACAGCAACTGCAACAATGCACGGCGACTCGATCGTCAAGCACATTTGCGTCATTGCCTTTCACCACACGCTCGGCCCCATCCTCGAGTGGGCACACCCGCCCTTGCCTCGCCCGCCGCCCTCGACTGCCAACTCCTCGGCCAACACGAAAGCAAACAACTCCACATCGTCCTCAACTCCCTCTATCGAGCTACCCTCCCAATGGTCGGCCATCTTGCCCTTTTGCGCGCTCCCGGACGGTGCCCACTCGCACGCGCCGTCCTCGACCGACCAGTCCACTCCCGATCCTTCTGGAGGCGGCGGCGCTGCCAACGCCTTCTCGCTGCCGCCCGTTCCAGAATGGGCATTTGCACAAGAAACCGTGTTTGCATCCTCCTATTACCGCCAGATCCCGGCATCGGATCTGCTCGTGAAACCTGCTGATGTCACGCGCCACATGGTCCAAAAGGCAGTTGTGGTCCTGTCAACCGAACCCGCATTTGGCGCTCTGCGACCACGGCTAGAGCAAATCACACAGAGGTGGTTTGCAACCAGGGATTTGACCCAGCGGGACTTGTTGGTGGAGTTTTTCGATGCGTTGAAAGTCGAGTTTGCGCAACCTGTCAAGGAGGAAGAGTTTTCCAATGGCATGCATTTACGGGATCTGGTCATGTCGTTCAAGTCCAAAGTGCTCGTCTTGTACAAGCTGGTCTTGCTTCAGAAACGCGTGCGTGTGCCTAGATTTTTTTTCGGTTTGCTTTCGCTCCTCTGTTGTCTAACTGCTGTTATCTATTGATCCAGATTTGCTTCTTCTCCACCTCCATTGAGCACCTCATCAACACCCAACTTTCGCTGCTCTACCTGTTCCCAGATCTCCTCTTCCACATGCACCACACGGGCCACCCGTCACTCTCCCCACCGTCCTCGACCGACCGCGCCGTCCACCCATGCATCCAACTCGCCAATCCGCCCACGCCCTTTTCGGACCCGCGTGGTAACCCACTCTTGCGCCGCGACCTCTTACACGTAGCCGGCCTTCCGCTCGCCCTCTTTTCAAAGGGCACGCTGGTCCAGCCGTACCTGCCGCTGCAACAACTCGACTCGCTGGCCGTGTCGCCCTCGCCCGCTCCCACCGCTACCGACACCGACGCTCCACCCCAGTTGCCGCCCGTCATGATTGGCACCACCAATCAAATCGTCCGCGACTTTGCCCCCGCTCGCTTTGACGCCATCATCTCGTGTGACCCGCCCGCGCCCGGCGCCGAGCCGCGCATCGAGTTTCTGAACGCGGCGACCGAACGCGCGGCCAATTCCTTGACCCCGCCAGACAAGAAGTGGATCCAAGCGCTGTCGGCAAGGGTGGCGGCCATGGTGGACCAAGGCGACACTGGCGACGTGATTAATACCATGGTTAGGGGCGAGTTTGAGCAGTATCTCGTGGCGCTCATGGCCGTTATACAGGCAGGCGCCAATGTGCCGGGTGTGTTGCCGGGTACCACGCCCGAGGACCCGGCGGATTTGGCCGCAAGTACGAGAGACTTGGATGTGGCGGCGCCCAGAAGCGAACAAAGCGCCGACAACCTGATCCAATCGCCGCCAACGTCGCCCGGAACCACGACCGACGCAGAGAAAGCCGCGGCCGCAGAAAGGGCGGCCGCCGAAAAAGCCGCCGCCGATCGTCGCAAACAAATCCGCACCTACCACATGCACTTGCTGTCTGAATTCTCGTCACCTTTCATTGCTGCCTACCTCGCGACTCCGGCTCACGCCCATTGGCTGTTACGCGTGCATGCAACATTTGCATCAGACTTGTTTTCCACGCCGTACTCGCCCGCGGCGTCCGGTGCGGGAGCGCCGCTGGGCCATCCGTGCCAGGGGCACACACTCGCGCAACATCTCAACGACCAGCTCAAGGACAAGATTGCCGAGCTCAACTTGGACGAGAAAAAGAAGATGGTCCAGCAAGGATTGGCAGCCGCCGTGCAGAGCGCCAGCGGGTACGCGGCAAAGCTTAAGGAGGAAGCAAGTAAGCGTGCGGCGGCGAATGATGGCAGTGGGGTATCGGTATGTAGCGCTTTTCGGTCCCGGTTGTGAGCAGGCTCCACCATGGGTCGTGACATCTTGTGTCCATGTGTGTTTGTAGAAGGAGGAGATTGTGCAAAAGACGGCGCAGGTGGCGAGCAAGGCAAAGCAGGTTGGGGCGTCCATCTGGGGCGCCGCGTCAGCGTTTATTGCGACCAAGCGCGCAGAGTATGCGGCGTCGGCAGCCCCTCCCGCCGAATCCGAGGCCAAGGCCGACGGCGCAAAGCAGCGGTCTCGGTCGCCGTCGCCCGTCAAGGTGGTGCCAGATCAGCTTGGGTCTAGTGAAAGTGTCGAGAGTACCGGGTCGGGCGGTGGATTGATGCAAGGCGGCGGCGGCAAGGCGGGCAAGTATGCGGCCGTTTCGGATAGTGAAGACATGTAATGTCCGCCAGATGGACGTGTTCAAGTTGTCTGTCTGGTTCCGCTGACCTGATCTTTGACACTTTGACTGACGTATCTTACTCTTATCAATTCTAACACACACATTTGATTCAACTTCTTCCTTACTACATTCACTCGATACTACCTCGCCTCAAACTTCCCGCATTATCACGCATTGCACGTCTTGTCAAAGCACATGGCCACCGCAAACTCATGGTCCGAGCCCGAGGCGCTCCTGATGTTCTCGATGCACTTTTGGAACTGATCGGACTTGGCTAGTGGGCATGTGTCGATTTCGCGTCGGAACAGCGACCATACGCTCAGCGTCGTGGTAGTGCGGCCTTGAAGGAAGGTGGCGATTGTGGGAGCAACAGGAGCTAAGACGAGATTAAATATTTGAGAGTGTGTGTCAGTCAAGGTTGTCTGCTCGCGGGTGAAGCACAGGTGCGATTGCGCCGCGTACCTGAGTGGGCGCCTGGAGTTTGGGCAGTCAGGCCAATAAGGACGAGGAGGAGTGAAAGAAGGGAAGAGGACTTCATCTTGGTTGTTGTTTGTTTTGGTGCAGTGAGTAGGAGGATACGAGCTGGAATGACTTGCGACGTCGAACTCGCGGGACACCATTCCATTTATTTCTTTTTGGCTTCACTCGGCGCAAGAGCGGCACGCCTGACTCAATCCGGATCCGCAGCGCAGCAGTATAATTGAAACAGTTGGCGACAGGCACATATGCCCTTTCTGCATCCATGTAAGGCAGACCCAAGGCTTGATGTGTTTGCCGAAAACACAAAGTCTTGCCTAATGTGACGCGCCTGAGACAGACTTGAGTCACGCATTTGAAGGAACTGCTTTACGTGTGTGCGTTGTGATTGACTTCGCGAACAAAGCATCACAAGTGTATTCCTTTGCTTTTGTGAGTAGACAAACCAGCTCATTAATTGTCTGAATGAGACTTGAGCCGTCATCAAGATGACTCTAAGCGTTACACGTCAAATCATAACAGATGGCAACATGGACCGCCACCTCCGGCTGCGACCCACTAGCGGATTCGGCACACTTTTGGTACGCCCGTTGTTTCTCTGGATCGCAGGCAGTTGAATTCTGTGACAAAAGGCTCCAGACGAGACCCCTCGTGTTGAAACCGGTCGTTGTCTTGCCTTGCATCAGCGCGGCAACGGAAGGAGCAATCGGTGCTACATACATGCAACGAGCAGAGGGCGATGATGAAGTGAGCTGGGACTGTCACGGTGAATGTGATGAATGCGATCATGTTTCGCACCTGCAGACTCGACATTAAGCGCTTGGGCAATGGCCAGAGCTATAGCGGCAAGGGAAAAGTTGAGAAGTGTGTGAATCATGATCATGGCCAGGACTGTGCGAGGTTTTGCGGTTTTATGGTAGATTGGGTCGTGGGTTGGTACGTATTCTTGCGCATCTAGTCGAAATCGAGGAGAGGTACCAGTCGCTTTTGTGCGCTCTGGTTATGTGGTGTGCCTGATACGACATGAGTCAAATTCGCGACATCGGTGTGCATAGAAACTTACCAGCAGCATCGGGCCACAGGCGCAGGCGCAGGTTGTCTGGCTTTATTCGAAATCAGCAAACCAGCTGCGTCTACCTGATCGATTCATGCACATCATCTGGTGCTCAAGCTACCATGGAAATACCTACGCCAACGCCACGATTCGGTTCCGAAACTGGAACACAACTTGCGAAGTTCATGTCCGGTGAGTGCGATTGCCAGAAGGAGCACATGGAATGTGATTCAATGCGAATGAAACACTCTCCGAACTTGAGGAACTGGGCCAGGCAAGAACTAGTCTTGGCATTCAAATCACGAAATGTATTGGAGCGTATGTTCTCTTCCTTACTGAATTCAATCGAATGAATCAAACATGACACTGCAACAAACTGCCACTCAAACAACATCCAATTCCACTGTGATGTAGCACACCAAATCGTTGCACCTGTCCATTCAGCATTCTGATAGATTCATACGTACGTTCATGTGACCTCGTCCTGTCTACACTGACGAGAGATTCAAGAGAAACGGCAATTCGGCCTAGAACCAACGGTTTACCATAGAGCAACCAACAAACCAAAACTTCAGGACCCATGTTTATTGGATACTCAATCTGCACATCACCTCAGTGTGAGGTTATGATATGCTTTCAAACTTTAAAAAAAAAAACATGCAATATTGTCCTGAAACACCACTCTCAGCGCTCGCAGTACATAGCCCCAACACCCCATCGTGTCGCTTAGCACACCAAATCGTTGCACCTGTCAATGCAGTCCCGGTTGCCACGGCAGCCCCAGCGGCAGTTTGCACGGAACCCGTCGCAGCCATCGCCCCTGTACTGCACCGACGCCGTGTCGCGCTTCATGGGCGGGTCTGGGCGGGTCGGGCCGGCGCAGTCCCAAGCGCAATCGTTCTCGCACTTGCGGTCACCGTGGCAGCGCGAAATGCACGACTTGTAGCACTGGTAGTTGCGCTTGTGCAGCGTGGGCTCGGCAGGCTCGGCCTTGGGAATGTCGGGGCCGGGGCGGTTGCAGATGCGGAGGCAATCCTTGCGACCTTGGCGCTCGCAGTTGTAGTAGCAGCGGTAGTCGACGCGCTCAATGTTGGCAGAGCCCGAGGCGGCGACTGTGGTCGGAGTGGGTACATGGATCGGTGATCAGCCAATGTGGGAATGAGAGAAGGATGTCAACGAGGGTGAAGGAGCAAACCTGACTCGGCGGCGTTGGGCGAAGCCTGAGCGGTCATGCCGAGGGCGACGAGGGCGAGAGCAAGGAGCGAGGTGGTCTTCATCTTGGTTATCTTGGTTGGGGGATATGTAGAGGTGGAACGATCAGCGAGCGAATGTCTGCCACTAGGTGATGAGCTGTCTGAAAAGCGGAAAACTGAGCGGGTTGACTTCCGTACTTATACCTCTGGGTCAGATGGAGGGCACGCTTTCGAGCGTTCTGCGGTTGACTTGGAGGATACGCCAGGGCAAAGCAAGTCACTCATCTGCATGGACTGGACGCTGGAGGCCTGAGAGATTGAAGCGACAATCAACCGATGCCAGTAAACTTTTTACCGCGCCAGTCTCGTTGCCTCGAGAATCGACAGCGTTGGCACCGTCCGGGCGCTCGCATACGGGCATCTCTGGTAATTTCTACTTGAAATGACATGTACCGTATTTTGGATTGTAATTGCAGAAGCACATGTATCTCATACGGTCGAATTGCACCGCACCAACCCTTCCGACGAGCTGCTGTTACGTACCAAAGGACACATAAGTCTGAGCCGGCGCAAGCACTGGAGCAAGAGCTCTTGGCTGACTTGTCTCACTTGATCATTCGCATGCGTGCGGTGAAAGTTGGTGAATGACCAAACGCAGCGATTGTCTCACGTACCTTCACCGTCGATGCACGCCACTTGGCGGCCATGACACGCACAGGAAATGCAAGTAGACTGTGTGCATACGCCCCATGCCATAGGTAGGTAAGCTCCACGTGGGCCACTCGTCCCGTGGTTAATGGTTCACATGACATTATTTCACCGTAGAATACGGTAAACCGTAATTTAGAATCCAATCTCATGTGCAATCGCCGATGTTGCCTTGATACGTACAGCTATATGGAAATGGGCTCATGTGTGAGATCTAGAGCAATAGCAAGCCTGAGTAGGTATAGGTACCCACACGGCAACGGGTTTGTGCTTGGGGTAGACCCTCTTCTCAAACGCGGCGGGCATCTCACGGCATTTGGGACATGAGAAGGTCGGCGGATGGTGCGGGAGGTACGGGTCAGTTGCCCTCCACCCGTCGAGCCTGACACGCCAGGCAGCACCCACACCACTGAAGCTTTCTGATTGTCATATCTCAACCTCCATAAGCTCCATCCGGCTGCGAGACCATGATGCATTCCCCAGCTCCAGCAGCAAATACTCGCTTACGCGGAATTAACTAGGGAAGCTACTCGAGACTTGTAGCTTTGTAGGCTGGACGCGGTTAGGTACCAAGCTCAAGTACGTACCATGATGCACACTTGGCTTATAGTTGAGACTGGGGAAGGATTGGTCAGCGACGATCGCGACGCAAGCATCATGCCCATGCCGAAACGGAAAGAAATTGCGAATGCGATTCCAGACCTCGACCAACTGTAAAACTTCAAACGCTCGAACCATGTATAACAGTCAAACAGGTACGGCTTACCTCTGAAACCGCTGCTGTGCGAAGGACAGGGAGTCAAGTGCCTCATTGGATTCTGTTCAACCACTTGTCGCGCACAAAAGCGAACCAAAACCAACCAAGGTGACTGCAGCAAGTGCGCCTGAGAAAGGATAAGTCCAGTTGTGTCAGCGAATCTCGCGTTTAGAGCACTTTAAAGGGGTGGGAACGCACGAGAAGACATGATGTTCTCACCCAGCGCACAGCCAGTCAGCCACGTTAGTGCAAGCGCAAGAGAATTGATGAGCGGGCTGGCCATGGCCAAATCTTAATGGTTGAGACGACAGAGACACAAAGTCATGGTCAGCATGGTCAACTGTTTGACTGCCACAGGCACACGAGTAGATATCAATTGAATAGCTACCAGCAGACTGCAATGCCTTAACAAACGCCAGCGATCCGCAAAGGTTGAGTCCAAGTGGAAGAATATACTGGAGGGCACACAAGGGCGAGTGGCGTGAGCGGATCAAGAATAAAGCTGAGTGGAAGAGGAATCAGTACTCACCCGCCATGATGTGGCCAAAAAGATCAACTCGGCGATTTTGCCGCGGTGCCTCACTGATTCCACGCCAGCAGCCCCACGTCGAATAAATGGAGTCGTGCAGCCCCACAGGATACTTGTCGCGATAATCCATTCCATGGTTACACAGTATTGCTCGAGGTTTCGTTGGGTTCCGCAGTTGACAGTTACAGATCGAATGGGTTGATTGTCATGGAAGGCGTCCGCGAGATGGAGAGAGAGACAGAGTCAGGGCTGCCGATCGAGCTATGTGAGACAGTCACCAGCCCATTCGACACGCCACGCTCAGCCAATTGATGAAGCCACAGATTTCGACTCTGACTCTGCTTCGTCAAACTGGGGCTGGTCATTCATAGGTCCCCGGTTTCGAGGTATCTCATGCCGTTGCGTCCACCGCCGCCACCTGCACTTCCACCTCCCCCTCAGTGATAAGCAAGTGTAACGTCATTCGTATCCGTATGCAATTCACAGTACCTCCATCTTCAAAACCTCAAGACGGCACGACCACCCTCACCTCGCCGCCATCATGTCGTCCAACACGCCGGCAAGTTCGACGACTACATCCTTCCCAATCAAGCGACAAGTCACTATCGGCTCGTGGATTAAAACGACACATACCTTGCAGCTCGTTCAATGTCCAGACATTTCGCACGTCACCAAAATCGACTTTCAGGTCATCCGCTACAGCGCAGACTACCCTGACCCGTACCCAGCGGGTCTCCGCATCTACTGCTCCTCGGGTGGCGCCGGACCGCCGCGTTCCATCAATTGGCGCACGAATGCAGGGCAGGGTAACGTGACGACGGTTCCTGGCGTCGAGTCGGCCGACGGGATTCGGGACATGATTGGGTCTGGCGACAGTTATGTGCAGCTGTTGGGATATTCAAATGTGGTTGTGGGACACGCCGGCGGGAGCCTCTGGCAGCAACAAGTCCAGACAACGGCCAAGTCCGAGTTTGCCGGTTGTAAGCTCGTCGGTGTGGAGGCGCTCTTTGTCCAGTGGCTCGACGGCACGCGGCTGCATTTTGCCTGCCCGAGTATGGACGCCTCATCATCAGCGGGCGGTTGCAATGCCACAGCGGCGGCAGCAGCAGCGGAATCGTCGACATCGCCCAACTCTCCGCTCTCGCCTACTCCTTTGCTCATCGGCATTGCGATTGGCTCCCTAGGATCCATGCTCATTGGCCTGATTGCATGGGCCGTGATTCGCCGCCAAGTCGCAGGCCAGTGCGACTCACCTCCGTCTCCATTGTCGCCTCCGACCACGCCACCAAGTCCGCAAACCAAACAGGTCCTTGTCAAAGACCCAGTGGCAGCTCCGTCTTTTTCGCCCGCATTTGGCCACGCACATCTTGTCACGGCGTCGACAAACGGTCCCATCCACTACCAGCATCATCACGGCCAAACTATGGCCACCGTTTCCACTGGTGCCTCGTTTCCGGCGACCTTGTCTGTACAGCCGCCCATGGTGTATCTTGTCCAAGCGCAACCGCAGCAGCAACTGGGCACCGGCGGCATTCAGTCACACCCATCGCCAACCGACGGCGGTTCGACCCATCGGACGAGCGCGGCCAGTATACCGTTTTCAGAAAAGGAACTCATATTGCCCTAGCCATCAAGACGTTGTACATATGTCCGTTACACCCAGAACGTTGACAAATACAGTTTTTGTCAGTCGAGGTTGTACTTGTGGAAATGATTTGTGCATCTGACACCGGGGGCCTGGGTCCGCTGAGCACTCGCGCTACTCGTAACCACTGGGGGTAAGTCGTAGGCAATCATGTGCCACAATCCGCGTGAGAGAAAGTTGGGGTGGGGGTTTGACCACAAGTCACCACCACTAACTTAATACTGCACACTGAGAGCGGCCATGAGAATGAAAAATGAAGTTGCTATCACGCCAGGTCTTGCAGCGTTCAGCCAGGATCCCTGGTTCAACTCTCCTCAAGAAGCAGTTTTGTCATGTGCATTCTCTGGTGCATTCTCTGGTGCATTCTCGTGATGACTGTGGGCACGGGCTGGCGATTGATTTGCTTGAAGATTTGAAACGCTCAAGAGCACCACTTGATGTCAGCGTGAGACAACAACGCCATGCCATACAAGCTCCATCGATCGGTTCGTCACATTCCGGCCCCGTTTTAGCCTCTCAGCACTCAATCCCAAGTCGGGCACCCCACACCGATAGGCGAAAGCTCTTCGTTGTTCTAGTCATTCAAGATTCTCTTATGTAAGTAAATACGTGCCTATGATCCGCTGCTAGGACGTAACCTCGTTGAACCATCCCATCCGTCTACCAATTCGCCGTCATCCTCAACTCCACAACTTGAAACGACGACTAGTGTTTTTTTCAACAGCATGTCCTCGACCACCTCATCGGCGGCCTTGCCCGTCAAGCGCCAATTCACCTTTGGCTCATGGAACCCAAGCACCGCCAACCCGCCGCTGCTGATCCAATGTCCCGACGGGACCTTTGTGACCCGCATCGACATGCAATCCATCAAATACAATGCCGACTTCCCGGACCCATTTCCAGCCGGCCTGCGCATCTACTGTGGGTCCACGACCTCGGCGCGGCCCATCAACTGGCGCTCCAACAACGAAGCCAATGTTTCAACCGTGCAAGGGATCGAAGTCGCCGATGGCATCCGCGATGTGATTGGATCGGGCAGCACGTACGTGCAGCTGTTTGGCTATGCAAGTGTGGTTGTGGGGCATGCGGGCGCAAGCTTGTGGCAGCAGCAGAGTAAGGCTGAGTACGCCGGGTGCAAGCTCGTGGGCGTCGAGGCCATGTTTGTGCAATGGTTGGATGGCGCCAGGATGCACTTTGCTTGCCCATCGACCAACCCGGCTGCGCCCACAGTGACGCCAACGGCCGGCAATTGCACGAATGTCGGCGGTGCCGGCACATCCGCATCCGAATCAACGGCAACCGTTTCGCCGTTGTCGCCGGTCCCACTCCTCATTGGCATGGCGATTGGCACTCTGTGCTCGCTGGTTCTTGGGGCGGTCGCTTGGACTGTCATGCGCCGCCGCCAGCAGCCCGGCCCGGACCCAAAGATTGCGTCGCCGTTGATTCAAGACAATTCTACCCCGCCGCCGCCGCCCCCGACACAGCAGCAGCAGCAGCAGCAGCAGCAACAACAACAACAACAACTACCGCATCAGCAGCAACAGCAACAGCAGCAATACGCTCCAAATCTGGCATCTCCAGCTCATGTGCAACAGCAACAAGGTGGCATGTATTCCCCCGCAGGCTCGCTCTCGGTGCAGCCGCCCGTGGTGTACTTGGCGCACGGTCATCAGCCGCCCATTGTCATGGCCGCGGCCAAGAAGGAAGGTGAGGCGGATGGTGGTGGGCAGCAACAGCAACAGCAACAGCAACGGCAACCGAGGCAGCACGGCGGGAGCGACGACCAGATTTTGATTTTGCCCTAGGATGGTGTCTGTCTCGTGCATTTTTGTGTCCAGTATTTGTCCTTTTCATTCGCCAGTATTTTCTTTTTCCAACGTGGGCCCGGGATACCTTCCTACCAGCAATCTTTACAATCCATAATCTACATACAATCATCGCGTAGATATGTATATTTCAAAAATGCAAGTGGTCCAGTGTGAGCGAGTCTAAACTTGCTGCTCCTCCTCCACAACCAACTTATCCGCCTCGCCCTGCCCCAACACCAACGTGTCCCCACTGTTGCCCTCGCTCGCCTCCCTGACCCGCCGCCTCCACCGCAGATACACAAAACTCGGCGCACTCACACCAAGTACACTCGCCACCCAGGCCACCACACTCGCACCCACAAATCCCAAGGGGACCACCAGCACAGCGCTCAGCAGCGCATACAACCCGACGCTGGCCGACCCGAGCATGAGTGGGCCAATCGCACCGGAACTCACGGCCTCGCCCGACGACACCCAAATGGCCACTACGGAGGTGGTGAAGATGACAGGGAACACGGATGCGACGCCGCCCGCGTACGACGATACGCGGCCAATCAGGATGGATGCACCTGAAACAAAACAAAACAAAACAAGCGCGGGATGTCAGTTTCTTGGAACTTTGCGCCCAGTCACCGTGCGTGGAACGCACTTACCAATGGCCAGACCCGCAAAGATGCCACGTGCAACCAGCACGCCCACGGGCACACGAGCGAGCGATTTGGGTGCGGGCGGCGGCGTCCACGATGCAAGCACGCCCACGACAATCTGTAAGCCGAGCGTCGCAAATCCAAACACCATGGTGCCTGTCATGTTGGGGGATATCACTTGGACCAGCGGGGCAGTCGCTGGGTCTTGGGGTGGAATGTTGGCTGCGCGCGATGGAAGAAAGGCACGAAGGCCGGCGACGAGAAGCGATGCGAGTGCGAGCCAGATGAGGATGGACAAGAGGAAGACGAGGAGCAGCAGCGTGGTGAGGCGAAGCGTTGGGAAGCGGCGGCGGAAAAGTGGGGGCAGGTGCTACAAGTTTTCGGCCAAGTATTTATTGAGGTGAGCATATGCTGCTTGACGGCGTGGGAACCGTTGCAAAGACGTCATGGTATACCCTCCACATGAGCAGGTATCTGAATGTATTGAGACAGAATTGAAGCATAGGCTGTATCAGTCGCAAGACAGTGAGGGCAACAGTGGCAGAAGAAGGGCGTACATTGCATTCAATACCATTCCCGGCACACAACTGACCATGCTCCTCTGGTACTCCTCGAGCCCAGGCTGTGACGTCAAGTCCTCAAACTCGCGCGGAAACCCGAGCGACCGGTACTGGAAGTAAAAACCCATGCTTGCCGGGATGATGGTCGTGGGGACGGATCCGAGCACCCCGCCGACAAGTCCACCGAGCCGCTCAATGACGACCGTGATTAAGGTGCAGACAAGGCCCGCGAGCAGGGCAGACACGGCCACTGACCATTCAAAGGTCAGGCCTGGGATGGAGCCGCCGGCCATTTTGTTCGGGTGGTGCAGGAGGGATCGGAGTGGGAATTAACTTGAACGAGGGACCTCAGGTGACGGGCTCGGAACTTTGTATGGCGAACGAGAAAAGGTCGGTGGTCAGACGAGTTGCGGGCAGTATTTATTGATGTCGTTACAAGAATCATGTGTGCATTGGCCAGAGAGCCGACAATTGAAACAGCAGCGGAGGGATGGACGGGTGATCGCTGAGCGGGCTCGAAAATGGCGCAACAATGCCCAACCAACAACATGCCATGTCGGCAATATAGACATGACTCCCACGTATTTATACCTCGGTATTTACAACATGCATTGACAGGCGTGAGAACGGCGGCCCAAGTGCTGGGTGTAGGTCCGGCTGATTCGGAATCTCATTGCTGTGCTGAGCCGAGCCGTTGCAGATCTCGTTTGGAGTCGATCGCCAAAACGATGACATGGTACGATATGGGATGCCGTTAAGTCATACACTGAAATCACATTCATCGACCCTGCTGTCCGCACCATGGCCGGCCCACGTCCACTCCACGCCCTTTTCCCCTTTCAAGCCAGCTTTGCTCCTTGAAGTTGCTCGCCGTGTCTGCGCCTGCGGACAAACGATCACTTTCGCGCCCAACTCCGTCCGTCTGAGTCGTCCGCCTTTCGTCGCCCGTGAAGCTAAGTATATGTACGATGATAACGACAGACTAAGTCAACGTTGCCTGCACGTGATGCATGAGCCAACCGCAAACTGCAGAGCGGACTGTTGTAGCCGGCACGGAACGGGACCGGGAGTGGCCGATATTTATACCTATACTTTCCGTCTACCGGTAGCTATCGCAATCCGTCGTAAAGTTGGTCATTGTGTTAATAAACGCGCGAGATTTGCCCCCATGTCTTGCCCAAGTCGTCCACATCGACAAGGCATTCCCCGCCGCCGCCGCCCTCCCTCCCTGTGCAACTGCAAGCGGTCGCCGCCCATTCCAACCACCAAGCATCCCCACAATGATCCGCTCCACCTTCGCCCCTCTCGCCGCCCGTCGCGTGGCCGCTGCGTGCCTTGCTGGTGCCACGCGGACTCGAGCCCCGTCCGCGATGGCCCGCCCATTCACCACTGCCACCCGCCCGCTGCTCGGCGGCCACGCCGTCCCGCAACCGACCGCTGCCCGCGACCCGTCCCTTAAACGCAACCCGGCATTTGCACGCCTGACGCCTGCCGACATTGCCCACTTCCAGTCCATTTTGCCGTCGGCCTCAGCCGTGCTTTATGCCGACGGCGCAGCCGTCACACAAGACGACCTGCTGCCCTACAACATGGACTGGATGCGCAAGTACCGTGGCCAATCGTCACTTGTCCTGCGCCCATCCACCACCGACCAAGTATCCAAGATCCTCAAGTACTGCCACGCGCGCGGCCTGGCTGTTGTGCCGCAGGGCGGTAACACGGGCCTTGTGGGCGGGTCCGTGCCCGTGTTTGACGAAATCGTGCTCAACCTCGCCAACATGAACAAGATCCGGTCCTTTGATGCCGTGTCGGGCGTCATCACGGTCGATGCCGGATGCATTCTCGAAGTGGTCGACGACCACTTGCGCACGTTTGGGCACATGATGCCGCTGGACCTGGGTGCAAAGGGCTCGTGCCAAATCGGCGGCAACCTTGCCACCAACGCAGGTGGCCTGCGCGTGCTCCGGTACGGGTCGCTGCGTGGGTCCGTGCTGGGCGTTGAAGCTGTGCTGCCCAACGGCGACGTGCTTGATACACTTGTCCCGCTACGCAAGGACAACACAGGTTTGGATCTCAAGCAGCTCATGATTGGCGCCGAAGGCACTTTGGGCGTCATCACGGCCGCCAGTATTCTGGCGCCCGTGCGCCCCAATGCCACGCACGTGGCCGTGGTGGCCGTGCCGGACTATGCCGGCGTCCAAGCCGCGTTTTTGAATGCACGCACCATGCTTGGCGAAACCTTGTCGGCATTTGAGTTTTGGGACTCTGCAGCGTGCCAGTTGGTGGACGAGCACTTGTCGCACGTGCGGCATCCCCTCGAGAGCCAGCAACCCGGCGCGTTCAATGTGCTTGTGGAAACGGCGGGTGCGGACGCAGAGCACAACATGGCCAAGCTCGATGCCTATCTTGAAAAGCTCATGGACGAGGGGGTGGCCGTGGACGGCGCTGTGGCGCAGGATCAAGCGCAAGCGCTCGCCATTTGGGCCGTGCGCGAGGGCATTCCCGAGGCGTGTTCCAAGGCCGGGGCCGTGTTCAAGTACGACGTGAGTGTGCCTGTGCCCGACTTGTACGAGCTTGTTGAGGCAACACGCACTCGGCTCGCCGAGCTCAAGGTCCCTGGCGTGCTCAGTGTGATTGGGTACGGCCACGTGGGCGACGGCAACTTGCATTTGAATGTGGCAGCCGAGGATTACACAAAGCAAGTGACGAATGCCTTGGAGCCGTTCGTGTACGAGTGGGTGGCCAGCAAGCGTGGGTCCATTTCGGCAGAGCACGGGTTAGGCCTCATGAAGCCAAAGCATTTGCACTACTCAAAGACAAAGCAGGCCATTGACTTGATGCAGCAGATCAAGAAGGTGGTGGATCCAAAGGGCATCATGAATCCTTACAAGTACTTGCCCGAGCCCGAGCATTAGGTGTTTTCTTGTATCGTGTTGCATATGTGATTTGTCGCAGTACCCCTACCACTCGAGTCATTCCCCATCCCATTGATGTACTAGTTTGCCCACTGTTCTACACCTCCTTCTATTGGATATTGGAGAGCGAATGAGGGTGCAAACATCGAAGTGGACAATGGGCACGATCGACGCGTCATTGCCTCTTGCTGGTTCTTTCCTCTTCCCACATTCTTGCGATCCATCGAAACCGCTCCTTGAGTCTTGAGCTTGGGGCACGACTCGATGCAATCCAATGAACCATAGCTTCAAGTGACATGATCGCTCAACCATGGCTTCTGCAACCAAACAAGACGCATCACTCCTTGCCGCAGCCGCTGCCGTTTCCGCTCACCCGACCGGCTCGATTCCAGCCTCGGCCATTGTCGACAAGCTCGCGCCGAATGATGCGCCTGGGGCAGTCGTCACGACCGTCGCGCTGTCGCCACCAAACCCGCCAAGTCAAGCCATGGCACCTGCTGGCAAACCCGGTGGCGCGGCGGGAATGGAGCAATCGTTGGTCCCTGGAGGAAGTGCGTCACGATCCACACGTCAACGGCTGCCTGTGAAGTGAAAGCTGACGAACGTGTAAATGAAAACAACAGTCAACCCACATCAACACGCAACCGTACTCAAGGCGCAAAAACTGCTTCTCAGGCTGACAAAAGCCCTGTTTGCGTACGGCGCCCCGCTGTACCGCGTCGAACGTGCGTTTTCTCCCCAAACTCCTGTTTTGACACGCTGCACACATGCTCAACGTTGCGGTGCTGAAATCCATCCAGTCCGCGTCCAAGCATGTGCCGACTCGCTCTCGCTTCCACTGTCGATACTAACCCTTCCCAACGCCATGGTGCTGGCGTTTGGCGACGGGTCGCCGCACATTTGGCCGCAAACATACATTGTCAAGGGCTTCCAGGGCCAAAACATGGGCAAGCTGCACGATGTGGACAAGTGGGCAAAGAAACTCATGGCACAGTGCGAAATGGCAAAGGAGGCGCACAAGCTGGGCGTGCCTGTTGTCACGCAAGACATGGTCAGCGGTGGAGGGGTTGCTGGAAGAGGCCAGGAGGAAGGTCGGTCGAGAGTTGCGACGGCGGCGTCGGTTGCTTCTGCAAAGTCGCCCACGGGAAACAAGGCGAAAAAAAAGGTGGTGACGCCAAGGTTTGAGATTGGAGGCGATGACAGCGATGAGGACAAGGACGACCGCGAAAGCGAGGCCAGCGAGGTGGATGGTGAGGCAGAGGAGGAATTGATCAAGAAACCAAAGAAGGCGAGCACATCGTCACAGTCAAAGGCGAAGGACACCGCGCCAAAACCGGGCGAAATTGTACGTCCTGCGCCTGTTCAATCCGCTCGCGCGCAAGCCAAATCCACGGCCGCTAGGGATGGCGGTACATTACATGAACTCGAGTCGATTGCCGACCCATTGTCCCCGGCAATCACCGTGTCACCTGTTTCCCCCGATTTACCTGGGACACCCAATGCGCCGTCGCCGTCCGTTGTCATGGGCAAGCGCAGTATTGAGATTCCAACTCCGGCTCGGACGGGCGAACCGGCGGCCGAGCCGATGCCTGTCAAGTCTCTGCTGACTCTGGGTGACCCAGAGCTTGACTGGTTCCTCAATGAGCTAGACCGCGTGGTGCATTCGCAAAAGGAGTTTCCGCCGTGGTTGCGGATTGTTTGCAGTGGAATGGTTGCCATGCTGATGCTGCTGATGCTGTGCGTTTGGCTCTTTCTCTTTGGTCTCGCACTTTCTTATGCTCCCGTCTGACATTTGCCTTGATTCACCGTCAGCAATCCGGCAAGTCTGTGGGACTTGATTCTCACGTTTATCCTCGGCACACTCAACGGCATTCTCTCGCACGTCGGCGAAGTGAAAAAGATCAACGCGCTCGAGGTTTTGGTGCCCATGGCCATTGCCATGGTTGGCAAGATTTGCGAAGTGTTTCTCAAGGACCAAATCTGCTTTGGGACAATTACCATGTTCGCCTGCTTCAGCTACTTTCCGGGTACGCTCATGGCACTGTCCATGGTCGAACTTGCCTCGCGCAACCTCGTCTCGGGTACGGTGCGCATGTTCTACTCGTTTGTCCGGTCAGTCAAGTTTGGGTTTGGGCTGGCCATGGGCGCGCGCCTCATTGGGTGGTTGAATTCCCACGGTATTCCTGGCGTGGAAATGCCAAAGGACAATATTCATTGCATGGACTCGACGCTCCGGCCGTACACGGCCGATGTGTACAAGAACTTGGGATACGAGCTGCTCGTGTTTATCCCGATGGCCCTGTGCATCAATGTGATTTTGCGTGCAAAACGCACGCAGTGGTTGGGAATGGCAGCAGCCAGTGTGGTTGGGTTGCTGAGTACGTCTCTGCATCGACATTCTCGCGAGAAAAGTTTTGTTTCTGACAGTCCCGACTGCAGCACTCCAAGCTGCCTCGGGCATCTTTACCAAGGACGCCTCTGCGGCGCTGGCGGCATTTACCATTGGCATGGTCGCACACGTACAAGCGCGGTACAAGGACGACTTGGCCATTGCCAACATTCTCGCGGGCATTTGCTGGCTGACGCCTGGGTCGGTTGGTGTGCGCGGAGCGGCGCTGCTCATGACTGACGATCTCAAGGGATCCACCAGCTTTGCACTCGATATGATCATTCGTGCCATGTCGGTGAGTATTGGTTTGTATGTGTCTGGACTGGTCCTGTTTCCCATGGTTCGCAAGAGCAAGATTTCTGTCTTGTCGCTGTGAGGACCAGTTGCGCGTTTGGCCGACACGGTTGGTCTTATTCGAGCCTCTTTCTTCTGCTTTTGGTGAATGCAATTTGCTGCTAGATGGAATTCTTTTGTCTTTTCACCTTCTCTGTCGTGATCAGTGCCAGTAAATACTTGAGCAAGAAGTGTATAAACAAATTGTACAAAAGGACGAGCAACCAGCAACCAAGGAAAATGGTCGAGTCAATGCAGGCTGACGGCGGCAGCAGCACACAAATGTTGTTTACAAGCGGGAGGATTTGCGAGTCGAAGACACTAGTCACGAGAGGGGGGAGAACGGATAACAAATGGCACGTCACAGCATGCAAGCGAAACCAGGACATCATGGGTTTCTCTTCAAGTTAATTGTTCTTGTACACCACCTGGCGAGGCAGACCGTGAATGACACCTGACGCCGTTGCCCCTCCGTGCGAGCCCATAGTTTGCTGCGTTGGCAAGTTGGGGACGACAGATTTGCCCAAGTTGGCGTTGACGGCTTGGCGGGGAAGGTTGGCCAGGGCGAGACCGGTCGGTTGAATGATCTTGGATAAATACATAAACAAATCAAGAGTCGGTGAGCAAATACCTGATACAGCGTATGGGTCGATTGAGAATGGAGATGACATATGTACCCCGGCACCACCAGTCAACAACGATGGCATGTTGCGACCCGCATTGATTTGCTCGTCCGAAAAATTGGTTTCCTATAGAGGCCACAAATCAGATGGAGAAGTGAGAATCGGAAATCCGTTTCGCTTCAGTGTTTTTAGTGCTTTTAGAGTAAACCTCCCGCGAACGTACATGCTTGTCATTCAACTTTGGCCCCAGCAAAGGCACATTCTTGCCCGCCTTGTGTGCGTGCCTGGCAAACGAGCTCAAGGCAATCACGACTTGGCCAAAGTTCTTGTCCTCGTACAGATCGACGGTTTGGAAAAGCTCATAAGCCTTGCAGCCCAGTCCCTCCGCGCCCTTGAGGAACATGGAAATGTTTTCCATTTGCTTAAAGGGCATGTTTGAGCGCTGGATCTTGACGGCGTCGCCAGTGACCTTGGCCAATAGCTCGAGAAGCACAGTGCCATCCTTGAGCGTGGGCTGGTCGAGCGTCGGGAAGTCGCGGCCGAGAACTTGCTCGATCCAACGGCGGGCTGTGCAAGAGCATACAATCGCAAGTGAGCCCCGGTGCGTTCAGCGCAGACACAATGCCCGCCTTGGCCAAAGCAGGGACAACATACTGTCGTCGACTTGCTCTGCGGACACCTTTCCGTCCATCTTCATCTTGATCTCCTTGTCGAGACCGTACACGGGGACGTCGTTGTTGGACATGGTGACGTTTTGGGGCTGGCTGGAACGTGAGGTGTGAGCTCGGTTGAGCGAAGGCCGGGCGTGCTGTACGAGGACGTCGGTCGAGGATCGGATGTGAGTGATTGAGTCGAGGGTGTTGCGCTGTGTCTAATGCGCCAATGACTGCATCGAGAGGTGGGGAGAAAATACTTGTTTCTACTGTATTTGAGTGCCAAAGCCAACTGCAGAAATGTTGGGCGTGTGGCGTTGAATGCAAACGCATCAAAACGCGCTCAAGATTGGCCTCTGTCGTCCTCGCTATTGACTATCGCTATTCATTGGCCCAGGCGATAAAAGCAGGGCACTGCCATCCAAATTGAAGATTTTGGCAACATGATCTGACTTGAGAATCAAAGCTCGAGAGCCAAGTAGTCAAACATGGCTGAAGGGTGCACTTGGCCGCTCCTGGCAGCTGGCAGCTTGGCATCAGCTGCGGACAGCAGAGAAGGCGACGCGTTCATGATGGGCGAGTTGTTTTATGTATTAAACTCGATGAGAGACGTCGACAACTCCAGTCACTTGCTCTTGGAAGAACGACATCATCCAAGGCATCATACCAGTATATTATTAAGGTTTCAGCTGATGTTTATATTGGTATGGGCCCGCAATCATGCCGGCCATTCCCAGCTCCCATTGTGTTGCCCAAATAAACAGCACCATTCCGATCAAACCAATCAATCAAAACCATTCATCGAATGACCTTCTCATGAAAGCACCTCGAGCCAAATCGTCGCAGGCTTTTTCAGCAATGAACATCACTTCAAGCAATGCATCGGGAGGAGCCGGCAGTGGCAATGGTGTGGGCGAAATCAAGCTCCCGTCGGCCCTGTTTGCCTCGTTTAAGCTGTACAAGCGAGAGACAGATCGGCTCGCTTCTTGGCTCGGTGACACAGCCTACTCGCTAGGATACCAGCTCAACGCTACTCCTGACAAGGCCTCCGCGGCCGCCGCCAGTGCCGCCAAAGCAAGTTCCACTGATGCCGATTTCATCGATGGCGACGACGAGGAAGACGAAGACCTCGACGATGCCAACGACGACACGGAAAGCGGCCAGGGCCAAGATGACCAATCTGATGCCGCCGGCAACAACACCCGGTCGCAAAAGCGCCGCGCGGGCAAGGACGACAAAGCCAGCTCGGCTGCGGCTTCACACTCGGCGTCGACCGCGGCCAGCGGTGCTCGTGGCGGAGCCAATGGCGAAGATCAATCGACGACTGTCATGACAACCCGCCAATTCGTTGACCTGGCCCAATTTATTGCCGATCTCGACAATCCGCCCGTCATTGTGCCCCCTCGCGTCATTGACTGGGCGTGCTGCGCCATTCACGCCCGCCGGACGTGCGCCAACTGGTTCAGCGGCACAACGGCCGCCGTGGCGGCATCGCTCGGTGGCCAGAACTCGGCGGCCGTGGACGGCACGGAAAAGAGTAACCGCACCCATGAGTATTTCATTTCGATTCTCGAGCAAGTTGTTTCCATTTTGGCGCCAAGGGTCGGGTACGCCAACAGCAGTGCAAACGGTGGGATGAAGCAGCTCCCCAAGCCCATGACCGGAATCGAGTTGCTCGAGAGCAGGTTTGCGGCGCTGGACATGGACGGCGCCGATGTCGACGGCAACGACGAGGGTTACGAGGATGTCTTTGCCCTGGTGGAGGAGACCGTCAAGGGCGGATCAGGTGGTGGCCAGTCCAACAACAATAAGGGCGGGAAAGGCAAGTCGAACCAAAAGTCACCCAACAAGCCCGGCAACAACAAATCCAACACCGCCGGCGGCCAAGGCCAACACCGCCGCTACCGTGTCCAATACGAGGACGAGAACGACTACCTACTCTCCCTGCTCAACTTTCTGCACGAGAATGATGAGGTGCGCACGTTTATCAAGGACACGTGGCGCCAGTACATGTCAGGCGACCTCGACTTGGAGGTGGCAAGCATGGTCACCATGGCCGCTGTCGACAAGCTCCAGGTCGCGCACGATTCGCTCAAAGAAACGTTCCCGACCTTGATTACGGACCTGCCCACGTACGCCATGCAATTGTACCATTACTTGTGCACGGATCGCAAGCAGGCACCCACGGCCAAGAACTCGACAACCTGGTCTTTGGCGCAGTTTTCGTTGTTGGCCGTGGGCCACGTTCTGGAAACGTTGCGCGCCGGGATTGCGGGCAAGGAAGTGCCGGTTCCAAAGGTCGGGCTGGATCTCAAGGCCATCATTCGGTGGCACAATGTGCTCGCGCGAATGTATCACGACTGGACCCAAGTCAAGGTTACTCAGTACGTTGATTCGAATCACCTGTCCCATTGTTGCATATGATTGTCACTCAATTCCTCCTATCTGTTTGGTGCCATGAGGTGCATGCGCAAAGTCCCCAACCCGGTCCTCAACGGCCTGAAAAACCTCTTTTCCGCCGACCCGGCCACCGCTTCGCCATCCATCCCGCTCTTTATCTGCGTTGTGACCCAGGTCTACCTCGACATTTTCGACATCACCTGCCCCGATTCGCTGTCGTCTCCCGACATTGTCGACGATGTGATCGACGCCTGCGCCCCACACGCCTACGCCCTCGATCAATACATCCAGTACAACCCAGTCAAATCGAGTCACTGGCACGATCCAAAGGCATACGAGCTCGTTCAGCGGCTGCGCGAGCGGTCCACGATTGCCTGGCTCGTCGACCTGAGCGAGTCTGATGACGAGGGCGACCAAGGCCCCGAAATTGGCGTGCAGGGAAACCTCGTCATGCGCATTTTGTCGCGCCACGCTTGGCTCGCCGGCTTGCTCACCGTTTACACGCACGAGGAGATGGGACGTGCCGGATTGATGATTGTTGACAAGTACAAGTGCGTCTTGTTTGCGGCATACGTTTTCCGTGCGGTCGAGTTGGCCAGTGCGTACACGGGGATTGACGCAGAGGGCGGGTCGTGGTGGCCGCTCATGGCGTCTCTGATGCGATTGACGGGCGAGGACTATGTGTTTTATGGGCGTGCGCCCGCCACCTTGGAGGACATGTGGGTCACGCTCAACTTGCAAATGGGCGTAAGCATTGCCGACAAGCATCAGGCGGATTTGGAGGCGAGTCGCAAGCAACATCGACGCAACATCAAGCGGCCCAAGGTCAATGCCAATCCAATGCGCATGCCCCAACTGCTGAAAAACTTTGGGCGCGCCGTGCATTCGCTGGGGATCGGGTCGTTGGTTGTGGATCGTGCGCAGGGCAAGCGCAAGGCAGACGAGTCGACCGCGGTTGTCGAGAAGATGGCGGTGCGCCATTGTAACGACATCATCAATCCAACGTCCATTTCCATGCCCACGGCCGTGGCGTCGCAGCGCCGCATCAAGTCGTTTGAGACGGTCGAGTACTTGACACATCTTCGTACCCATTTGCCGTCGTTTATGCCCTACTTGACGCACAACTTGCTGCTTCTTCACGTCCAAGCACGTCGGGTGCTGCATTGTGTGCGCGAGTGCATTGTCAAGGTGTTCATGAGCAGTCCCGTGGCACATGCTTTAATGCCCGAGGATCTGCTGGGGGATTTCGAGGCAGGCAATGAGAAGGAGGTGTGCATTAGCGCCGTGTTGATGTTGGTGTCGGTGTTAGATATTGTGGATCGTGTGGCAAAGGGCCGGCCGCCCAGGGTCGCTGCTCTAGTACGCGAAAAGGAGCGGTTTGCTGGTTTGCAGACACTGATGGAGGTGATACTGCTCGTGAAAACCATGGAGGAGGAGGCGGAAGACGAAATTTAGTGGTACTTCCAGCTCGTCTGTTCAATCCTCCGTATTATGTTTCAACTGCACCTTCTGCGGCCTTTCCATCCTTCATTTCCCCAGCTCAGAGTAAATGAAGAAGGAGTGAGACGCATGACACAGTCTTGGACTTGGATGAAGAAGTTCGCAACGCACCTCACAAGGACGACAGTCGCCATTGACGTTGGGCCGCAAGTCGATGCCAACCTACAACCTGTTGAAGTCCCGACTTAGTGCATTTGGACCGAATGTGTTGGTGCAGCGTCGACGCATGCCTGATCAAAAGTGAAACATCTGTCGCGCCGAAATGTGTTGCGCATGAATGAGACAAGCGCCCGTGCGCAATGTTCGCCTCGGCCCTCATGCATGTATGTTACATATGGCGTGCAAACATATGGCAACTTCAGAAACTGCATCTGGTGTGCATTTCCCAAAGTCGGTGCATCCGGCCGAAGCAGGCATGCGTCTCATTCAACCGAATCTGAGCCATCTGTTGCCGAATGCAATCGCCAGGCGGGCGCAGAGCATGTCTGCCGAGTGCCGACCAGGTTTGCTGTCGGCTCAATTGTCATGCCAGCAACAAAGCTAACGAGCCAAGAATCACGCTGCGACGTTGGGCGGTTGGGGATTCCGTCGGCAAAAGCAGTCGCGAAAAGGGTACCGGCACACTCGGCTAGGCCAGCGTCCGGTCAAGACTATGTGTGTGAGGGTTAAAGCAGGCGGGCCGGGTCCGAGGACCAAGGGAGGAATTACACGCTTGGCCGCGGGTACAAATAGAGCAGGGCCGCCCGACCATGTACCTCTGAAAGAGACATTGCAAGGCGCAGCTAGTTCCCCTTTCGCCACAAGTTCAGACCTCTGTTTCCACTCACCCCCCCCCCCTCAGCAACGATGCAACTCTCGACTCTGTTTGCCCTCATCTTCGCAGCTACGGCCGCCGTAGCTCAGGCTTCCCCCAACACCGATGGTGCAGCTTCCTCTATTTTCAACTTTCGATCCGTTTCTCAAGTGTCATATACTCAAACGGACACGTCCGAAATGTCCCACAGGTTCCAATGCCGTCAACACTTTGTCCCAGCCCGCCAGCTACGGCCCTGGCTGCTACGCCGACTGTGCCGCTGACTGCGGCTCCAGCGCTTCTTGCCGTAGCACCTGCGCTCGTATTTGCCGCGACCCTTGGGGCCCTGGCGGTCCGCGCAAGAAGGCCAAGCGCAACGTCCAAGTTGTCGAGCCCAAGCGCGTTGACCCGATCTGCTACTCGCAGTGCTCGGCCGATTGCGGCAACAACTCCAAGTGCAAGGGCGACTGCATTCGGATTTGCCGTGATCCCTGGGGTCCAGGTGGCCCGCGCAAGGTCAAGCGTGCTGCCGAACCTGAGGCGAAGCCGCAAAGGAACTGCTCTGAGCAGCGCATGTGTATGCGCAGGTGCCCAAGGGGTGATGATGCCTGCCGTGATGCATGTGCTAACATCCCGTGTTTCTGAATCTGCACGACGGGCGGAGGGTTAAACGGTGATTCTGAAGTGCACAGATCGGAATTGTTACAGTATGTTGTTTGTTTGTAACGGAAACTGCTCTCGACGACTTCTGTCTCCAATTTTGAGTCTTTGATATAATCAGCGTGCTGGAATGGCCGCGACAGGATTGTCCAGCATGGTGGCCATGGTTGGCGGGCATCCTCGGATTCGTCGCACTCTTCCATTTGGAATCATTCGCAGAAGGCTGAGAGGGTGCACGGGCGCATTGAGAGAAGCCCAAGGCGAAGCACCATATTAATATGTATGATGTGCACAATGATGACACAATTGGATGATGGAATGGCCTTGACTCAAATCGCGAACTGATCCATTTCGGTTACGAATGATTTATGTACATTTTGCCTGCCCTTGTTGTTGTTGACATGTTCTAGAAAAGACAAGAGGTCATGTGGGGAACCGCTCTGCGCATGCCTTGGAAAAGGTTTGCTGCGGCCGGAACGAAGGGATCGAGCTCGAGTGCGTGTGCTCTGGGCTGGCGAGCCATTCGCAAAGCGAATGTGAGAAGGGGGATGGGCGTGTTCGAGGACCAAATGAGAACTTCGAAACGACGAGCACAATATTTTAGGTTCGATCTGCGGTGGACCTGAAAAGCCGCAGCTGGCCACGAGGCGTGTTGTTCGAAGCGTTGTGGTTACGACTTTGGAGTGACTTCCCTGGCAGTTGTTTCTGTTGAACAAGACTAGATGCCCATTGCCGCGGGCAAACCTGGATGGAGCATGCAGATTGCTTCTTTTTTTTTTGGTTTCAGTTGTACAGGGAAGCCAGGTAGCCAAACTAACTCTTGCTTCCAGTCAGGCGAGCTTGCAGTAAAGGCAAGGTGATGGCAGCATCTTTCCGCAAGATAAAAGGGTATCACTGACCTCAGCGACTGCATCACAGTTTTTACACAGCACCAACACATCAAACACTGCACTATTCATCTCTGCCTCACACAATGCCTCAAGAAATCAATCCCCCTCAGCAGCTGAAGCAAGGCAACGCCTCAACATGTACGTACAGCCATGCTGTCATCCTCTCATGCAATAATCTGTGCATTCGATCGCTCAATAGAGTTCACCTCCGTTCACGCAATGCCATGTCTCACTGTCTCACTTTTTCTATGCAGGGGCTTCACGTCGTTTGGTGCTCACTCTCTCTGTCGTGTCCGTTGTTATTGCAGCCGTCGGGATTTTCCTTTCGTCTCAAGTCCGACAGCACATTGCGGCTGCACGCGCACTGTCCACATGGCCCATTGACATGGATCGTGCCCCGAATATGTCTTCTATGACGTTCCGCACTCTGCCCTCTGGCACAGACCAAAATGCTCTCGCCCAATTGGTTGAATCGTTGCGCTTCTTGACGTGGGCCTATGCAGTTCAAGTCTTCGTGGGCATGACTAGCCTCGTCGCACTCATCAGGAATCATTTCGGCCTGTACATGGTGTTTGGCGGCGCAGGCTCAGCCGTGTGCTTTTTGTTTGTCGGATTCCTAACCGTGTGGGTCGGTGGCGGATGGTTTAACGTTGTTGCACTTGTTGTGGCTGTCCTGTCGGGGATTCCGATGTACGCTCACTTGCTCGCGTGGAAGACCCGGCTTCTGGGAGCGGCACCAGGCTCTTACGCCAACACGGGCGATACTTGGGTCTTTTGCTTGTGACCAGTGTGGCCCAGCTCACAGCAGTGACGATGTTGAAGCTCAAGCGCACGGGCGTGATCGGTGGCGACGATGGAAGGAGCGTGAGAGCCAGTGGGCACGGTTATTGTATCGACATGCCGTCATGAGTTTCAGCTGAATTATGGAAATACATGTCGACAGTCTTCCCAACCCAGCGAGTTGCCATTCGGCTGTGCATCTGCCTTTCCGCAATAGTGCTCGCTGATCCATACCGAGACAGCGAATAACTTACCAATGCCAGCCAATGTTAGATAGTGTGGTATGGGAATAAACATTTGCATTGTAGCGGACAGCATGAGCATGAGATAGTAAAAAAACAAAAGTAACAACCTGGACAACGACAAGAGAGAAACATGTACAACACAACAACAACAACCTTGAATCCATCTGGGAAAGAATGTACACCATGAACCGCTTCAATTCTGCACGATATACAAGGGCCACTGCTGATAATGCGTTTCCAAGCTCACCATCTTTTCGATTCCATCCACATCCATGACCCTCAACCGGACCACCACGTCCGTCCTTGCCTGTGACTCGTCCAACTCCTCTCGCTTCACATCCATCCACCCGCCCTCTGACAAATCCACAACGGGAATCGCCGTATCGTGCTCTTCCTTGACACCAAGCGCCGCTCCGCCAACGTCCACAGACGTAATCACACGCAAAAAGTCGTCAATGGAATGCACTTCAATGCCGTCCACGGCCAAGATAAAGTGGCACGAAAGCAACCCGTCGCGGTGTGCAGGCGATCCCGTGTACATGACGCTCGTGTACACGCCGAGCGGGCGGTCGCGCATGTGAAACCCGAGCGGGTAGTGTGGGTCTTGCAAAGTGACGCCAGCCCACATGACAACGCGTGCGCGAGGTGACCATGACAAGTGTGCCCAGGGAACGCGAACGACTTGCTCAACACCGTCCCGAATAATCGTCAACTGTGCCTCCTCTTCCTCACCCGCTTGCATTGCATCCTCGGAGTGTGTTTGAGGGTACTCGATGCGCATCAAATCTGACACTTTTGTCACAATCTGACCATCACATGCAAGTATCAGGTCCATTTCCTTGAGCTTGCCCGCGGCCCCAGACCGCGACTGGACACGACGCACAGACACAATCGAGTATGCAGCGTCGGCTGCGCCACCAGCTAATGAGTGGCGGGCATTGTGGACGCGAGTGATCCAAGCGGGCGGCACGCCGCATGTCAAAGCCTTCCAGTAGGGAGTTTCGGCGAGCTCGGCTTCAATCAGGCGTGTGCGCATCGGCTCGGATGGAGGTGGCGGGCACGTGGGTCGAGTCGCCATGGCCGTAGGTGAACAGAATGTGGTCGGGTCACAGTCCATGCCGCTGCCAAATCCTTGCTCGTAGCATCCATCTGCCTTGCCAAGGGAGTCGCCTGCGTCCTGCGTCAACACTCGTCGCCAATACGCAACCATGGGCGCCACCTCGGCCAAGCTTGTCCCCAAGTAATACCCCTTTGGGGCATGCCCGAGCCACAATCCCACCGCATTGCTGTCGTCATCGTGCAGCACACCTGCACTTGCCAGCAAGCCTGCCTGGACAACAGACCCAAGGTTGATGCTGCGGTGCTGCGGCGGATACGGATCGTTGAGGAACGCATAGCCAGTGGTCGTTGCCCTGCCCGATGAGACGCGCACGCGGCCCGTGGCCGTGTCGAGCGTATAGAGCGTAAGTGAGTCCGAAGGATAAATGATGCGCGAGTTGTTGCTTGACGCAGCCGTGGACGAAATCGAGGACGATGACTTGTTGATTAACGTGCGTGCCACCTGGACGCCGGCATGGTTGTGGTCGTCGCAGTCCACCTCATCCACCTCGGTTGCCTCATTCTCCACGAGTTGCTTGTCGTTTCCACCCGAAAGGTCCATCGCCAACTTGTCCCACGCGCCTCCGACATCCACGCCCCTCAGCCCCTTGACCTCGGCCTGCTTGGGATCATACCTCAGCCACACAATCGTATGCACAGGATCCATGGCCAGCACCTCGAGCGGCACCGCCACCGAATTGCCAACAAGCATGCACACGCTGCCGAGCTTGAGCGGAACCGACCACCGGTCAGATACAACGAGTCCAAGCGTGTGGTCAATGACAATGGCCACGCCAAGCGAATACGCAATGGACGCGCCGTCCATGGCGTACGCGGACCGAAACTCGAGCTGCACAAGTGACCGAGACATTGCATCCATGGCCTTGTGCTTGTCGGATGCGAGTTCCGTGGTCGACGACATGTGGATTTCTGGGACTTGCCAGTCTTGACCCACGGTCGATATCGAGGGAAACATTTGCGCAATACGCGCCAGCTCTTGCTCCCACTCCAAGTCGTCTGCGGGCACAATGCCAGCGTCCCTATCGCGCCGCACCAATTCGCTAATCACGGGACTCTCTTCGTCCGCTCCCTCACCCACCGTTTCCATCTCCCATACATACCCATTGCCATTGGCCTCTCTGACCCACACGCCCCGCCGCTCACTTGCACGATCCACCACCACCACCTTAACCAACTCCACCCCCTTCTTTGCCAAGGCATAATACCTGACCGGCACCCTCGCGCCATGCGGCACACGCTGCAACACGCGAACCAAATCCGCCAAGCCGCGAATCCTCACATGCGCCACCTTGACAATGACTGCATGATTGGGAATGCCCGCCGTCCCGAACGCATGCCCGCCCTTGGCCAGCATGACGCTACCCGGTGGATGCAAGTAGCTGCGTGCAAGGTGCATGGACAGCGCATGAAACACGTCGCCTTGCGACACGAGGACGGCCGAGGGGCAGCTTGCGTGAGCGTTTGCAACCCCCGGAGCCCCAATGTGAATGTCGAGCAGGTGGCCACCACGAAGCACGCACAGGTCCATGGGTTGGCCGACCGATGTGTCAAGCACGTGCTCGAGCGTTGCAAAATGTGCCAAGTGAGTCACGTGGCCCGCGCCGGCCGTGTGTGCGGAAACAAGTAGGTCGCCAGGGACAAGAAGGCCGTCGGCGGGGCCACCAGGCAGCACGGTGCGTACGGCCAGGCACCCGTGCAAGTGTGGGTTGGCAGCACGAAACCCGGATTCGTGTGCTGGGTCGAGACCCATACGCCGGGCTTCGTCGTATGAGCGTTGAACAAACTCGACCAATAAAGTGCCGCGTGGAACAGGGATGGGCAGAGAGGTGGCCAAAGGGTCGGTTGAGAGGTGGGCGAGCACGTGGTGGAGGGCATATGTGATGCGGTCCAAGGGCAGGAAAAACGACGAGGCCGACACTGTCGATCCGCCGGCGTTGATGGCAATGGCGCGGCCCAGGTCGTTGAGGACGGGTGAGCCCGACGAGCCGCCGGAGGTGTTACTTGATGCTTGAATGTAAAAAGTGCTGTGCACACAAGGATTGGAGTTGGTCAAAGAGTGTGTGAGACACTTGAGAGGTGGTTGTGAAACCGAGTGTGCGTACTTGATGTCGCAGTACGTTCGCCGTCCATAGTTTGCCGCAGGGCGATCCACCCTGGCAATCGTGCCAGCAAGAATACTCAACTTCTCGCCATCATCGCTTCCAGGCACCCTGACCTCTGCGCCGACCTTTGCGCCCAACGGATCCAGTGGAATGCTCGCCCGCATAGTATCCCTCCACACCTTAGCTGCACTCAAATCCACCTTGACAATGGCAAAATCATGAAACGGGTCCGTGTACACGACATGTGCATGTGCCTCTTCGGCCGACCGAAGCAAGACGCGAATCACGGCGGGCCCATCCGTCACCACATGCTTGTTTGTGAGCAGCAGGCCGCGATCGGCGTCGACGAAAAAGCCCGTGGCCGAGTAAACCCCGGCCGAGGTGGTGTCAAAGGGGATGGGCACGTTGACGCGCAATGTGGCAATGGCGGGAATGGCGCGTTCGAGGACGGGCCGCCAACGGGCTTCCGTGTCGGATGACAGAATCAGTGGGCCGCCAGAAGACGAGGCCGATGTTTGTGTGCGTGTGCGCGGGAGGTGCAGGAGCGAGGGCGAGGTGGCTGCGACCGAAGGGCGACGCGAGCGCGGACGGGTCGCGAGCAGCGGCGATGGAGGAAAGGACGGGGTGCGCGGAGACGCGGGTTTGGGATCGTCTGGTTCGGGGACTGCAGTGGGAGGAGGGTGAAGAAGAGTGTCTTGGTCTGCTGGGTGTTGTTGTTCTTGCTCAAAAGCAGCGGCGACAAGATGTCCTTGATCATCGTCGTCTTGCGTTTCTGTTGTCTCGGCATCAAGGGTGTCGGGCGGCGGGTGCAAGTCGACTGCCACATCAGTAATGTCGTCAGTGACAAAGTCTTCTGGGTCCAAGTCCCGGTCTTGGCTGGCCACTACGAGCGAAACGGGCGGAGCGGTCCACTCGGTGCCCGACTGGGCAATCGTGTCGGCAATCAGCTGACGTGCCCGTTGCGTGGGTGACGCGCTCGGCATGGGCATGGGCATCATGGCAGCCGCTGGCAGCGTATGAACTGTGGATGTAGCGTCACTGAACAAGCATTGAATCGAATCAAGCACAGTGAGTTACCCTGCTGCCCGTCACACCACTCAAAAGCACGAGACGAGCTGACGATCGAACCTGTCAAGGCGGCGGAACCGCGGCGCCAACAGACGGGCCGGCACCGCTGCTGCCGCCGATCCAGACCCTCCTTCGGCGCCGCTATTAGTACCCAATGGACTGTGTACTGCAGAAATGCTGTCATCGGATGCGATTGCTGAGGGTGACTGTGCTTGATTCATATTGAGGATAGGTGATTGCGCCTGTAGTTCGGTATGGCGATGGCACCGATTGAGTTTCCATAATCTCAGTATGATCTGAGACATTCCGCCAACATATATCATCTGGATCATTTTGGAAATATTCGAACATTTTTATGGTAGGTACACTCTGCCACAGTGACAACAGCGTCGACACCGCACAGCCATCGATCGATACTAGGACTACACGGGGATCGTGCCCGTTTGCAAGCTCGCCCACTCCCGGGCCCTCGCGTACCTACCACAACCACATTGGATACAGCGCCCCGACTTGGGCAGCTGCTGCGGCAACCATGTACTGTATTATTTACCAAACCAGATGGCTAGCTCGACCGCGACTGCTTGACTGCGAAACGATATCCTGCAGAGATCTATGAATGTATGTATTCGGCGGACACATACATCAAGCACCGAAACGGCTTCCTTGACACATCTTTTTTACGGCTTGTCCACACCGTCCTCCCGACTCACTTTTCCCTCAAACTTCCACAAGAACATGTACGCTGGCCCCATACCCACTGCCTGCGCCAATGCCGCCACCATCGTATACCCGCTTGCACTGTCACACGGATAGCCAACGTGAATCAGAGCGGCGACAAGAGCAATACGAGCAACCACCAGCACGCCCATCACATAGCAATACGCCTTGTACATCCGGATCCTGTTCTGTGTCCACAGGCGACCAAGGCGCCAACTCGCCACAACACCGGCAATGCAAGAAAAGGATTGCAGGCCGCACACGACAATCAGGAGGATGAGTTGCACGGCCAATCGCCCGAAAAAGGAATCGACCGATTGTTGAGTGTCCTTGACTTGGCCGTTGCGCAAGATGTGGTGCCATTTCGTTGCGTCACGCAAATCTTGGATGGAAAGGACGAGACCAAGGACCGAGAGGGCCAGCAGAATGAGCGAAGTAGCCAGTGGCATGCGACGGTTGGTCCCTGTGTGACATGTGTCCGTCGAAAGTAAGGGATGTTTCTGGGGCAACACATGGAACATTTGGGCGGATATGTACATGCAGAGCTTTTTGCTGATTGCTGAGGCGTTTGCGCGAGTGGCTGCGAAGAGGTCATTGTAGAGAGGGTATTGGAGCTGAGATTAGAATCTGATGTGCATGTACTAGTGGCGAGTTGAATGGACTTGAATGGACATGGACAATGGGTGTGCCGACCCTTTTATACAAGCGGTTTATGGGAGAGTGTCGCTACGATGAACGTTTTTTTTCCTACAATGCATGAATTGGCACGGCAGCCTGTGTGTGTGTGTTGACCATGTGAATGTGAGACACGTTGTTGTCTCTGAAGGGACGAAGATGAGCAGGCCATCGCGCCAAGCAGGCCTCAATGTTCTGTTTCCTCATCGCGGGCATGGCGGGCTGGCGGATTGACCTTCCTGCTCGGCAGTGAAATGTTGCCCTTGAGTCTTTAGACACTACTCCTGATATGTGCAGAGGGCGGCCGTGGAAAACTGTCATATCGCCTACCTGACTCTTCAAGTCGGAGTTTAAGTATAATGTAGCATATCATGCAAAGTACATGCATGCATCCGATTCATTTGCAGTCTCAGCAATGTCATTTCCCAGCCGTCAGTCAAACGTATCTGACGGCAACGGCGCCGAATCCAATCAACACTTGGGCTCAATGTGCCCGCCAACTGCATCGCCAGCAGTGATCGCATCCCACCTCACGGTGCCGCCTGCTTCGGCTTCGACTGTACAGCCAGCATCCAGCTCAACCAGCAGCCGTCACGGTTCCGTGCCCTCAGAGCCGAGCACGACCAACCACTGGACATCCACTATGCCGTATTCCAGCTCGTCTCCTTCACCAGCATCGGTCCCGTCCCTGCTCTTTACCACGTCGGCTGCGTCCTTCCCAGTCGGCAACGGGGGCCTGCCCGCACAGCTCCAAACCCCACGACCTTCACCGTCTATGGGACTCATTTCTGCGGTCCCAGGCTCGATCCAACACCATTTCACGGATCAGCACCCAACCGCACAATCACTTTCGCAGTCGCAGTCACAATCGCAGTCGCAGCACGTCGACTTACTCACCCTCAAGACACAACACTCTGCCGAGGTTGCACAACTCACGAACAGGCTCGCACAAGCAGCGTCGGAGCTTGCCACCTGTCACATGCGCATTCTCGACCTGACCAATCAGCTTGCGGATCGCGATCGCAAGCTCCAACAGATGGACGACTTGATGCAGCGCAAGGTCCAAGTGCCAAACAACGATGGCGCGGCGGCTGCCCAACACGCCAATCCAGCCAATGAAAACCATAGTAATGGACGATCAACCTCACATTCCATCTCCCATCCGCCTGCCCCTATCGAATCATTGGCGGCTTTTCCCCAATCGACTCCTCCTGCACCTCACCACCACCACCATCACCCCAACTCGACGCCGCCCGCCGTTTGGCACGGTCCATTATCGCCAACCGAAGAACCAACCAGACTCGCCCAGTCACAGCAAAACCCAACCCGAACAAGCACATGCGTCCCGCTGGAATCCAGTGCTCGTACTACGACACCATCAGAGTCACGCGACCTGAAACGACCAATTGCAGTCGTCAATGTCGATGGCGCCGACGGCTCAGAGCATGTGAGCACTGGCTCGCTGCCGATCGTAAATGGATCGAGCAAGAAGCAAAGGCTTGAGACAGTGACATCCTCGCCATTTCAACAGTTGTCTCATCAGGTACGGTTACTTCTAACAATCTTTCAACAAGCAAGCTTGCTCAATTTCTCTGCATTTCCTCGCCAGCCTTTACCACAAGTCTCGGTCAAGCCATCTGCATCCTCGCCCACAATCGCTCTCCAGCCCACTACTTCACACCAACCTTCGTTCACTCCCACATCCAAAGCGCTCAAAGCCATCATGATGACTCCCTCCACCTCCGCATCGTCCTCACCCGTACCACCCACCCACCCCGCAACCTCGGACCGCTTCCCGGCACCTCGCCCCACCCCGTTCACTTACCCACCCACGATCCTTTCCCTGCTCGCCCCTGCTCTCCACCCACACCTGCGCTACTCGCCAACCGACGGGTCGCTCGCCATCGACATGCCCGCGCGCGTGCTTTCCCACGCACCCATGGCATCCATCGGATTGCTCGCCTCCTCTTCCTCGTCCTTCTCGTCGGCAGACCTCTCAGACGCAGACACACAACTTGTTACGTCGCTCATTGTACGCCAACGTGCACCAGCCGCCGAAAATCCACGTGCCGCGGGACTTGTGCGCGCGCGACTGGTCGCATGCATTGTGCGTGCACGCGGCGCGCCCGTGTCGGCCGAAAAGCTTGTGCGTGTAGGATGCGGGGCAAAGTCCACTGCGCAAGCAACAGTCAAGGCGTTGGTGGAGCTTGCAACGGCACCTTTGGTGGTTGTAAGGCAGGTGCCTGCCGGGTCGGCCAGTGTCCAGGTGCGGCGCAGGCTTGCGGCCAAGGTTGCGGGCGGCACGGCCCCCTTTGGGTGTAAAGTCGTTGAGTTGGCGGGCGTGGTGATGTCTGGGTTGGATGAAGGCCAAGATGTGGACGAGGTTGGAAAGCGCGAGTATCGGTTGGAGCGCAAGTATGCGCTGGTGGTTGGGTCGGTGGATCGTGGCGTGTTGGAAAAGAGTTTGGTCAGGCCGTTGAGTCGGGTCATGGAGGGAGTCGCGGAGCGGGTCGAAGATTTGGCTTGGGAGTGGCAGGACGAGGACATGGACATGGATGATGCAATGGGCCAAGCTGGTGATGTCGCACAATGAGATGGCGGCAGAGTCACGGACGCAAAGGATCGTGTTGAGGATGGACTTGGATTGATGGCAGCAAGTGAAGCCGAATTGTCCGACTTGGATGAGTGAGCCGAGTTGTGTGCGGACACATTCGCCATGTGTGATTGAGACCGCATAGTTTTCAGTGTCATTATTTATTGCCATGTGGTTGGTTGTTGCATGCATTACCCAATCCCTTATTTACGAATGAGATCGAGTTTGCCATCCTGTCAAGTGATGCGTTCACAAAAGTTACTTGACCTGGCCTTGTCGTCCTTGACCTTCAAATCTGTATCTGGGGAGGCGGCAGCAAGAACAGCTAACTGCAAGTGGACCCATGATTGGGCCGCCATAACTCTCGAGTAGTTGAGGGGCCGGCATACATACCGGTAGATGGAAACGCGGACGGGGCGCATGCGAATACACATGTCCAGTCAATGACTGAGCGCTTACCGATTCATACAGTTGAGTTGTCAGTAAGCACGGCATCGATGATAACCTTGCATGATTCGGTTCAGTTGATGGCTGCGCGACTTAACGACGGGACCTGGGCCATGATCCGATGCAACGCATGTATGCTCGGAATGCTCGGATCGAAGAGTACATACATCACTTATGTTCCAGCCTGCCAAACGTCACCGGAACGTAATCATTTGTCCCTAAAATCATCCACTTAACGCCCTTCAGGTTGTGATCCCCGATGGGTGGCACCCGCATTTCCAAAGCTTGTGAGACAGTGGGGACAACGCGTCTCACATGGAGTGTGACCACGTGCGCTCAGAACTCTGTCGGCATCATTCACCTCTCTGCAGCTCGCATTGTCTCGGATTAAATAGTACCGACGGTCGCGAGACACCGCATGCATGCGTGAGTGCATGGGAACGTTTAGGTGAAATCCCCAAATTGAGCCGAAATGACTCATGTGTGGGATCAGGACTACATCAAGGTTCCCGCAGTTTCGCATTGAACCAGTGGCTACCAGTGAGGACTCACTCCACTCCGAGCGGAGGTGGCATAGACCTTGGGAGCACCCGTGGCGGCCAAGCCCCTCAGTGCTTCGGTAACTGCGAGCCGAGCGATGACTACAAAGCCGGGCTACAACACGCCAGTCCATTTAACTCAAGTGCTCCACATCAGTCTCTGCACATTAGCTGCCACACACATCACCCACACTCACTGGCACACTCACTCACACTCATCACCATGAAGACCTCTGCTCTCTTTGCCCTTGCCTTCCTCGCCCTCGGCATGACTATTCAAGCCGCTCCCACCGAAGGAAGGCCTCTACCGACATTGTTTTTCGTTTCCGTTTTCATGATGATATAGACTGACATTATCCAGCTTGCATTCACGTTTTTTAGGCAACGTCGATGCCGCTTCTGCTGCCATCTCGCAACCCGAGTCCGACGTCGGCATCATGGGCGAGTTCTGCATCGCCGACAGCTGCAGTGCGACCAACGCTGGCAAGTGCGAGCAAAAGTGCCGCGAGCACGGCGGCGTTTTCACCCGCATGGAAGGTTGCGGCTGGTTCAAGAAGCGCTGCTGCTGCCGTGTGTGAAGACAAGCCAGTTTCAAGGACGAGACAAGCTCTCTCAAGAAGATCAGAATATCCTTGGCAATGGCCCAAGTCGAAATGAGTTGGTTGCATTCTTTGGATGTGGCGCGCGCGATTTACCCTTTTGTGTGTCGGTTATTCCTTTATCCCTCAATTTGTGTGTCACAGCTCTCGCTCTCCTTTCTGTGTGCGATTTCGCCATAAAAATCTTCATCTTGCCTTTCATTTTCTCTTCTTCTTTGGAGGCTAAATCCACTTGCTGGAGTGCGTCATCGTGGCCACTCACGTTGTTCAATGGTAGCATCGCTGTGAAGCATACTTTGCAAGTCGCGTGTGGTGGGATGCGAAGTGGATTCGGTTCCCATGCATCCCATCTCACTTGCCGCATTTGGTCGTCTGGATTTGCTGTTCAATCTTCGTGATCCAATCCTCTTGATGCCAAAGTTTTTTGATCATGAAGTTCGTCAAGTTACACCCGAATACGGCCATGTGAACATTTTGGAGGCGCTCGGGGAGTGGTTCCTCGCTGTTTCTTGCAAATTTGAGCTGCCGTGGGAAGGGATCGCTACGGCCGCTGCCTTGAGTGGTCAGCTTCAAGTCCTCAAGTGGTGGCTTGCAAGATATTATCCACTCGAGGTGCTGCTGGACGAGGACAATGCGCAATTCTTTGCCACCATGTGGTGGCATTTGGCAAACGCAGCCATGGAAACGGATCAGGCTCAAGTATTGGAATGGATATTGGCCAGTGCAAATGCCAGACATCGCATGATTGATGTGACATGGCAACTCCATAACGTTGACGAGGTCCAGTTGATGGTGCGAGATGCATGCCGGCATGAGAGATACAGGTGTTTGCAATTCCTGCATGTTCTTGGAATGGTTTCGCCCTTCATGTTGACAGCTGAGCAAGTGGGGGATTTGTCGCCATGGGCCAAAGGATGGTGGAATACTCATATGTATCTTGCGCCTCAATGTGGCGTCAATGAGGCTGATGAGGACAATAAGTGTCTCAGTTCGCTCTGTTACCTTTCCATTTCTGTCTTGTCTCACTGCACCCCGTCGTATTTGGCGAACCGCATTCATTTATGAAACTTTGAGCATTTTCATCAGCTGAAGCCATCGTATACAACCATGGATACCCCTGGACCTTTGCCGCTACCGATGTCGGCCGTCGAGCTCATTCTCGTGATCGCGCCCAAGCGCATCATGTCCACGGCCGCGATTCCCACCTCATATTGACGTGTTGGATTGGGTTTACAAAAAGTACCAAGCGTATATTCCGGATGACGATGAAGAAAGGGGTATGTTTTGGGGTTCGATCCGCGATTGGCGCCTGGCTAGTACGCGTGGCCGGGTCGATATCCCATGATCGAGCATGGCCATGACCACCTCATTCAAGCATACGAAACCCACGACCTCTTCAAGCACATTTACTCCGAGTCCTTGCGTCAGTGGGACCGCAAGTTCCACAAAAGGACAATCCTTTGCATTGCTGCAAAGAGCGGCCAGCTCGCGATCCAGCAATGGAGGCTGCGCCGGTATCGCGTGCGCAACTCTGACGGCAAGAATGGCCAGACGACGGCAGTCAAACTGGAGTGCCAGGCATGAATGTGGAGGCAGTGCGTTCGGACCGCCAATGCCGGTGACCAAGCACATGTTGTCGAGTGGGTCTTTTCCATTCCTTTGACCAAGCACTTGTAGCTGAATCGCACGCCCCGTCAGGCAACCAAGACGGAAAGATGGACTTGATTCACAAGACGGGCAAGCACGGACACGTCAAGTGTTTGCACCTAATTCACATGCTTGGGATGGTCTCGGCCAACAAGTTGGCGAATGATATGGATGTCAGCGCTCAGAGTGCCGAAGCGATGGAATGGTGGCTCTGCATGTTTGCCTCGTTCCCGCTTGTCTGCGTAAATAGCTTCCGTGAACGACTCGTCCCCCAGTCCCGGCGTTGGTGTGCATGTTTGCATCATGATCTCATCGAACCAATACATGTAAATCAGTATCCCCTCTCTGCACAACAAACTATGGGGGATGAAACGACGAGCAATAATGATACGAACAGCAGCACATGTAAACAAAAGCGAGGGGGTCAAAACACGAAAAGCAAATGGGACCAACAAGAAAGCAAAGCAGAGGAATCCAGCAGAGTGAATGGACAAGAAAAAAAAACAGCAAAGAAAGAGAAAAAAAAAGGCCGTCAGCGGTAGAGCGACGGGAAAGGGTTCAGCAAACAGGATCGGGGGTACGGACGCAAGGCAACAGAGATACAGAGAAAGACTAGCAGATAATGTGCGTGTGTGCGTGTGTGTGTGACGAAAATGAAAACCCATCTACGACTGTAAAAAGAAAAGAACGAAAAGAAAAGGAGGGAGGCACAGATGTACGGAGCCAAAGCACTCACACCCAACGACACTCGCCCAAACGCGACAGGAAATCGCCTACGACTATTGCCACGGAACCGCCCGGACTTCAATGTCATACCTGGCCTCGGTAATCAAATGCCGCAAAAATTGCTGCTCGTACTTGGTATTTTCAAAGATTTGCGTTGGATT
Source organism: Catenaria anguillulae PL171 (assembly GCA_002102555.1). Classification (NCBI taxonomy): domain Eukaryota; kingdom Fungi; phylum Blastocladiomycota; class Blastocladiomycetes; order Blastocladiales; family Catenariaceae; genus Catenaria; species Catenaria anguillulae. The sequence continues at coordinate 181,974 of MCFL01000020.1, read as the reverse complement.
GTCACTGGGACACCGCAAAAAGTTTGGCGCAAAGACCATGGCCAAGTTCTGGACCGACATCTTTGTTGCCTTTTGATGCTCTGGCCGCGACACGATTTGCAAAAACGCAATCATGTACTTTGCCACGCGCTTGTTGACCTCGGGCAACTGTTCAATCATGGCCATGGCCTGGTGCACGTCGTCGGCCGTGGAAATGCACGCCTGGTACATGTTTGAGGGAATCAGTGGTTCGGCAAGCTCGCGCAGCCAAAACTTGAGCAGACCCGCAGGCACGTTGGCGTCAGCAATGCCCTGCACGTCGTAACGGTTCTTTTCGATGCGTAGCCGCAGGTCCGTGATGGCGTCGGCGTCACCTGGCACGCGAAAGATGCCTTCGGTCGAGCACCCGTTTAGGTCAAGAACGGATTGCGATAGGAAGACGAGGATTCGTGGGTAGGCCAGATGTGGGTACTCGCGCTGTTGGATTCGCCTTTGTTGCAAAACAAATCAGCGGGGCAACGTCAGTTTTGTTTCGCAAACAAATAATGCACGCAAGATAGTTGAGCGTACATGATGTCCTCCAGAGTCTCGCCAAACACGCTTGGCGCAAATGGCGCCTCGACCATGCGCTCCACCTCTGGTACCGTGGGTGTCTTGCCCCTAGGCCCATTTCGACAACTCCTCTCCAACTTGTTCAAGCAATGCGCCGCAATGACGGCGACCTTGTCCCTCGCCTCGCCGCCCGTACTCGCTGCGGCCGCACCATTGCCTTGTGCGGCGCCCGCCACAAATGTCTTGAGATACTCTTCGAAATTCTTGCTTGGTGGAAATGTGGGCGTCAAGCAAGCCATGAGCTCCCACCCGCGCTTGAGCGAGTCGCCCGATGGATTGCTCGTGAGCTGCTTACACACTTGGACGTAGATCTCGTCGCGCATTTCGCCATGCATAACGCCGCGCTCCAGGATCCATTGAATGTCGAGCGCGGGCTTGTAGTTGCGCACCATGGTGGACGTGAGCCCACCTGACGACCGGTCGCCCATGATGCGTTGGATGATTTTGAAGCACTTGAGGGCGTCCTTGTGCCGGGCTTTGGAAATCACCATGAGCGGCAGTTTGAGCGATTCCTAAGATGGATTAGAGCATGTCAAAACGTCAGCCACTTGGGACCGCGTGTGGTGGCCACAATGCGAAGGGAGCGCAATGAATGCGTGCAATAGTCAGAAAGTACCTTGCTCCACACGAGCAACTTTTCCACGGGCACCCGCCGCCGAAAGATGCCGCGCTTGTGTTCCCTGAAAAACTTTTTCGCAAACCCGTCAATCTGAAACCGTTCGAGTTCCGATCTCAAGTCTGGTGGCAACACGCCTGCGCCTCCGGCGCCGGCACCCTTGACGCCAGACCCGCCAAGCACATTGTCCGACCGTGCCCCGCCCAGTAGCGGATGCATTGCCCTGGCGGCCGCGGGATTGTTGATTGGGTTGGACACGCCGGCGGATTTGGCGAGATCGGACGCAGACGCAGATTTTTGAAGCGGGCGGCCGGCTGCTGTTCCCGTATCGGTGGAATCAAATGTGGTCATGTGCGGCGCGGCCGACCGTGGCCCGTCGTGCATGTGGTTGCGGCCGTTGGCAGAGGCTTGTTGCGCGTGCTGTGGCTGATACGAGGAGGGTGCGTGTGAATGATTAGAAGAAGACGCATAGTACATGTCGGATTGCGGAATCGCAGATGACGCCGTGGTTGTGTCGACCAGGTAGGTGGTGGTGTTGGTTGGGTCGCCGCCCAGGGTCGTGTTGCCTGCGGCGGCAGCCATCATGTCGGAGAGACTCGAGAGGACCTGTACGCGTCGTGGTCGGGTTCAGGTCGGGTGGATGGGGGACATACACAGACACGAGCAAGGAGGGGCAAGAAAGCAAGCAAGCAAACAAACAAACAAATCGTCGGGAGGTTTGGAATGTGATAGTGGCCGATGGTCAGTCAGTCACTCCCCGAAAGCAAAGTGTTTGAGCGTGTTCACATTCGCAAAGCGCAGCCGTGAGATGCCGCGCAAACTTGCCCATGTCCGCCCCACCCCCAACCCATCGCTCCCCCATCCGACCAACGCCCGATCTCACAGGCCGTCCAAAGAAAAAGGCAGAAAAAAATGAACAGACGTACAGGTGCAGAAGAAGACAATGCCGACACGCCATGACCATCATACTCGTGCTCGTCCATGGGCGTCTCCACCACATCATACCCGCCCGACGACGCCGACGTCAACTGCTTTGAATACCGTTTCTCTGCAGCCCCCGTGTCCACCGCCGTGGATCCCGGAATCGTAATCGGTGACAAATTAATCCCTGCAGCTCCACCCCTCGCCGCCGCCAACCCAGACGTTGCCCTGTGCTGGTCCTGCGCTGCAAGCGCATCAAACGTATACTGCCCCGCTGGCTGATACGCCAAACTGACGCGCTTGCCAATGGCATGCTTTTGAATGTTGATCAAATTGACAACCAGTCCCGTTGTAGGCCGCGGCCATTGAGTTTGTGCCGACGCAGTTGAGTAGTAGTAAGGCGTGGAAGTACGCTCGTCAAACAATTGCCACCAGATCTCGTGGCCGCCGCCGTCCATGACCAGCATTCCCGGCAGGAGGTCCCAGGTGCATTCGCCCGTGTCGGGGTTGGCATAGAAGGTGTCGCCAGACTCTGGGTCGCGGATCGGGACCCAGTGCGACACTGCGCCGGCAGAGGCCGCGGCGCCGGGGTTGGTGGACAGCAGGTCCGAGGTGGTTGTTGGTGGGGGGTGGGCGTAGTGTGCCATGATGGCCAACTTGATTGGAGATTGTGTGGATGGTGCTTGAGCGAGTGCGGGTAAAACTCCAAAACAGACAGATGGCAAGTTGGTGCCGATTTTGGAGAAACAGTTGCAATCAATTAAGCCGAGGCATGCAACAGAGCAAGCTGCAAGCTGGCATATGTCTTGTGCTTGTGCGATTGTCGGGAATGTGGCAATGTAATTGGTTGGGAGACAAACGGGTCAATTGTCATTTGGTCCAAGATAATCGAGCCTGGAAGTCACGACGTTGCCGCGAGCAAGCTTGAGTGGTCGCCACTGAACAGACCAGAACAACCCGTCAGAGATGATGTAGTGGCTGAGGCAGAAGTGAGGGTAAGCGGGGGCGTCCAACGTTATTCAAGCAAATCGGACAGGCGCAGCTGGCTGTAGAGGGTGGCGGAAATGATTTGCTTGGAGTGCTGCCGGGTGCATGGAATGAATCGTGGTGGCCGACCATGGGCAAATGATGGAGATGATGTTAATTTTTGTTCTTGTCCACAGTGCTGCACACACACACGTTCACGTTCACGGCTGTCTCGTTTTACGGTGGCGTTTTCTCGCAATCCTAGGTCATGGTCGCTCCTCGCGATCCTCATCGGTTGTTGTCGTCCCTTGTCCATGTCTATAAGACGAGGCAGGATGAGTTGGTTGAGATGGATTTGGATGTGTAAGTACTGCTTCGATTTGGCCCTCGCTATGCACCACGCCTCCCTCCCTCACAATTTCAAGTTGCCTTCTCATCGTTGCTTAGCATGATATGAACTTGAACCTGAACGGCAAAGGAGAGGCTACATAATGGATCAGCAATGCGGCGACTCAACGAATAGACAGACAGATGATGATTGATTTATGTACTGAGGAATTTGGAGACTGCATGAATCCGACCAAGGGCGGCCAAGAAAGAAAGATCAAGACGAAGCAAACAAAGTACATGCGGGTAAAGAACGAGAGGAAAATGCGAAGGAAATAACAGGTCAAGAGCAATAATAATGGTGGCATTTGGACAATGGGAACCATCATCAAGAACAGAGACTTTTGAATCAATCTGCAATAAATAGATGGAAAGCCTAGGTAGACAAAGGGCGAGGTGGGAAAATCCGCCATGGCTTGCTGAACGCGTTTGCCGTCCATCGGTCGCCGCCGCCCGCAAACCATCCATTCCCCTCTCGCAACGTCCACAACACGCATCCGCCCAAACGGCCAAATGAATTGAATTAATGCGCAAACCCGCGGTTCTCTGCGCGCCTCAATCTCGCGGCATTCGCGGCTGCCCGCTGCGCCTCGACACGCACGCGGTCCGCATCCATGGCTCCGGCGCCTGGCACCGCCTTGCCCTTGTGCTTGGCACCAGCCGAGGACGCAGATGATGCTGCAGTGGCCTTTTTGGTCTTTGCGGGCGCGCTTGCGCGTGCGTGCTGGGGCTTGGCGGCAACCGCAGCCTTTGCCTTTGCCTTTGCTGGCGCCTTGGGCGGCGCGGCACTCTTTTTTGCCGCGGCAGCAGGAGTCTTTGCCTGTGTCTTTTTGGTTGCGGCCGACGCACTTTTGCGCTTTGTGGAAGCAGAGGTGGTCTTTGGTGGTTTGGCGGCCGAGGCCGAGGCGACGCGCTTGGGCTTGGTGGCGGCGGACGACGCGGATGCGGATTTGGCGTGGGCGGTCATGATGCTGGGCGGGTGGATAATCTGAGAGGCGAGTGCAATGTCAGGCAGGGTTGGGGGGTCAGTCGAAAATGAATCAATGTCTTGCGTGGGAATGCTTGCCAACAGCTCGGTGCGGTGATCAACTGCTCCCAGGCAGGCCACGGCACAGGGCACGCGACAGCCATTGGGGGAGGGGTGGAGCAAAGCAAGTATCATACCTATGGGACGACCGGTCAATACTGTGAATGCGGGCGGTTTTCAAATGGATTGTCTCTTGGGTGCGACCATTCCGGGTATTTCTTGGGTCTGCCGAATGTCTGACTGAAGCGGCCGGCATCATCAATCGCGAGCACACGCTATCAGCCACCAGTGCCTTCTTGTTGTTGCTAAATGACTGACGGCTGACATGCAAATACAGTATTGTGTGCTTGAAATTTCTATCCATTCTTCATCCAGGAAGGAAAAGGAATGTATCGAGTACGTAATGGAAAGGTAATTAAGATGTGACAGAAGGGGAATGGTCAGGATGAGCAAGCGACAACCAACACACGAAAGAAGAAGAAAAAAAAAAGGCCTCACAAACGGAGCGAAGATAAAGCAAACAACACATGCAATATCGTATACCTACCTCCAGGATACCAACCACGACCAAGCAATTACATCCACTTGCGCGCACAAGTTGATCTACTTACTTGAATGCCGAAAACACACCAAGGGCATCAAACGGATCGGCCTTCTTGACCTCTGCAGGTGCCGCCGCAGGTTGGCCGCCCATGCCGAGCGCCATGGCTTGCCCTTGGCCTTGGCCGTGTTGATGAGGGTCAACCGACGGGGCACCGCCGCCAAAGCCCATCATCATGGCAGGCGTGAACGATCCACCGGCCCCGGATCCAGACGCTGGCGCAGATCCAGACGTAGCAACAAATGATCCACCGGAGGTTGTTGTCGTGGCAGTGGTGGTGGTGGTGGTGCCCGAAGAAAAGGCGCCAAAGTCACCAAAGGCCGAAAAACCAGCAGGTGCGGCTTGTGGCTGTGCCTGAGCATTTGTGTTTGCGTTTGTGGGAGAGTGTGTGGCAGAAGTGGGCGGGAACGCGGCAAACAAGTCGTTGCTTGGCGTGACCAATGTCGTGTTGGTGGTGGCAGGTTGAGGAGTGGGTGAGGTGGAGGAAGTAAATGCGCCAAAGTTGCCAAACGCATTGGCGTTGGTGCTGCTGGTTGTTGTCGTGAGTGGGGCAGATGAAAAGCTGCTGAATGCACCGAAATCGGACGCAGCCGGCGCGGAAGCAGTCGACGCGGCGGTGCTCGTTGTGGCGCTCATGGGTTTGGGCGGGGAGGTGGCAAAGAGGTCGAGGATGGCAGCATTTGGGTTGGTGGTGGCAGGTTTCGCGGATGGTAGGGCGGCGGGCTTGGTGGGCGACGTGCCAAAGTTGAGAAGGTTGCCTGAGGCGGGGGCGGCAGTGGAAGTGGACGTGGTTGTGGGTGCCGCGGCGAAATCGGCAAAAGCGGAGAATCCAGCGGGCTGAGCGGGAGCGGGAGCGGAAGCAGAAGCAGAAGAAGCAGCGGCGGGAGTCGGGGCAGGTGCAGCAGCAGCGCTCTCGGCTGATGTGACCGTGCCCGTGGCGGGATCGTAACGTGACCCGATGGGCAACGTCTTTGGATCGGGGAGCTTGCCCTCGCGGACAAACTGCCTGCGCTCGTACTTGCAGCGGATGTAGAGCTCAATGTTGGAGTCGTTCGGCTCAAAGGTGGCCCTGGCCTCCCAATAGTGGTTGACGCGGGCGTTGCCCCAGTCAATCATGTTCTGGAGCTGGTCGGGGGTCCACGAGTCAAGGTCGGCGCTTTTCATCTTTGAGATGTGGACGCCCAGCGAGCGGTGGACGCCTGAGCAGCGCAGGCACACAAAGCACCCGAGCGAGTGCGACGCCCAGCGCGGGTCGCGGCGCTTGCAGTCGGCGCACGTGCGGTTCTCGGGCAGCAGCATGAGTGCCTTGAGGATCTTGGCGTGGCGGTCGTTGGTGGCCTTGTCGGTCATGCGCTCGTGACGGGTGGCCATTTTCGCTTGTTTTTGGCTTTTGGCTGTTTGTCGGATATGACGATGAGGAGGGGGAGGATGATGAAGAGGATCGGGGCAGATCGGATGGGATGGGATTGGATGGGATGGGATGAAGGCACAGAGTGTCGAGTTATTTAATTCATGTCCATCGTTGGATAACATGAATGTTACCTTCGAAGCGGATAGAAAAGAATCGATGATTAAAACATGATTTGTGAGGCGACTCTCTCACCAAAAGTCATTTTTGACAGAAAACCATCATCATATCTGGATTTTTTTTTACTGTACGCAACGCGTCGGATCGAATGCGATCGAAACATTTTGTGTGTTTAATCCACGTGACATGAAATTTTCTGCTGTGCTGTGCTGCGTATTTATGATCTGATCATGCCTCTTCCTCCTCTTCCAGTCCCACAGTTCCACAGTTCCACACACACACACCGGCCCCACACCACCGCCATATCGAATCCAAATCCATTCCATCGACCGTCCCTGCCAACCACCCACCCAACAAACTAAACCATGATGACCACCGCCCCCTCTGTCGTCGACGTGGACGCCCCGGCACCCGCACCCGCACCCGCGGGCACCCAAGGCCAACCCGGCCTCGGCCTCGGCCTCGCAAAGAAATTGGCCGACTCGGCCAACGCATCCATGGACGACCTCTCGTCGCTTGCCACGGGCAAGGGCCCCGCCAACAACAACCCCAAACGCACCCTCACAAAGAAGGTGTCGTCGCGCAAACTGCCCGCCGCCGCGCCCGTGTTTGACTTGCCCGCAACCAAACCCCACAAGAAGGAAAAGCCCGTGCCAAAGTCGCAAGACGAGGTGGACCGCGAATCGCTCACCAACATCATGAAGCGCACCGATGCCGGCCCGCAGATCGAGGCCTTGGTCAAGAGGCACCGTGCCCTGCGCAAGCGCATCGTACGCAATCTCATTTCATGGCATTGCATTGCATTGCATCGCTCCACAAATTTTTTACTCACTCACACATTGATATGTTTTTTTTTTTTCACTTTTCAGGACCGCATCGAGAAATACCAACACAACGACCCCTCGACCCTCAACCGCGACCAGCTCGACTCGATCACAGCGCTTCCCGGGCTGCGTGGCGCCCAGCGCGAGCTCGAAGACCTGCTGCGCTTGCTTGCGCCCATGTACGACGCCGACCAAGCCGCGCTTGCCCTCCTCAACAAGCAACACGCGCGTGCCTTGGCCAGTGCACGCAAGCAAGCTTTGGCCGAGGGCCATGATGCCCTCCTGGCCGTGTTCAAGACCTATGTGCACTTGGTGCGCGAGCTGGTCGAGTTGGACCCGGAGGATGCCACCGTGGCGCAGCTGCGCAATGTGTTTTTCGATGCAGAGCGTGCCGTTGAGGCCAGCAAGTTGGTCAGTGCAAAGGATGAGGGCGAAGTCCAAGGTGCCTCGGGCGTCACGTATGCCCAAGTGTACACGCGCCTGATTGAGGCGCCCTTGCGGTTGGAGGATTTGTTGGCGCCGCCAGAGTTTATGGCGTCGGCTGACGAGGACCTGCAGCCGCAGCAACAGGTCCAGGACGACCAAGATGCAGAGATTGCGCGCACGCTGGGCGAGGACGCACAAGTCGCCGAGGTGCCCAACCAGCAGCTTGACCAGTCGCGGCCATTGACGCCCCAGTTTGGCTTCCACGCACAAGCCGAGCCCGACTTGGATGCTGCACGTGCGGTTTCCGATGCCGAAAACCAACACCAGACGGCGTATCCCATGATTCCAACGTTCTTGGCGCCGCCCGTGACGACGGCCGACGCTGCCGCCGACCAGCCCGCCGCCACCCACAAGGACCCATTGACGATTCCCGCGGCCATGGTGTTTGCAGAAACGACGTCTGAGGCAACCCAGGCAAAGTACGACTCGTCGATTGCCGAGCACGTTGCCCAACTGCCCCTGGAACCCGTTACCGAGACCCAGGAAGACATTGGCGCCGAGCACGATGAGTCGACCGACAACCAAAACGAGGGCGAGGGCGAGGGCGAATCCGACTCTGCAACCACACCCGCCGCCGGCGCAGCACAAGAAAGCGGCGACGCCGCAAAGAAGCGCAGGCGTCCTCGTGGCGGCCGCGGCCGCCGTCGTCCGTCTGGTGCCGTTGCAGGTGACGCTGGCGCCAACTCCCCGGCCGAGGGTGGTGCCGCAACTGGCCAGCAACAGCCGCGCGGTCCCCGTCAGCCCCGCGAGCACCGCGAGCCCAGGGAGCCGCGCCAGCCTCGTGAACCGCGCGAGCCTAGGGACCCGAATGTCAATGCCAATGCCGGGCCGAGGGCACCCAGGGGTGACCGGCCGCCGCGCAGGGCCAGCAACAAGCCCGTGGCAACGCCTGCCGTGGCCACTGCCCAGTAAGCAAAGTGTTGTAGAGGTCTTTGTACAGTGTCGCCAATGGCGAGAGAAAAACGTGTATGCTGAAAAAGGATGAGATTCAGGCGGGATCGGTTTGCACAGATGTCTGGTCAAGTTTTGTTGTCATTTACCCCCCTCGAGAATGAATGCTCTTTTGTTTGGGTGCAAATGATTGTTGCGTCCTCGCTACATTGTATATGCGCTTCTCGATCCAAGTGGCTCAAGTGCGGGAGACTTCAACTGTAGGTATTAAATATGTAGCCGATCGGAATCGTTCCGTTTTCGGCATGACTCATGATCATCGCGCATGTCACCAGTCAGATGCAAACACGACCGCCGAGATTATTGCGTGCTTTGCTGCCACTGTCTCGCGGCCTCTCTCTCTCCGCTCTGTTTCCTTCTTTCATCGCTCAATGCAGTTTAAACACTGAAGACACACAAGCAACAAAAATCATGTCCACCATCACAGCCGACCCGTCCACCCGCACCGCCACCGTGACCCGCACCACGGCCGAAACCTCCATCCACATCTCCTTGACCCTACCCACCACGCCTGGCGTACCCATCGCCAACTCGACCATTGCCATTGACACGGGCATCGGGTTCTTTGACCACATGCTGCACGCCCTTGCTAAACACTCTGGCGCCTCACTGTCGCTCACCGCCAAAGGCGACCTGCACATTGACGACCACCACACGGTCGAAGACGTTGGCCTCGCGCTCGGGTCTGCATTCAAGGCCGCCCTCGGCACGCCCAAGGGCATTCGCCGGTACGGCCACGCCTACGCCCCGCTGGACGAAGCGCTTGCCCGCGCTGTTGTGGACATTTCGGGGCGCCCGCATTTCTCGGGCATGGATGACCCGAGCACGCAGTTTGCGCGCGATATGATTGGTGGGTTGTCAACAGAGATGATTGGTCATTTCTTTGAGAGTTTTGCGCAAACGGCGGGCATCACTTTGCATGTGGATGTGCTCAAGGGCAAGAACGATCATCACAAGGCTGAGGCAGCGTTCAAGGCGTTGGCTGTGGCGTTGAGGGAGGCCGTGGCTCCGTTTGGTGATAAGGACGGAGTACCGAGTACAAAGGGGACGCTGGATGCGTAGACAAGGTGATGTGTGGGATTGTTAGGCTACCATATAGGGATGTACTTTGCATTTCACTCTCAGCAATTCATGCATGGTTGACTTTGGTGCCTGAGGGCTGAATGTGTCTGCGTCAGGTCTCTCACCCGGACGCGGACGAGGAGGGCTCTTTGTTGAGAAACGGACTAACTGTTGGATTTCCGCTTGGCATCTGGTGCGGAAACCTCGAATTCCTGTGTAATGCCGCGATAGCCCCAACCTGCCAAGCTATTCGACGTATAGTAAATGCGAGTCGGATGATGTTATCCGCTACGCCGAAAGCTAAGCCACTATTCCGACTATCGACATGCCCCGCAACTCTTTGACTATACTGAAATTGCTGATTTGGGTGATGATGTTTCTATCATGCTATTTAGTACTTGAGATCAGGGAATACTGGCGGACAATCTGACACAACGCTAAAGCTTCACGACCTCGTCTTGGCTTTCTCTCTCCTGATTCCCGAGCCCTCGATCCTCTCGCCTTTGCGTCACACCTCTCCTCCAAGTCACATAAGCAAAACTTGGCGCGCTCACCCCAACAACACTCAGGACCCAAGCAACCACCGCCATCAACCAATAGTTTCCGCCCAGCGGCACAATTAACAAGGCCGACAACATGGCATACATGGAAATGCTGGCCGACCCGAGCAACAGCGTTCCGATGGCACCCGAACTCACCGCCTCGCCCGACGACACCCAAGTCGCAATGATGGACGTGGTAAAGATGACGGGTGCAGTGGATGCAACGCCCGCCGCGAACGAAGACAAGAGCCCGATCAAGATGGACGCGGCCACGGCCAACCCGGCGCAAATGCCGCGGGCGGCCAGAATGCCAATGGGAACACGCACGCGCGATTTCGGGGCAGGCGGCGGGGTCCAGCTGGTGAAGAGACCGACAAGCATTTGGAGCGAGAGAATGACAAAGCCAAAGATGACGGTTGGGTGCATTCGTGGTGAAACGACTTGAAGCGAGGCAGATTCGACTGGTTTGTTGGCGAGCTCAGCCATAGGCCGAGGGTGGAGGAAAGCACCGAGACCAACAACAAGTGCAGATGCCATGGCTAGCCAAACGAGAGCACAGCATAAGAGGACGAGGAGGAGCAAACTGGTGACGGAGATATTGGGAAGGCGACTCCGCAGCATGACAGGCAAATGCTAGTTAAGGGATGCCGGCGGTCAGCACAGCGTGAGACATCCCAGCTTCGAAGCGCGAGACACATACCCGCCACATCAAGAGATATCTATGTAAAGGCGCAAATCACGGTCAGATTTTTCTCTTGCACATGTCCTTGCCAAAAAAGGAAGAGTGAACGCGTCCGTACGCGCAATTGATAAACATGCCCGGAATGCATGCAATCATGGACCGTTGGAACTCTTCGAGGCCAGCCTGAGTCAGATCAGTCGCACTTGAGCTGCTTGCACCAAGCGTCCGGTACTGAAAGTAGAATCCCATGCTTGCTGGTACAATCGTGTGTGGGACGGATCCGAGCACCCCGCCAATGATGCCACCAAACCGCTCGATGCCGACGGTAATGAGCGTGCAAATGAGGCTGGCAAAGAGCCCCGAGACGAGGATGGAGAGCTCAAAGCTCAAGCCCGGGATGGATCCGCCTGCCATGATAAGGAGCGAGCTTGAGCGACTGCACGGCGAGGGTGGAACAGTACAGTTGTGTCAAGGATCCGAGGTGGACCGAATGAGCAGTCCGTGCTTCCATAGATTGGCTATATTGCCTAGTTCCTGCCAATGCCGAGGGAGATTCAGGCCACGGGCTGCCATGGCCTTTTGAATCATGCGACAAGTCTACAAACTGGTGCCAAGCGCAGCACACACAGGGAGTGAGTCAAATAGCTGCATGATCATGTATGGGTGCCGCGCCTTGTTCCGGATCATGGCGTGGGCGAACATGCCGCCGTCGCGTGCCGATGCCAAGGCTGCAAACATCATGGGACACGCCATAACCGGGCCTGTTCATCCTGTTAACGTTGCAAACCTGCGCCAGTACATTCGCATAGAGGTCGGGAAACACACAGGGAGCCAGCTTGGACAATAAACATCACTCCTTGACCCTAGCCACTCCCTGTTCAACCCGCCGAATTTGTGGGTTTGAGATGCGAGGAAGAGACTGATTTCTGTTGTCCGTCAACGATGATTCCACCCCATTTTCTTGACCCTGATTCGCACCGGTGGCCGCAGACTTTGTCAGTTGGATTGGTCGGTTTGGTGTACTTGAGTCCCAGCCCCGACTTGGACCACCACAGCAACGTCAGCCGAGCTCCTGGGCAATGGCAGCGATCGTGTACTTCAACTCGGGGTTTGTCATGAATCACCACACGTCCCACCTCAAGAGGTTGACTCGGCCCAATCGCGACTCGTTGGCCAAAGACTTTTTCGAGTCACGGTAGGCCAAGTTGATTCCAGATTCGAGTGCCCACTTGAGAGAAAATCCTTCTTGGTGCACTCATTTATAAAGCGCGGGGTGTCCGTCAACAGCAACTCGAGCTTCGACGGCCTTGCCCAACCCCTCCTTCCCGTTCTGGTGTAAGCCGTTGAGCCAAACTCGGTCCATCATCTGAGTCATGTTAGCAATAGAAACCGACATCCAGGCAAACATGCCAGTAGAATGACACACATTGCCAGGCTCAAGAGACAATGCTGACACCGCCATCGTCACCCAACACATACTGCTCCGATAGGTAGTATTTGCGACCTTCGGTCGAACCCAGTTCCATGTTTGGATTTGGTCGCTCCCATCCCTCGCACTCAACCCCAATTGCCAGCACCAAGGTCCGATGCTCAAGTGCTTCCACCCGCACGCCCAAGCACTCGGCCATGCCGACCCAAGCCTGCGACGTCGCGTCATATGGAACAGTCTCGACCAGCAACTGCGGCTGCGTCCATGCATGCAAAATATCGGCATGCATTTCGCGCACCGACCGGGAATGCATCCCGTGCCGCTCAAGGACTTGAACGAGCTTGGCATGCATGATGCGTGTTCCGGGCGGACCAGCATCAAGAATGGCCTTGAAGATGGCAATGGATTTGATGAATGTCCGAATGCGCGGGAGTACAGATAGGTAGCAATCTCGTCGTTGCGGTGTATACTCGAGATTCGACGCTGGCATAGATGCGAGGGCTGCAACCGTGCCGTTGCTTGGCGTGCGGATGTTGAGCTGGCCATTCGAGTAACGCAATTGATGGGTGGCCGACCTGGATGAAAGAGATGCAAGGAGGTCGTCTGGGTAAGCTGGAGGTCTGGATGGCGAGTCGATGTGATCCAGTGCGTTGTTCGAGACGGCCGCCTCCTGCAAACAACAAGTCGGGTGAAATCAGTATTCGGAAAACGCATCAGACGAGTCAAGTCAATACCGAGTGGACTACAACAACAGATGGTACCTCTGGCAAGACGGGTAGCTCCCATTCACGACGCTCAATCAACCCTACCCGCCCTGCAACCCAAAACTTTTCTTTATCCCCGACACCCGTTCCCTCGATCCTCGCCAGCAAAACCAGATGTGCACGCTCGATCTCGGACCTCTTGTCTTCATTCACAAGCGCCATTAGCGCATCCCACGTCCCATACTCCTCAATCTCCTCTCGAGCCACGTCGCACACAACGACAAACTTGCTCGACTTTGCGTTTGCCAGGCGGCGCACAAACTGGTCCACATGACTGTGCGTCGTCAGCTCGTGCAGCTCCAATAGAGAGATTGGGTCCGTCGGAATGCGCTGAGCAATTGCCGTGACCATTGAAATCTCGTCGGCATCGCAGATATCGTACGCTTTCACAAGGACACTGCCAAGGTCGATTTGAGCATTGCGTAACATGGTGGCCTGTGGCGCGGGCACGTGGGCGAGCAGGCCGGGGATGGATGAGGTGGCTGAGTGGATAGCAGCGGCACTGCGGGAGGTCCGATCAGGAGCACAAGCATGTGATGCATGGTGAATTGGACTGAGTTGCTTGATTGCCGTCGTATGCGAATAGGGAAATGCCGGAGCGGGAGTGGCAAGTGATTGGGGAGGAGATGAGAATCGGACATGTCGTGGGACTGCCATCATGATGGCCGAGCTGGTGAGTTGTATGGCGGGAGCCGTGGCGCACAGACTGTCGGCGGACGCTTGAGGCGAGTCAAATCGTGGACCCGCATACTGGCAAAAGCATGATGCGTACGGCTTAGTATCAGCGTCTAAGGAGAACATGACAAGCACGCACCTTGGTAGGTATGTAAACGGGCGGCTCATCAAGCACTGATCCAGTGTCCACGGTACATGGATCCGCCGGCAATGCGATTGGAACCGAGCTTCCAGCTGAATCGTGCATTCCACCGCCAATCCATTCCTCGACATGGATGTCGCTTTCACCCTCTGGAGGGGCGAATCGCGGCCGTTTCGGTGCGCTTGTTCCAATCAATGTGCCAACCAACTTGGACTCATCAGCTGCGGGACGCTTGGCAGGTGTTCCTGTTTGGTTCGACAGCAAGATAGGGTCACGAGTCGTGTTGCTCAAAGTGTGGCGTGAACCCAGATTGTTAGAAGCAACAAGGACCACATCGTTGTCCGAGTCCGAGTCGTCTACGTCAATCACTTCTGTCGCGCCAGTGGGTCGTGGGGTCGAGTGGGGCAAGACGCCCGCAGTTGATATTGTTGTTAAGTGGGACCGGGCAGTTGCGATCAGCAACGATGTCGATGGGGTCGGCGTGGAAGGGCGTATTGATTGAGGCGCAGGCCATTGTCTAGCAGCAGCCGCACGACCAGTCCGGAGGGCTTGTAACTTGCCCACCTCGGCCCGCAAACTATCCACTTTGGCCTGCAGCACCCGGATATCTGTTTCGCGAGACTTGACCACCTTTTGCAGCCGCGCAACGTCTGCCGCCAGCGCCGCCTCCCTGTTACGCGCCATATCCTTCTCGTGCTCCAACTGGCGCCGGAAATCGTCCTTAAACTCCTTGAACATCTTGTCCTGTGCGATCTCAAGCGCATCGGCCGCCTCGGCCAGCACCAGCGCCCGTTGGTGTTTCAATTCGCAAGCAAATTCTTGCTCAATTTGGCGCCTGATATCCATGACGTGAGAGGAAACAAACTGTTGCCACTCCTGCATCAAGTCGCGCGCCAGACTCAACGCACCAGTGGAGGGATGCAGCGCATCAAAGTGATACAGCAGTGACCGCCAAGTTGGCGGCTCGCGCCCGGGATCTTGCGCCAAATCGGTCAAGAGAGTGTACGTGTTGAGAGCAGCATCCACGGCGCCGAGCACTTCGTTGAAACCAGGGAGCTGTGGGTCAAAATGGATGAGGCGTGTTGAGGTTTGCGTTTCGGCCGCGGCAGGCGGAGATAACGGAGCAGCGACATGATCCGGCAGGCGCAGCGTAGTCGGCCGACCCGTGTCGACTTGAGGGAGAAAATCAAGATCACCAGCACTTGTGCGATTGTTGTTCATGGTTGAGTTGTCTCCGGCGGCGCGAGGAAGGATTGATCACGACCGACAACCGTCGCCCGCAGGAATGTTGTCGAGCCCACTTGACGTGCAGCTCGGAAAAGGCGTTCAAGGTCGGCGGGTATAGTGGCCAAGAGGTCAAATGCCGAGTGTTGCAATCGTGCTTCTTGTGTACATGGAGCATTTGCGGCGGACAATCCACTCCGGATCCACGCGGCAGCAGCCATGTTGATGGGACACAGCATGGCTGTCAGGTGTCCGCCATGCATGGCCGGTTGACCCGAGTCCCAAGGCCTGTGGAGCATTTTTCCCGGCGTGAGACAACGATGGAATAATGGCAAGCGCTGGAATGAGAAGGGAATCGATACGCCCCGGGAAAGAAAGATGCACATAAAGAAAAATGAGGACATGACGAAGATTGAATGACACCACCACTTCCACAACGAGAGAGAATAGAGGAACCAAGAACACAAACATACAGAGATGTACAACGCAAAATCATAAGGGTTCAATCAAGACACACTCAAGATATCACAGGCCCAGCGGCATTTCAACCGCCGCATCACTTTCGATGCCACTACAACGTGTTTTCGCTCTAGGACTGGTCTCATGTGGGCCGACATCAAAAGAGCAACACAGACATCGGCGGCCTCCGGCGCACTTCGCTGCAACCCAGCAAGCCCGGAATCCACTAGCTCGCCAGCCGGCAAGCTTGCACTCGCCGCACCACGCGGCCCGCGTAACTCGGTCGGCCATCAAGGAGCGGCTTCATCCCGCGCCTTGGACTGCAAACCCGACGGCTCCTGACCAGCCTCCGGACCATTGTTTTCATTGCCACGACGCTGTCCATCCACACCCACTATGTAGAGTCTGTTCCGGCTGCAACTTGCGCCGTTCCTGTCACTTCTAAACGACCCGACACCGCCACCGGTTCCAATACCTTGCCATTCACAATCACGGGATTCTTGACCAACACATACCGTTCCGAAAAGGAATACTTGCTTGAGTCGGCCGCCACAACGGCCATGCTCGACCTCGGGTATTCCCACCCAACACACTCGATACCTATCGCCAGCACCACATGATGCTGCGCAAGTGCCTCCACGCGCACGTCGCAATTGGACAGTCAGCCGAACCCACACCTCGGACCCCCGCATCGGACGCAATAGCCTCCACGGGCAACAAGGGCCGCGTCCACGCATACATGACGTCGGCGGACACGCTCACTCGGCGGTAGATCCAGCGCCTACAGGTTGCCCATCAACTTGGCAGGTGCCACGCCCGTGCCTGACGGGCCGGCATCAAGCATCACTTTCAAGATGGGAATGCCATTGGCGAGGTGGGCAAGGCGCAGGAGCAAGGCGTCGTAGCGCGCAGGGACTTGCGGCGTGTAGGGTATCGAGGCGGGCGTTTGGGCAAGTGCCAGGAGGCATTTGCAAAGGTAACGGCCGCCGTTCTTGCATCGTCGCGGGCGGACACCCGCGGGCGAGAGGGTGGTGATGAGGCCACGAGAATAACTTGAGGATCCGGCAAGGGATGCACTTGAGCTGGAAGCGGGAGATGAGATCTTGATCCTGATGTTGTTGATACCAATGGAACCATGTGAGGGCTGCTGATCCGCACCCTGTGCGCCAGAGATCAGGGTGACTCAATGAGTAAGCGAAACAGAAAAGGTGCGCAACTTCAAAAACATTGCATGAATACCTCTTGTGGGTTCCAAGGCCGCACATCCATTTCAGTTGGCGTCCACGCATCCTCCTTGATCAACCCGATCCTCTCCACCACTCGAAACCGCTCCTAATCGCCAACGCCCGTCGCCTCAATCCTCGCCAACATGGACCAACCGCGCGCGCTCCACCTCGTGCATCCGCCTCCTTGACAAGCGCCATTCGCTTGTCCCATGTCCCATTGTCCCTGAACGTGGCTCTATCCACATCGCGAACGGCAATAAACTTGCTTGACTTGGAATTGGCCAGCCGACGCGCAAACACATCCATTTGCTTGCTGGCCGTCAGCTTGCGCAACGAGTGGAGGGACATCGCGTCGGTTGGTTGGCGTTGTCGTCTGGCCGGGGTCGCGAATGACGTGTGCACGAACAAGGGCGTTACCGCGGGCAATGCGCGGATCGCGAGGGAGGGTTGTCAGGGGCGACGGCATGTGGGCGAGCAAGCCGCAGATGGAGGAGGTGGCTGACTCGATGGCGGCAGAACAGCGGAACAAACGAGCGACTGATGCGGCCGCGGGTACCGTGAGCGGCAACGAGTTGCTGGACTCCCTCCAGCTCGCCTCGGCCTTGACGTGCTCCAGCTCGTGCAAGTGGTCTTGGCGCATTCGCTCGCTCTGCATCCATGTGCCATTTCATGCGCTCTTCCTCAAACCCACGCTTCATGTCCAAAACGGAATGGTGTCAGTCGAGCATCGAGTGCCGCGCTTGGCACAGTGCGCCGTCGGCCGGGCGCAAGACATCGAGATGGTCGAGTAGCGAGCCCCAAGAGGGCGGCTTGCGGTCGGGGTATATAGCGCGAGAAATCGTCCAAGATTGGTAGAGGTCGAGAGCCGAATCGATTGCGCCGAGCGTATCGTGAAATGCAGGAGGATCAAAGTCGTTGCAATTGCTTTGGAGGATCGTAGGGGTCCGGCGTCTCTCCATCGCATCGGCTGCTGCGCCTGCTCGGTCCTGAGGTGGCAAAGTGGGATCAAATGGTGATGAGGAGGTGCGAGCAAAACCAAAAATCAGAGTGAGCGAGCGGGCCGTCGATCCGATCCGACACCATCTCTGCTGCTGCCGCGATGATGGACATATGGATGCATGTGCGGCCTGTCTGAATTTGATTTTTCATCCATGCGCCATCTTTTCTCAGTGCTCACGCCACGCTCTCACATGGCGCTGTATGGAGAAGACAACACCCAACCGCCATGTTCCACCACGTGTATAATAGCCAGCCAGCCATCGCATCGATCGCCACCTCGACTTGATCCCACCACCGCCATGTCTCTCAACCCGTCGCACGGAGACTTGGTTGCCGCCCAACGGGCCCTCACACAAGCAACTCGGCTCCACGACTTTCTCCTCCAGCAGCACAATGCAGGCTACGGGTCCAGATCCCACCCGTCGCCCAGCATCCAAACCTTGCTCGCCTTTCTGCCGGCATTCGCCCACTCGGATCGCATCACCGCGACCTTGGATCACCTCGTTGGCTCGTCGTTTGACACGGATCAAGCTCGGGTTGAGCTGGAAATTGCGCAAGAGGCTTTGCGCGGAGCGGTAACGCGGGAGCAGGTGGCGCAAGCTCGAGTCAAGGAGCTGGAGGTTGAAATTGACCGGTTGCAAGCAGATTTGCGAATGTTTACCCACATGCTGACTTCCTCAAGTCATATCGATCGGTGGGCATCGCCCGCTACGGTCCAGGTTGAAGCCGACGGCGATTGCGGGCCGAGGACATCCGCCGGCGGCGACGAAAACGGGCAGAGCATCGGCTATCCCCGTTCGCCAAGCCGTTCTCGGACGAAAACTGCCAAGCGAGCATCCCAGTTCGACGCGCTCGACCAGCAGCCACCGCGTCCCGCCAAGCATGCACGCATTGGATTGTCAGCGGGTGCGCTTGCGAGTCAGAGTGTCGCTGCTAATGAACTTCGATCAGAACATGATTGGCTGATGGTGCGTGTGTACTCGTCCACACCTGATTCGGATTCATCAATCGGCTGACGCAAAACTCTCTGCGCAGTAGACGCAAGTGTCAGGAAGCACCACCGAATCGCAAGTCTCAGTACCTCCACCTTTTTCTTTATCTTCGCCCGTCAAGCGCCAATCCCATTCACCAGCATCACAAAAGGCCTTACATTCAGACACGGCATTCACGGACCTTCCAACCTACCTTTTGCCGCGCACATACACACCCAACCACCTACTCCTCGACTTTTCCGCCACGTATCACCCTGATCCGACCTCACCCGAGCTCATCCACTTTCCCACTCCACACCTCAGCCACCAGCCGCCCTCGACGCCGCGCTATTTCCTTCCCGACTCGCGCACACTCTTTGCGCAGCGCATCCGCGACGCCGCCAAACTCAAGTCCAAGCGGCAGCTGGAAATCAGCGACTATGTGCTCGAGCATGGGCTCGACAAGCTGGTCGGGTACTTGAATGTGAACGATGCGCTCAAGGGGTCGTCCTTGGACTGCATTCATCGGGTGTTTGGCAAGATGGCCGATGCGCCGTTTGTCTTGGTGTGTGAGATTGAGCGGGCGGTTGTTGGGCAGCAAGTGTGGGACGAGGTTGTGAGACCCGAGTTGGAGGAAGTGCGGATGGGGAATGCAAATGCAGAGGAGCACGTTGGTACTGCGGCAAGAAATGGGACAGGTCAGTGTGAAAAGATGGTGGTCATGGGCAAGTTTGTCGTGCGAGGGACAATTGCGTACTTTGTCCAGAGGTTTGTATTCGTACAGTGAACCAATACTGCCCATCCATTCTCTTGCTTTCGACGCAGACCACCTTATAATACATACTGACCTCCGAAAGAATGAGTCCACCGCCACTCATTGCTTGTTCCCTGGATTCTGTCCCTGGCCGATATTGTCAACGCAGCGTCAGGGGTGATCCCGGGGTATACGTAAGTCCAGCTGTTGAGACATTTCATATATTTAGATGTCCTCCCACACAAACTGGAGTCTTGGACAACTTAAATTGGTTGGCACTTGCGTGAGCATCCTCTTGATCGAGAGAAAGTGTGCCTGCGTCCGTGAGGGTCCGTGCCCACCGCCAAATCGAGCCTGTCGATTGTGCACGCGTTGTTTACTGCACTTCCCACAGTGATGGCGGCGCACGAACATTCAGACGTATTTACTGTGGGTCGGCGCACATCGATGTCTCAAAGGAAAAGAAGACTTGATGCAATTGTGTCCAACGAGTGAAGCCCTTTATCTATTCAAACGGCTTCCTCATCCCGATGCCCTCCGTCGTCCTACCTTGTCGATCGCCACAAGTCCACAATTGCCAGTGTCCACGATGGCCAACATTCGCACAAGGGCTGTCGATGCTTTCTCAGCGGCTGTGACTTCAGGTGAGTCTTGTTTATTCAACATACCATTCATGCAAAGCGTTTTTGCAAAGTAAACAAATGTGTCTCGTTTCCTCATTGCTGTCCTTTGACAGTGGCTGGACTCGCCCCCAGAATGATCAGCTATGGCGTCGATTCCGTTCACTTTTACTGGGACAATCTATACCAGCTCAAGACTGAGGTATGTGCCGCAAATTATTGGTGTCTGAGCTGGTTCGGCTGATCTAATTCGCTCGAGTCGTTCATCTCCTGTCCGAGTAGCTATTGCTTGGCCTAGCCGTGTCCATCATGATGGTCCCCGAATCCATCGCGTTCGCTTTCACTGCGGGCCTTTCTCCTGTGCAAGGCCTCCAATCGACATTTTTTATTGGTATCTTTGCCGCTGCCTTTGGCGGGCGCCCAGGAACTGTTTCCGGGCTCGCTGGCGCAATCGCCATTATTCAACGTGATCTCATCATTCCTCAACCTGGCCAGAACGCACTTGCAAGTGCGTGCATGAGCGACCGACTGCACGTGTTGTTTGCGACCATGTTTGCCGTGGGTGTGACTCAAATTGTGCTTGGCGTGCTCGGTGCAACAAAGATGCTCGGGTTTATTCCGCATCCGGTCCGACTCGGGTTTGCCAATGGCCTGTCACTGGTCATGGGCTTGGCGCAGCTCAATGCATTCAAAGTGCCCGACACGGACGCATTGCCAAACTCGTCACGGGTGCTTGCCGAGCCAGAGGGATGTCCGCGTACGGAAACCCCTATTCGCCCGCCTCAGCGCTGGCTGATGCCGTGGGAGTCCGAGCTGTGGCTCATCTTGGGACTCGTCACTCTGGCCATGCTCATCATGACGCTGCAGCCAAAGATTCGCAAGACGCTCACGATCGGACCTTTCACCGTGACTTCCAAAATCATTCCTGCCACGCTCACGGCCATGATTGCCACCACACTTGTCGAACATCTCGTGTACCGCGGGGTGCTTGGTGTGCGAACAGCGACCGTCGGCGATATCGCGTTGTTGCGCGGAAGCACACTAGGATGGCCAACGACCCTCCCCATTCTCCCACTCACAAGCCCATACTGGGGACTCATGCTCAAGTATGCCGTGACACTGTGTGCCGTCGGTTCGCTCGAATCCGTTGTGACCATGGAACTCTGTGCGGCACAGGCACATCAGCCCGCCACAGCTGCAGATGGTGTGCGTGAACTCGTTGCCCAAGGCGTGGGGAACATGGTCGCATCTACATTCGCCACGGCTGGGGGCAGCGCCATGGTGGGCCAATCGATCCTCAACATTCAATCCGGGGCACGTGGGCGTCTTGCGTCCATGACGGCGAGTTTGTGGATTCTTTCGTATGTCATTGTTGCTGGACGGGCAATTGAAATGCTGCCGATTGCGTCGCTGACGGGGATTTTGATGGTGGTTGTGATTCGCACAATCGAATGGGGAAACCTGTGGGACATTTTTGTCCGACGAACGGTACCATGGAAGGACGGAGTGACAGTGGTCCTTGTGTCGCTCTTGTCGGTGGCCCAGGATTTGGGTGTCGCTGTGCTTGTGGGTGTGGTTTGGTCAGCAGTTGGGTATGCGTGGGATGCGGGAAATGAGTTGAAGATTCACAGCGAAAACGAGCAGCGGGTCGTTGTTTTGACATCGAATGGGTATGTTGTCCCCTGTTGTTCTCGTTTGTCCCGAGGGACGGTAACCGTTGACGACATGCTTTGTTGACACACTTGGCTCGAGCATAGGAGAACCGCCCAAGCTCAAGTCATCTCGCTTCACGGCCCCGTTTTCTTTGCCTCTTCTGTGCAGTTAGAACGGGCATTGGATCCACCACATACCATGCACTCCAACGCAAACCTTCAGCGGGACGAGATTGACTTGGTAAACGAATCAACTCATCAAATCGAGTCTCAACCCAGTCCTCCGTGGCTCTTGCTCGATGTAACCTGCTCGCGGATTCACGATTTTTCTGCCGCTATCGCGATTCGTGATTCTGCTCGGAAATGGCACGACATTGGTGGCGGTTTGCTCGTGACTGGAGCCAATGAGGACTCTTTGAGGCTGCTGCACATGGTTGGCAGCAAAGCGGTGACTGTAACCGGTGAGAAGCAGCGAGGACTGGTTTGGTTCCCGCAACCTGCAGCGGCAGCAATGCCTCCAGAGCGGGCAACACTTGCTCCCGGTCCTTTCAAAGCAAACAATTCAAGGATGCCTGAAAAGCAGCCGAGCTCAAACCCACGATCCACAGCCATGATTCATCCTCATGCTGAAATGGAGATGGTTTCAAGCACCAGCGGCGCAAAGTACCAGCGATTGGAACCTGAATTCGAGTTAGGAGACGATGACGATGACGGTTAGGTGGCCGTCTCGCGCAAAGAGCGATTGGGCGCTTCCGAGTCGTTCTCCTTCATCACCACCATGCCTACAATTGTGTTCCCACGTATTTTACATAAATAACAACATCTATCAACCATGTGGAAGGGAGTATCCTCACTTAAATAGAAATCACTTGCCGCAATTGACACTGGACCCAAGACCCCTGTTCCCTTACTCAAGATGAGCGCTCCCCCGACTGACCCGGCAACAAGCGACCGTTCACCGGTGGCGGCGGAAGACGGCCCACATGACGAAGAACAGGCACGCGAATTGATCAATCCCGCTCCGGCCGCCAGTCCGCCACCTGCACCGACCGCAGCAAATGCGGGTGGACGCTTGCGGCGCGAGCTCGGGATCCCGGGTGCCGTTGGCCTTGGATTGTCGTCCATCATTGGGACCGGCGTCTTTGTATCGATTGGGCTTGGCGCTCAGATTGCTGGGCCGGGCGGCGTTCTCGTGGCCATCGCGATTGCGTGCTTTACGGCAACTTGTAACGCCCTCAACTCGGCACAATTGGCCGCCGCATATCCAGTCTCTGGTGGCACATATGAATACGCGTATCGCCTGCTCCATCCGCTCGTCGGCTTCACGGCCGGCTGGACCTTTCTCTGCGCCAAAACCGCGTCTGGCGCATCAGCTGCCGTCGGATTTGCGTCTTACCTGCTCTCGCTCTCGGACGGTCACCTGTTCAAACCGGACCCGCGCAACAATCCCGCCTCTCCCCCAGCATACTCGCTGTTGCTCACCATCGGCCTGGGTCTCATTGTCTGTCTGACCACCATTGTGGCCCTGGGCATCCGGCTGTCGAACCGCACAAACTGGGGCATACTCTCGGTCACTTTATCCTCGCTCGTCTTCTTTTCCATTGCGGGCCTCGCACACGCACACAAGCTCGCCAACCCGTGGCAATCCGTCACCAACCCGGACCGCGCGCCTTTACTCAACATTTTGGAAGCCTCCGGGATCATGTTTGTCGCGTTTACGGGATACGGACGTGTTGCCACCTTGGGCGATGACGTGCGGCAGCCACGCGTCACTATTCCAAAAGCCATTGTCACAACACTCATCATCTCGGGTGCCCTTTACATTCTCGTGGGCGCGGCTGCGGTGCTAGCGGCTGGAAGCGTATTGGACTTGGCGCCGACACCCGGAATCGCGCCTTTGGCCGTGGTTGCCATGCGTGCATTCACGTCTGTCCCGCCAAGTGTCTCGGGAACCATTCTCGCACTGGGTGCCATGGCCGCCATGGCGGGCGTGTTGCTCAACTTGGTGTTGGGGCTGTCGCGGATGATTCTTGCCATGGCTCGCCGAGGGGATGCGCCGCCCGTGTTTGCCAAGGTGCATGCAGGCAATGGAAGCCCGATCCCGGCCGTGCTGCTCATGGGCGTGCTGCTCGTGCTCACGGTGGTTGTGACGCGAGGCGAGGTCAAGCTTGCGTGGACGTTTTCGGCAGTCACTGTGTTGATTTACTATGCGATTTGCAATGTGGCGGCCGTGTGTATGCCCGAGGAGAAGCGCAGGTTTAGCAAGGCTTGGGGGTATGCGGGGACCATTGTATGTTTGGGACTGGCGGCGTTTATTGATGCGACAACGTGGATGTATGCTGGGATTGTGATTGGTGCCGGGCTGCTTTGGCATGTGGTCATGCAGAAAATGTATGCGCTGACGGCAGAAATGGGGCCGGCTTATGAGAGCGGGTGGTTGGCGCCGAGCCAGGGCGTGATTCGTTTGGTGGAGCAGGAGTAGCTGCAGAGGAAGGCAGGGATGGAGACGTCTCGCAATTGATGGCTGGTACACTCTTGTCAATACACTCAAATGTTTGCTATAGCACGGTATCTCTTTGAGTATCGCATTCTTCGTCACGACAACATGTCCATCCCATGTCCGCCTGCGAGGAACCTCTGAAGCAACAGCGCCATGCATGGCGTGGGCTGGAACAAGAACACGTGTTTGTGCCCAACGGAATTTTTTGTCGAAATGTTCCGACCCATTCTCAACTAAATAACATATTTACTTCAACATGTCGTCAAGTATATATACTTCCCTCGCCCCCGCTCTCTCTCGGCGTCAACGCAATGCAATGGCCATATTCAATGAATTCCCGCTCCACATCCGCAACTGGTCATCAATTCCAGACACTTCATCATGACGGCCAGTGCACCATTTGAAGGGCAGGCGGCGCTGCCCATGCCCGTGTCGGATCCTGATTCCGATGCCGCTATTGCGCTATCTGCACCACCAACCGCCGTCGAATCCCAAGAGCGAGACGGCGTCGCCACTGCCCCAGGTTCCAACTCAAACGACAGCCTCGTTGCCGACAAAAAGGTCGAGCCCGATCAGGGAGGTCCTCCGCCGTCCAACGCGAAACCGGACCTGTCTGCCTTCTATGCCATTGCTTCGACGTACCTGGCATTCACCATTGGTGACTCTGCCCTGCGCATGATTGTCCTGCTCGAGCTGTTTTCTCGCCAGTACACGGCTATTGAGCTTGCGCTCATGTTTTCGCTGTACGAGCTCCTGGGTGTGGTGACCAACTTGTTTGGAGGATTGTCGGCATCGCGGATCGGATTGCGGCCGTTGCTCCTGCTGGGATTGGTGTCGCAGGTGGTGGCCATTACCATGCTCTTCTTTTTGGGCGATGCATGGTCCAAAGTGGTCACGACTGCCTACATTGCCGTGTCGCAGGGGTTTTCGGGTATCGCCAAAGGTAGGCACTCATCGCCCACGTTTGCACTTTGACGCCTACTGGAATGTTAAAAGTCTCTTTTGCATTGCACATACAGACTTGGTCAAGATGTCGGGCAAATCCGTTACCAAACTGTCTTCGTCGGTCGAAAATGACAACCCAACTCTGCTTCTCCGCCTCGTCTCGTACCTCACCGGCGCGAAAAACTCAATCAAGGGCCTGGGCTACTTTGTCGGTGCAGCGCTAGTCGCTTGGGGCTACATCCCGGCCCTGTCAGTGCTCATGTCCCTCACCCTCCTGACCTTTCTTGCCTCGTTCCGCTACGTGCCTGCACACCTCGGCAAATCCTCAACACGACTCACGCTCGCCAAGGTGCTCAAGGCGCAAAACACAAACATCCGGCGGCTCTCACTTGCACGCATCTTTTTGTTTGGCGCGCGCGACCTCTGGTTCGAGATCCCGCTGCCCGTGTTTCTACGCGGCGTGCTCGGATGGTCCTACTTTGCCACGGGCTTCTTTCTCGCGGCCTGGGTCATGGTGTATGGTGGCGTGCAATCGTCTGCGCCGCACTTGCTCAAGGACGTTTTGCAACCCAAACTCAAGCGTTCATGGGCAGGGTATGCGGATCCGCACTCGCCGCAGCCGCTCATGCCAATGCATGTAGTGCTGGTTGCAGTCACATGCGTACTTGCGGGCGTGCTATATGCGACGGCGGGCGACAAGCTTGCAACAACGCTGGTGCTTGTGGTGTTTTTGTTTGTGTTTGCGTGTGCGTTTGCCATGGCGTCGGCTCTCCATTCGTACCTGATTGTGGCGTATTCGGGCAGGGACAAGGTGGCGGCCAATGTGGGCATTTACTACTGCGCAAACGCCGTAGGCAGGCTTGCTGGCACCTTGGCCAGTGGGTTCATTTATGTCGGATGGGGGTTGAATGCGTGCTTGTGGTTTAGTGCGGGGGCTTTGGTTGTGAGTGGAATGGTCGGGGCAGTGTTGGAGCATCCGCTGGAGATCGGGGTGAGGGAGGCAGAGGTAGAAGAGGGCGTGAGAGTGCCGATGACGGTGCGGGACGGGTAACATGTATCATTGACGGGAGCATGTAACACTATTCTTACGCTCACTGAGCTTGAAATCCCTGAGATTACAAAAGACTCACTGACTCGTAGGATCCACTCCGATCATGGATTTGGGCCATGATAGTGACAGGGCCGGCCGTGAGGGCTGAGGCCGACAGCGAGGCTGCGGCCGTGAATGCCGAAATGACCCAAGAGACTTGTGAAAAGTGGGAATCAGCTTGAGCTGAGCGTGCTTCAGCATTGGGAATGAGCACTGGGACCTGAAACACCCGTTCATCACGCGGACGGTTGCCACGCAAACAGACTGGACCACCGACCGACGCACTTGCGAACGCAACCGACAGCATCACGAAGCATAATCTGCCTCCTGTCGCGCAATCAGGACCGTGATGGCCATTTCCCATGCAAGGACAGCCAGGAAATAATAAGAAGAACACTCTACGCAACCGCCCGACTCAACGGATCAGACTCTTCTGCTTCCACAGCGTCCAGGCTGCTTCGCACAACTCGGATCACATTCCGACCCTGACTCCAATCGTCATTCCCATCCCAATCCCCGGCCCCAAATCGTCGCCATGACACCTTCAAGTCCAGTAATACATGCAGACCCTTCGCCCCCGGCATCCTCCCGCCTCAGGGCCGCGTCTGCACTCAGTTCCGTTGCCAACGTACTCGCACAGACACCGGCCACTGCCGCCTCGTACTTCATCTCCTCTCTGCGCTTCTACCGAAACAACCCCTTCCAATTGAAAACCGAACTCCTCCTCGGCCTTGCCGTGTCCATCATGATGGTTCCCGAATCGCTCGCATTTGCTTTCACCGCCGGCCTCTCGCCCGTCCAAGGCCTTCAAGCCACCGTGTTCATTGGCTTGTTTGCAGCCCTATTTGGCGGCCGCCCCGGAACCGTTTCGGGCATGGCGGGCGCATTGGTCGTGATCCAAAAGGACCTCATCATTCCATATCCAGGACAGAATGCGCTGGCGGGCAAGTGCATGAGCGAGCGACTTGAGGTCTTGTTTGCGACAATGTGCTTGGTCGGCGTGCTGCAAATTGTCCTGGGCATCGTGCGAGCACCCAAGTTGGTGAGTTTGGTACCGCACACGGTCATGTTTGGGTTTGCCAATGGACTTGCACTGGTCATGGGCATTGCGCAACTCACAGCGTTCAAGGTGGACGACGAGCAGCTCATGTCGACAGCCAAGACGGGCGTAGGCGAGCCGGCCAATTGCCCCGCAACCGAAACCCCGATTCGCAACCCGCAGCGGTGGCTGATGCCGACCGAACTGCAATTCTACCTTGTTCTCCTGCTCATGATCCTATCCATGCTCGTCATGGAGCTCCAGCCGCGCATCCGCCGCACGCTCACGCTCGGCCGCTTACAAATCACGTCCAAGTTGATTCCAGCAACTCTCACGTCAATGCTGCTCGCAACCTTGGTCGAACATGTCGTGTTCCGCACATTGCTCGGCGTCCACACAACAACTGTCGGCGACGTTGCCCGTCTGCGCGGATCCACACTGACATGGCCCACATCGGTTCCCATCCTGCCACTGTCCAGCCCGCACTGGCCGCTCGCCTTGCAATATGCACTCACACTGAGTGCGGTCGGGTCGTTGGAATCCGTGCTGACCATGGACATGTGCGCGACACTTGCGCACGCGCCGGCGACCCAAGCCGATGGCGTTCGCGAATTGGTTGCCCAGGGACTCGGCAATCTGGTCGGGTCCGTGTTTGCGAGCGCAGGCGGATCCGCGCTTGTGGGCCAATCCGTACTCAACATCCAATCGGGCGCGCGTGGGCGTTTGTCAAGTGTGTCTGCGAGCCTGTGGATTCTGGCTTATGTTGTCTTTGCGGGCCCGGCCATTGAGCTTGTGCCGGTGGCCAGTTTGTCGGGCATCTTGTTTGTGGTCATTTTGCACATGATTACCTGGGACAAGTGGTGGGCCATTTGCGTGCGGCGCAATGTGCCGTGGAAAGATAGCGTGACGGTGGTGCTCGTGACAGGGTTGAGCGTGTACAAGGATTTAGCGGTTGCGGTTGGGGTGGGCGTTGTGTGGAGTGCGGTTGGATATGCTTGGGATGCTGGAAGAAAGGTCGAGGTCGAGTTGGGGGTGGAGGGAGGCGGCCAAGAGACGATTGTTGTGCATCCGGGCACTGGGTACGTGTCATTCGTGCATTGTCGTTCCACACGTTACTGAGCTGTCATCTTTTTCACTTTCGCAGGCAATCGGTTGTGGCGCGCATTGTCAAAGTTTACGGCCCGCTCTTCTTTGCCTCCACAACGCAACTCGAGCGCATGCTCGACCCGCCGTCTCGCTCGCAATTGCTCTTTGCGGACGTGGTGCCGGATTCGCCCCCAAAGTCTCCTCTTCCTGTTGCAGCTGCAGCGGCTCCCCGTTACATGCTGCTGGACGTGTCCGAGTCTGTCTTGCATGATTACTCGGCCGTGGTTGCCGTTGTCGAATCGGCGCGCAAGTGGGCCGACGTTGGAGGTGGGTTGCTCGTGACTGGGTTGGACGGGCATGGGCTGAGGATGTTACAAAGGGCCTGCGGCAAGGTAGATTGTGAGGTGGATGACGAGCCCGCATCCGAGCGGGCAGTGGTTTGGTTCCCATTTGGCGACCCAAAAGAACTAGAAGCAACATCGGGTCAAGTGATTCCCGAGGCGAGCGTCGTTGCAGATTCGACGAGCGGGCATCATGTGATTCCCATTGCGGACTTAGATGAGAGAGAAACGGAGACGCGACATCGCCATGTTGCCCAAGAGAGCGGAGACAGAGAGCGGTTGGTTGCTGGCGATAGTAGCGAGGCGGACCTCACTGAGCACGAGGTCAAGGCGTCAACGTGAGTTGGATGAGGCTGGTTCATGTATTACCGGATACCCCCACACTTGTGTTGTTACCGATTCCTGCTCCATGAGACCTGTGATCCATCATCCATCGCGGCTCCGTTGAATCGGATCACAGGTTTACCTCAGACTGTAGAAACGTGCCGCAGGTAAATATCAGACCCTTGCTCCTCATGAAACACAACAACGACAGTATAACACGTACTCGAGATCAACGCAATGCCAAGCAATCATCGTGCCATGTCTCGCTCTTCATCTGAGCCACACCCAGTTCTCCCGCTCGCCAGCATCGAGGCCGTCCTCTTGACCGCCACTCACATCGCAAATTCTTCACTTTGGTCACAGCCGTTCAAGATTGTCCACGAGCTTGTATATTCCTCATGCTGGCAGGAATACCGACATCTTGGACTGGTGACTGAATCACTCTGGGCAGCTGCTTGATTTTGTTGACTTGAATGCCCCATCCCTTGGAGCATGCGAGCGCTACATATCATGTATCGCCAAGTCAATGCGTTGTTTTTCTGCGGCTGTGGTTTATTTCTGGACGACAAATCGACTTTTTCCTCGTGCATCCATGCGGCAAGCGTCCGAGGCAAGCTCACTGTGTTGGACTGGCTCCTGCGTCATGCGCCTGTGGGCGACTCTGCGTGAGCATTTTGCTTGCACAAGAACCCATCGTCGTCGGATTGCATTGCACCGAGCCAACGAGAGACTCGGAAAGAAGATGGAAGCAGGGCTGTTACCAGATATCTGGTGTGAAAGTCGTGTTTATTCATGTATTCCGATGAGAGGTGTGAGGACATGACATGGACATGAGGGGTGTTGGCAAAATGCATCGTCAACCAGGTCCGTCGATCCGCCCGAGTGCCGAGTGTTTATTGACGACTTTGAAGATATATAACATTTACACGAAATCAAGAAAGACAAGTACATATGTACGCAATGCAAGCGAGCCCATGAATGACATGCCATGACATGCCATGACACCCGACCAACCATCAAGATGAAGACGCTGTCACCGCCTGCCCACCGACGACCAAACAATGGCCGGCCGATGCCCGACTTGAACTGCAACAGCAACAGCAACAGCAACAGCAACGGGACTTCGACCTTCTCTGACGGCTCCGAAAATGAAGCAGATGCCGCACCACCAGCACCCTCCGCCGCTTGGTCGGACGCTGTCCACGCCGCTCACTCGCTCCGCCGCGGCCTCGACGGCTGTACCCAGGACGAGCCCCTACCGCTGTCGATCATTGTTGGCTTTGTCGACCGTATCGTTGGCGCACTCGACCACTGCCGCCCGGCTACCAGTCCGCACAGTGCCGGGATACCGCCACCAACGGAATCCAGTCCAGCAGCTGACAAGGACCACCAGCCATCGGCCATCATGGTGGCTGCAGAACTGCAAGCGCAAATCGAAGCGTTGCAAGCGCACAATCAAAAAGTCGAGTCCGACCTGGCCGCTGCCTCGGCACTGCTCGCACAGCGCACCAAGGACCTTGCTGACTTGTCTTCGCATCTGGCCCAATCCACAAGCATGGCCAACGACCTGTCGTCCAAGCTCGCCGCCACAACCCAGCAACTCACAACCTTACACCCGCGCCTTGCCGAACTTGAATCACAACTTGCACAGTCGCGCACACTCTCGGCCACCTACACATCCGACCTGGCTCAGCGTGACCAAGCGCTCGACCAGCTGCGCAGTGATCTGGACCAGCAACAGCAACACTTCAAGGTGCAATTGGCCATGGTCGAGGCAGATCGCGAGCATGCTGCCAAGCGTGCGGAGCTGATGGCGCAAGAAAACCGGTTTTTGAGGCGTGCGTTTGAGACGCCGAGCGACGTGGGGTATACCGTGCCTGTGGCAGAGGTTGCACCCAGGAAACGGGTAAAGGTGGCCGCCACAACGAGCCGGCATTCCATGCCCTCGTTACCACCTCCCGTCGCGGGCTTATCATCAGGGACCAAGTCCAGCGGTCGAGATGCTGTATCGTCAAGCCCAAGAGCCGCTTCGCATCGATCCACTGCACTGTCGGCGCCAATATCTCGGCCTGCACCAGCCGCAACCACATCCCCTACGGTCTCGAAAGCAGGCAAGGCGGCACCTGCATCCACGACGGGCGACGATATGCAACTCGATGACCCACCCGCATCACCGCCCCCACCAGCCGCAAGCCCTCGTCGACCTCGGCGACCATCCACCGCGCATGCACCCGCACCTGCTCCAACATCAACATTGACTGCTGCCATGCTTGATCATCTCGACGAACCCATGACCCAACTCGAATCCGACAATGACATGGGCCCCTCTGCAACACCCACTCGTCCACGGCCGGCTGCACCTGCGCATAGCCGCCACACGCCCCAAACCACTGTCAAGGGCTCGCACATGCACTCGTCGCCGTCACCCACGCGGCCTTCGCCGCCAACGCCTCGTCGACCATTCGCATCCAATGGATCTGCAGCGCAGCGGGATGTGCACACGCGGTCGCCTGCACCCGCATCAAGAAAACGGACGGCGTCTTTGGCACAGATGGATGACGACCCAGTGACGAGTCCGGACCTGACTTTGGATGCGGACGCAGCAGCAAGAGTTGCGGCGGCGGGTGGCAACCGCACAACAACCACCACGGCACCGGGTGCAGGTATGACTGGTCGAGCGCCCCCTCCGCCGCCGTTGTCGATTGTCACTGGCCCGCCGACAGGATTGACGGTGCATGTCAAGGTATTTTCTCCGCGCAAGTCTTTTTTTTTTCTCCGGTCTTCTTCACCATTCAACTAACCCTCGCACATGTCAGCCGCCCGGCCCGCCTGCAGGCCTCGGCGTCTTGCGCAAACAACCCAAACCGCTGTCATCGGTCGTCTCCAGCTCGCCGCTATTCCCATCGACCATTCGCGCAACCACCACGTCGCCCTCTACCGCGCACTTGGCGCCTCCAGCACGCCGGCCCACGGCGCTTACCGCATCTTCGTCTGCTACGCTGGCGCCTGCACCAGCAGCCGCAACCTCGAGTCGCCTCGCCCCACCAATATCATCGACCGCCAGCGGTCAACGTGCAGATCCCATGCTCGCCTACCCTCCATCGCTGCTTGCGTCGCTCGCGCGCCCACTCACACAAACCCGCCTCGACGCGCGTGGCGCGCTTGTGATTGACTGTCCTGCCAAAGTGCTCGCGTCTACTTCACTCGACAACGACAACGCCACCAACGGCACTGGTACCGACTTGCATTCGGTGGCAGACGCACTCATTACCTCGTACGGAGCATCGGCCGCAAAGTTGCGCGCGCGCTTGATCTCGCGCATTGTGCACGCGGGCGGCCAAGGCGTGGACGTGGGCTCGTTAAAAAAGGAAGGGCATAAGGTCAAGGCCCGGGTCGCAGAGACGGTCAACATGTTGAGCGAACTGGCCGTGTTGCCCATGGTGGTTGTGAGGGAAGTGACGAAAGGTGAGCCCGGGTATGAGGGTCTCGTGGCGCGGTTTGGTGAGCAGGGTAAGGTCAAGGATGTGAAGGTGGTGGAAGTGGCGGGCGTGGAGATGGTCGGGTTGGAGGAGCCCAGGGGCGACAAGACTAAGGTGCCTGAAGTCGGACAACGGGAGTTTCGGGTGGCGAGGAGGTGGGCGGTCGTGGTCGGGTCGTTGGATCGCAAGGGGTTGGAGCGGGCAATGTATCAGCCCGTCAAGATGGGCGAGGGAGAGGATGACGGAGAAGGAGAGCTGGCGGGGATGCAAGATGAGTTGGAAGGCGATGCGTTGGACGGTAAGGGAGTGCAGCAGGGTGAGGACGACTTGTCGGATGAGTTGGACGAGGATGTCGATGACGATGAAGATGATGAGAAGATGGTCATGGAGGATACCGACGAGGATGAGGATGAATAGGTATCTCGGTGGTTTTAGCTGGCATTGGCCCTGTTTTGTGTGTTTACTATACTTCACTCTACCTGTCCGCTCAACACAACTGCCGACATGATCAAGTGAGACGACAGATTGCCTGTCAAGGTACGCCATTGTGCAACGAAAAACATCACCATGACGGCCATGAGTACTCAAGGCAACTATCACACTCGTCTTCCCCAACCACTCTTCTGTGTATACCGGCTGTGTTATACATACAATGACTCAGTGTATTGACAACAGTCAACATAGAAGTATACTCTTGTGTCCCCTATTGCCTTGCCTCCCGTGCAGTGCTGCATTGCCTCATCAAATTGCTGCTCTTGCACCAGCACGTCGTGCTCCGCAGACACTTGTGCTACCGCTTGTTGAAGGGCCCGCATCGCCTCTTCAAACCGCCGCTCCTCGGATTGTTCTGCAATCCGCTGGTCGACTTGCTTCCGGATTGCGTCTCGGGGAAGCAACCAGCGCGGTACGTGCACGGTGCCATCAACGACCCGCATCCCAAGCACGGCGTCGAAGACTTGATGCGTGACCTGGCTGTTCTTGTGCACAACAGCGAGCCGGCATGCCATGACATGAGCCAAGAGCCAACGGACCATGGCCATGTTGAGCTGCGTCTGGGTCATGTTTCTGACCTCGGCAGCACAAATGGCAACCCGCGCAGCATTGATCGTGCCGACCGCGTGAGCAAAGGTCATGGACGTGGCACCAGACACCCAAAAGTACCACCCAATCGCTTGGATCTCGAAACGGTATTTACTCGAATAAGGATCCGTGCCATGTGCGTATCGCAGCAAGCGCCCCCAGCTCGCGAGCCCGAACTTGGTCATCCTTGTGTTCCTCAATCGCGTATTGGATCTGTGCCCAATCGCCAGGCGACAGTGCAGTCGTTTGACCAAGACACCGTGTGACCAGCGCTTGATCTGGAATGGATGGACCTTGACGCCCAGCAAGCTTTCCAAGTTGCCACCACGGACCATGGCGTCAAACAGCATCTCGGCGAGCGCAGACAAGAACTTGTGCCGGGCGGAAGACATCCACTCGTGTGTAGGGTCCAAGATTTGGCGTTGCATTGTTGCCATGGTCCACGTATCGCCAAGCGATTCGGTGCTTCCAACGCGTGGGCAAGGCAAGTCTGGGTTGACAACCATAATGTTGACGAGTCATGCAAGCAAGCTATTCATGGACCTCTTGTCGGCTGCATGCGGGTAAAACGCGAGCCATTCTTGTCGTTTCGCCTATGGTAGAAGATGGTGGCGAGCGCAAATGAACGGCCCGTGGCAACTGCGCAAGTACTATGGGTTGCAGCACTGGTAACCAAAGCAGCGACCGAACGCGGATGTGCCGGGGGGGGGGGGGGGTGTGGGTGGGTGGGTTGGGTACACAGTCGGCGTTGCTTGAATTGTCGGGTGAGACTTGTCGAAATGCGTGGCGAGAAAGCAGGTGTTGGGGCAGTTGCTTGCGCATGGGCATCGGGTGAGACCTTGGACTTGTCGCGACTGGCTGCATAAAGATGCGCTGTTGGTTGAGTTGATGCCTGCTGCTTGTCAATGTACCTCGGGGTGCGTGGTGAGACGCGGCCGGCTTGCTCGCGAGCAGCGCTTGATTCACGACTTGTTAAGTAAAAAGCATGCCTCGCGTTCTGCTGCTCGTCTTCAACCTCAAGATCCACGGCCAGCACGGCATATCGGCCCATGCTCCTATTTGGGGCCGCTGCTGCCGCCGGCGGCGAATGCTTGGAATTGACTTGACCGTTAATATAACGAACCCGTGGCGACAGAATGGCCACGACCTTCTCCAACGCAGTGATGAAGTGAATGTGGCCGGCATTGGACTCATTGGAGGTGAGACCTATGAACCAATTGGCGCAAAGTTGACCCGCGCGGATTGCGCAGTTGGCCGAGTCGAGGATGGATGCGGGGTTGGCGGCCGAGCTGGCGACACGGCGAGCGAGCGTCAGGAGTTGGTGTGTGGTCGAGTTGCATTTGGGAATCGAAACAAAAAAAAAAAAAAAGGTGTATTGATGATTCATGCCAACGATAGCTGGCTACAGTACGCCGAGCTATTCCTTCCACAATCCTGTTTGTGACCACCAAGCCTCCACTTCATCCCCCAGATTCCACATGTTTTCCGATACCTCCTCTGGGCATTCCACAATTTCAAAGCCGGATTCCGATTTCCACCATTCAAGAACATGTACTTGGTTGTACAGGCTGGGCCGAGTCAACGATTCAGACGATTCCATGTCCTTCTGCATCAACAGACGATACTTATCTGGATTGCGCTGGTAGTACCTGAGCATGGCCACGTTCCCATGCTCTGATAGAACTCCTGGGTCATGGTGTGTGAAAGTGGAGAGCTTGAGCACATGTGCGAGCAAGTGGACATGAATCGGATTCGAGTATGGGCCGCCATTGTACACCACATTGGGATTGTTAACAACTTGTGGAACATTGGCCCGCCACCACAGCATAGTTTTTGCACAATCTTCAATACCAATGTACTCTTGACAAATAAACGCCTCGACGAATTCATTCACGGGTGACTTGGCAACATGCAAAAGCCAGTCCAGAGCAGCCAAGTTTCCAGACGCACTGGCCACTTTGATGCAGTCGGCAAAGTTGATTGGTTTGCCAGCGTCCAGCCAAACCTGCAAAACGTCAATGCACCCGCCTTGTGAGTTTCGACAAGGATGGCTCGCCTTGCACGACTCCGGGCACACAGATTCCATCTCAGTACGATGTCTTAATGGACCAGAATCGTACAGCCACCATGACAATGTAGTTGCTGACAATGAAATGCCTTCCAGTTTCACGATCCGATTCTGCACGTTCGGCAAGTCAAGAACACCAGGACTTGCGAGAATTTGCCGCCACCAATCCAGGACAGGAATGCTTGCCTTATATGTGGCGTACCGCAAGCATTTTGCAAACGCCATTTCGGCCAGTGTACTTGTCGCAACACCTGTTGTGGAGACCAACCAATCCAAGACCACAGTGTGACCCGAGCAGCCAAGTTCAAAGTAGCTCACCAAGTCGGCCTCGTCAAGCTGATAGCCATTCAAGTGCAGCCAATTGAGCACTTCAAGATGCCCATTCACACAGGCGCCAAAATACGGATCAAAGCGGGAAAATGATGGACTCCTCGGTACAACATGCAAGACGCTTGGCGCACTCGCATTGACATGATCGTGAATCCATTCCAAAACACGCACAACGCCACTTGCGTCCACAGCACTAGCTGCCGTGGCAATGCTTACCAGATGCAATCTCGATCCAGCCAAGAACCCTTTGTCGTGCAACCACTCCAATGCTCCCACGCTGCCCAACTCACAAGCCACGCGAGATGCTGGCCAGTACTCGTCCTTGTGAGGCATAATGCACAAGGTATCAATCCAGTCCAACAACGAGCCTTGAATCGCAAATGCCAGCGCGCTCCTGTACCTGTGTCGCCACCAGGTCCCTGGGGCATGATGCTGCGTCACAGCCTCGGGATTCTGCTGGCACCATTCCAACACTTGCACCTGCCGCTCCTTGAATGCCGCCGTAACAATCGGCGTCAGCGATAAGGCCTTGATCACACCCAACCTGACCTTGCACATCCACCAATCGAGCACGGCAATCTGACCATTTTCGGCGGCGTCCTTTGTGACCACTAAACCACGACCGGCCTCTCCAAAGTAGAATTGAGCGTGCGGGAGGTGCTCCCAAAGCCAATCCAGAATCCACACGTGTCCATTTCGCGATGCCGCACAAATCGCACTTGCCACCATCCGGGTTGCAAATGAAGCGGAAGTTGGTGGATTCGACTCGGGAATACGGGGAAACCCGCGCGCCTGCCACCATGCCAACACGTGCAACCAGCCTTTGCCACACGCTTGCTCGATCGCATTCTCGTCCCACTGCAAAAACAATCCCGATTCATCAATCCACCAGTCCAGCGTGCGCAAGTGGCCGGCACGCATGGCCTCAAAGATGGGCCGATGGTAATAGATTGGCCGGCCGCCTGGCTGATTGCTCCAGACGAGCATGAAGCGGAGCAGATCGATGTCGCCGACTTTGGTTGCGAAGTCCATGTCGATATGCGGCAGCTGGATGAGAGCCACTTTGGTCAGCAGCGGCGAGGTTGAGCGGTCAAGTGCATTGAGCGGTTGGGCGACTGCGGTCGGATTCCAGCGAGACGCAATGGCGGCCTGTTGGATGGCGACGGCGAGGACGAGCTCGACGAGGTTTAAGGTCAGCAATGGGGTCGTCCCCGGAATGGGTGTGGCGGAGGTGGGCATGTCAGTCATTTCATGCCGTACCGTGTCCATTGATGAATGCACTGAAGAGCGAGGCGAGACTGACGCCGACCTGGAGGAGCTTCATTCGCGTCGCAATAGAAGAATCGGCGGACTTCGCCGATCACTTTGGTTTGGAAATCATGATTTCCAGTTCATTGTGAACGTTTTCCCATCTCATGATGCCGTGCTTGCAACGCACTTGACCACTGCTCATAGCTCACCTAGTGTCAGTCAAGTGGGAATTGTCACGCTATGCTTCATTCATGTCGCTTCAATCGGGGCCACTCATCATACGCGCTGTGTTGGACCTGACTGCGTCACTATCATGGCACAGAAGCGCGGCAGGAAAACATACCTACACGCCGGCGTTCAAGAAACCACGTTGGCGAGCAAAAGAGTTCCATGGCTCGCTTCTAAAAATTCCTGAGCGACGGTTCATGCGCCTACCTACGACACATCGACATGTCCCGAGAGCCACTTGCCCACGATTCACTAACACTCCGAGTCATGAGCTGCTGGCCTCGCAGCAGCTTGCAGGGAGGGCAGTCCTGTTTCACATTCATGGCTCACCCAAGCTGACACTGGTCGTCGTGTGCCAATAGGTATACGGGTACACGATGAAGTGGCGTCAGTGGAGACGTGCACATGTGCATCACGGCATGCACGTTTGTGGCGGCTCCGTATGCAGGCAACGTGTTCCTAGCGTTAGCTGTTTATCTTCCCTAATGCCACATGTGTTAAAAGGAATTTGCATTGAGCATGCGTGGTTTCCAAGCAAGCAAAGGCACCGGATTGACTGAAACATGATACGCATGATACTGAACAGTTGGGCAATTCCGCGGATCCGTTGTGTGGGATGTTGTGACTCAGTCGTCGGTAAAACTAGTCGTGCAAACAGAAAGTGGTGCACCCGACTTACCGTATACGGCAATGCGAAAGTCGCCCGCCCCTTGATCCGTCCAATTGTGCCGCGAGACTGTGCCCACATGTGCTTTGACGCGTCTCACGTTTCGAGTTCATTTTGTCCGCATGCGCAACGCAACTCTACGCGCTCACCCGACGATGTCCCGGAGCGGTGAGGCCAGAGGGGCCAGAGGAGGTCGCGCTGCCTGCTCGAGACTTGCCCTAAGCGTGCATCCGTGAAATGCGCATGCATGCATCAGAAATTGTAGGGAGGAGGCGTCATCGCCAAGGTGCCACCCGACCACGGCAAGATTTACCCGCAAACGCTCCAGGAATTGGCGCTTATCGAGTCAGCCATCGACTCACTGCTTCTGCTGAGTTGCTCCCATAGCGCCCATACCCGGTCAGACAAGCAGGCGCGCGGGGTTGTCCTCACATGTGGGCCGCAGGTATAAAGCCGGACCGGATCCCCCACACATCCTCCCCACCTTTCTTGCTCCTCATCATCCGCAGTGTCAACCATTCCCGCCGCCCAACAGATCTGTCCATTCACTCGCTTCACTCACACCATGAAGGCCTCCACCATCTTCGCTCTCGCTCTTCTCGCCCTTGGCGCCTCTGTTCAAGCTGCTCCCGCTGACGGTAAGTCTGCTCCATTCTCAACCACACCCCTTCCGCTTGCCACATCCCCATCAACTGACCCATGTTGTATACATAGCCAACGCTGCGCCTGCTCCCGTTGCCGCCGAAGCCGAGGCCCTCGCTCAACCTGAAAGCGACATTGGCATCATGGGCGAATTCTGCATCAAGGACTCGTGCTCCATGAACAACTCTGGCAAGTGCGAGCAAATGTGCCGCGAGCACGGCGGCAAGTTCACGCGCATGGAAAAGTGCGGCTGGTTCAGCAAGCGCTGCTGCTGCAAGGTCTAAAAAGTCTGCCTCCTATTGGGATCAAGGCCAAGAGATTCAAGTTGTCGTCGCCACTCTGGGACGAGATCAACTTGCGGTTGAGACTGTGTGAACTGTATCATGAGTAGAAGTTTATCTTTTGGTAATCAGGATGGATGTGCCTCCATATACAGTTGTGCCATGTTATCTTGAATGTGTGCGATAATGTGTCGCAGATGGAAAGTACATGTGAATAAGCATCAGCGGCCCTCATGAGGCTCGGATCTCATCAACGTCAATCACCTTGCCAGAGCGACAAAGCCATCCGTCTGTTTACAGACCCTTGACCGCCTACTTCTTACGTTGCTCCATGGCCACCACGGCCGGAATCTTTGAATGCTCGCCCTGATCCACAATCTTGCCCATCACTTCCGCATTGCCCATGCACAACAAATCCATCACACTGGGCGCCCGCATTGTGTGAACGCGCTCGTGACCAGACTTGCGATTCAATTCATCCGCGGCACGATTCAACACGGCCTCAGACGCGCGATACCGCCGAACGGCTTCCTCCTTGGTCAACAAGGGCATGAGCTTTTCGATTGTGTCATCGGGCAAAGGCGCCAGCTTGGAAAACTCGATAGCCGATGCCTCGGTCGCGTTAGCGTTAGCGGCAGTGTTGGTTCGCGGTGGGGCGGGCGGGCCAGTGCTCAGCACGGCATCGTACATGTAGCAGAGACGTTGCCGGTAGTAGAGCATGTCGGTGTTTGTCCAGCGCGATTCGTATAGGACGGTGGGCGCGGTGGGCGGGACGGGTAGGTCGCCTGGGAAGGTGGTCAGGTTGAGGAAGTTGGAGGTGCTGATACCTTCAAGTTGCCAGGCGGCCCAGACGAGGTCGATCTGGAGTTGTGGTGGGTGAGTCGATGGATTGGCGAGTGGGTGAGGTGAATTGGGTTTGCGTACATAGGCATGATGGAGCTATGTATGAGGTGTGGAGGTAATGAAAGTGTGAGCAAAGTGGGAGCAGAAGACTGTGAGTGGAGGGGACCCAAACGCACCCAAAACACTGGATCAGCCGGACTGACATTTGGATTCCTACGTGAGCGCGGACCAGCCAAGGTGAGTTGAAATCACTTGCGGGTTTCTTCGCATGAAGATGAGATCGGTACCCCATACTCCCGCCCAAAATGCCATGAAACGCATTATGCGGCGACCCCTCAATCATGTACGACATTTGCCTGAACGTCGTAAACTGGCGCAACGCCTGCGCAAGGACTTGACCTTGGGGCACCCAGTTGAACCAAGCGCTTTGCGGGGCCGGGTTACGTGTCACCCATTGGTTGAAGTCGTCTGTGAATCCTTGGAACGGCGCAGAGAGTGGGCCAGCCTGCGCCAATCCCATGCCGCCGTTGGTGTTGGAAAAGATGCCCGAGCGGATTGGGAAGCCTGCGTCAGGAAGCTCGTCCCCTAGTTCATACAATGGTGCATCAGTGAATGCGTGAGTTGAATTCGCCCGAGTTAGAGTCCAATCGAGACAAAAACGAACAGTAGGGAAGCGCCCAGATCCAGTTGTGATGGCGAATCAGTTCTTGCTCAAACTCGACCAACAATGCACGATGCATCGGAAGAAATTGCGTCGTCTACGTAGTAGTAATCGGTCATGGTGGGCAAGTGAGTCGTTGTGTGAGGCTGAAAAGATGATACTGCACGCAGATGTACGAACCGAATGGTATTGCATGCCAGCTCGATGGACGCGAGTCATGCGATCCAAGGCTCCACTGCGCTTCATGCTGGAGTATAGATTGATCAAGAAGACATGGTAAGAAATGGACCGAGTCAACCAGGTAACGAATGCCTTGCAGGTAAGTACCGGCGAAAGCCTTCAACGACGGCTTCACGCTGCCAATCAGGAAGCGACGTGAACGAACGGCGGACCCTGAGACCATTCGGGCAGATATCTGTGGTTTGGGCGAGCGACAGGCCGGCCCACGCCAAGGCAATGAAGGAAATGATGCAAAGAAGAGTGGGCATTGCTTGCTGGTGTAGAAGGACGAGCCATAAGCAGTATAAGGAACGGTCAATGTGGGAGAGGGACTCGCACAGGTTGCGAGATATTGGTCGGTCTTTATACCCAGTCCCAACCATGGTGCTCTTTACCATCGCAGATGTCTCGGCAGTGAGAGGATTCGCAGCTGCTGCGGTTAACGCCGTTTCTCACAGTCATTCATACCGATTTCCTGCGTCGAATGGTGGCAACTCAA
This sequence comes from Catenaria anguillulae PL171, assembly GCA_002102555.1. Classification (NCBI taxonomy): domain Eukaryota; kingdom Fungi; phylum Blastocladiomycota; class Blastocladiomycetes; order Blastocladiales; family Catenariaceae; genus Catenaria; species Catenaria anguillulae. Next base: position 140,302 of record MCFL01000020.1, on the reverse strand, counting down.
ATGTTGTATATCCCGTCGGTCATGCGGCATTTGCAACTGATGGTCCGCCTCCTCGGGGGCCAATTTAAATCGGAAATTGGACTGGAATGCAGGGTTGTAAGTTGCACTCGCGAGACCGTTGCTGCATTGGCATGAATTAATACGCCGACCCCATGCATAAGGTCGCTGCAGCAAACGGGCGGCATGAGCGTTGGTGAAAGTGATCATCAGTTGATGAGCCTGCTCGACGAGCCATGTACCTACGGAAGAAACAGCTCTGTTGAGGTTAAGCCCGGGCAGCAATTGACTCGATTGTCCAATTTGGGGCAATCGAAGGGAAAGACTCGCATCACAACCGCTTGCATCCCTTTCCAGGGTCAGTTTGCAGGGCATAGAGGGATCGAGGGCAAATTGCATGTCTCACGTTTGTGCGATCGCGCCAAACAATTGGCGTTGGTCGAGGCCATGATGACGTTCGTGTAACGTCGCTTGCGGACGAGACGAGCAAACCGGACAGAAAATTATTGTGCCTATGAAGGTGATCACGTGAATTGGATTTGACGTTGTGATTGTTATTCCTCAAGCATGGCATTCATTCCGAGTTTGTGTTGTCGAAAACCGGTGCAAGAGTGACAGCGGAGATATTCGAAATCCATCTCACATTTAGCATTCAATGCGTGATATGACTCGTGACACATGTGTGAAGAAAAGACAAAACATAACACTCACTAGAGCACACACATTGACATGTGAATAAGCCATCCCTTACCCAATCAAGCACGCGCGGGCGCAGCACCTCCACGACCCCTGCCCCCACGTCCTCCCATGGCGCCGCCGCGACCGGAAAACTCACCCGACCCTTGCTGGGGACTGTTGTACCCACCGGCACCCCTGGGCATGCCTCCCGAACTGCCTGGCCGGGGCGCGCCGGCCTGGGCGCCGCCACCATACGCCCCGCCGCGACCCATGCCGCCCTGGTACCCGCCGCGGTACCCTTGGCCGGCGCCATATCCGCCGCGACCTCCCGCGGCGCCGCCCTCACGCCTCACCTCAATGGTGGTGGTGGCCCCGTTCATGGATAACTTTGTGCCCAGCACGGCCTTTGCCTCGTCGGCCGACCCCAAGTGCAACACGGCGGCCTGGCGCTGGTACGTGATGGCCTTGACCGAGGTGCCTGCGGGCAACGCCGAAACGAGAAACTCGGGCGTGGCGTTTTCAAATGCCGGGTATACGAGCCGCACGTACACAGACTTTTCCACGTCCGTGTGGAAGTTTGGGTTGCGGCCGCCCGGTTGCTGCGACTCTTGGCCGGGCGAGCCATACACTTGAATGGACCCGAGGGCCGACGAGGAGGAGGAGGCGGTGGCCGGGGTCGAGTCAACGGCACGCACCACGGGTTCCGAGGCAGCTGCAGCGGGGGCAGCTGCAGACACGGCCGGCGATTGCGAACGCGGAGACACACCTGCGGGTGGCGCAGGCGTAGGTGCGGGCGACGAGCCCTTGGCGGCAAGCGTGGCCCAGGTTGCAGGCTTTGCAGGTTGCGCGGGCTTGGACGGAGCCGCGGGCTTTTCGGGCGACTTGGCACGTTGGGCCGGGGCAGCCGCAGCCGCAGCGGCAGGCTTGGGTTGCTCCTTCTTGGGCGGCTCGGCCGCGGCAACGGGTTCAGCGACAGCGGGCTTGGCGGGCGACTTGGCACGCTTGGGCGAGGGTTCGCGCGACTTTGGCTTTTGCTCGGTGGCAGCAGCAGCAGCCGGTTGGGCGACGGCTTGCGTGGGTTGAGCAGCGGGAGCAGGCGAGAGGGCACGAGGCTTGGGCTGCTCGACGGGAGCAGCAACTGGCTCGGGAACAGCAGCAGCAGGCGCAGGCGAAGCCGGGCGGCGACGCTCAGGCGATTTGGGCTTAGCGGGCGACGCTTCGCGAGACTTTGGCTTTGCCTTTTCGACCGTGGGGGCCGCGGGGGTAGCCGTGGGAGCGGCCGAGGCGTGGTGTTGCTGGATGGGAGAGGAATCCACGTCGGCGCCCTCGTCTTCAACATCCTCACACAGGTAGCGGAACACATCGTTGAGAACAAAGAAGCCCGTCGGCTGCTTGGCCAAGAAGAAGGTTTGCACAAACTTTTGCGACGGGTTGCCCGCATTGGACAGCTCGCCGAGGACTTGGACAACCACGCCGTCGTTGACCGACAAGAGCGAGTCGACCGACGAAATCACGACGCGGGCCTCCTTGAAGCGTTGGGCAGCAAGCATCTTTTGGATCTCGGCCTGGCCGTGGGCCGGGTCGGCGTGGTCGCCCTCCATGCCGTGGATGGCGGCCGAGTCCTTGCCGTAGAAGAGGTGCAGGCGCGACGGGTCGCGGTTGAGGTAATGGTAGTATTCGCGCACAAACATCCAGGCCACCTCGGACGGCGAGTGGTTCACCTTGGCGGCGGCAGCAGCGGCACCTGACGCGGTGGCGGCCGAGGTGGTGCCAGCGGGGGCGGGCTGGGCAGGCTTGGTGGTCATGGTTTCGGACTTGATACGTGGGGTAACGGGGAGCGAGTGGGGGATGCTGTGTATACAAACAAATGGGATCAATAGCGTTGATCAGCAGACGGCGGGCGTGTGGCCAACACAACTCAAAGGCGGGCACAAACACATACCAAAGAAGGACGGGGAAAAGGGAAACAGATACAGTCGCAAGTGAACGAGTGCACGTGGTGCACAGTTGTGTACAGTGAAAGGAAATGTATGTACAGTGGCGATCCTCGTCGTCGTTAAATTTATGGGTTTCGCAACTGATGTCCACTGCAAAACTGAAAGTGCGAATGTCAGGCGGATCGGCAGCCCGGTCAGATGTCGCCGATCAAAGGCGCGTCGCCAAGCCCAAGCGCGTCCGCACCCTGTCGCTTCACTCACTCACTCACCCAAAGCGATCTGACTGACTAACCAACCAACCAACCCCGAATGAGCAAGCCTGACCATCATCTTTGTTCGTTCATGCATGATTTATGGCGAATGCCTGCATTCCTCACCCTCCCTCACTCATAGACAACATGTACATTCCAGCTTCGGCTCGACTATAAATTCTGGCCCCATCCCCAGCTCACTCTCCCAACATTTCGTCCCTCATCACAAGCAATCCACGTCTGCCTTGTTCCCGAGATACCTCCTCTCAACCAAACGATTCACCCAGTCCAACCCAACCAAGCTCCATTCTCTTACCATGGGTCGCACTCAAATCGTCTCCCAATCTGCTCGCCCTCACGTCCACGCGACGCCAACCCCGTCCACGTCCAAGGGTGTCGCCAACACCAAGCTCCACCAGCATCTGCAACAACAACGTCCCACGTCGTCGCCCAAATCGTACCCGAATGCTCAGGTCTATCGTCCAACCCCGGTTGCCGAGCATCCCGACGATGCCTTCATGACGGGCGCCTGGATGTTTGACCAGTCTCGCGTGCCTCAATGGATGCAATCCCAGCTTCCCACCACGACCAACTCTTCCAACTTGAAGTCATCGGCTGCGAATAAGAAGCGCTCGAATGCAACGACGACCGCTGTTTCGCCGCCCAAACAAATGCAGCAACCCGTCAAGCAGATGCAGTCGTCCAAGCCCATGAACCAAACCAAGGCCAACACGACCACCAAGCACACAAGCTTGCACAAGGTGATTCGCCCAACCCCCGTTTACGAACACCCCGACACGGCCTTCTTATCTGGCGCCTGGTTGTTTGACACTGCCCGCACACCCCTGTGGATGCAACGTGAGCTTCCCACTGTCGCCACGGCCCTCATTCGCCGCCCGCGCCGCCTCGCGTCTGCACTTCCGCTTGCCCGTGCCAACCGCCCTCACTCAACCAAGCATTACTATAATGTCAACTGGACCGGGTTCAAGGCTTTTGGTGCCACCCCGTACGCCGTGATTCCCGCTGGCAGCGTGCGTGCGCGCAACGCCCATCCAGACGATGCGTTCTACTCTGGCGCGTGGATGTTTGATGCAAAGTGTGCGCCGAGCTGGTTGGCGCAAGAACTCAAGGGTACTAAGGTTCAGCAGCAACAGCAACAGCAGGTGCATGTGCAGAAGCAAAAGACGAGCCACATGCAGTATGCTGGTGTCAAGTTGACGAGTGGTCGCAAGCTTGGCGTGTGAGATGGTTGTTATTCCTTTGATTCCCTTTTGCTGTGTTGGTCGTTCTTTGTGTGAGACACCCCCCACGACCGTGTTCTGTTTGTCAAATCAATGAAACCCCTTCCGTTTGTCAATGCATTCATGGCTCGTTGGTATGGTCGGGTTAGAATGTGTTGGGAACAAGTAACAATCAGGGAAACATTTTTGGAATGCAAGAGAAACGAAAACGAAATCAAAACGCTGGGGGCAATTGCTCGTAAACGCTTTGTTCGCACGCGGGCCACCTTTCGGCTGCTCCCACTTGCTGAAATGACCGCTTGAACGGTATGGTAATGCATGACATGGAGAGCGATTCCAATTTTTGGTGCAATTGTGACTGATGCAATGCCTGGCAAAGTCGTTGGCGATTCTGGTCTGGGTGGACTTCCAGACTGGTTTCCAGACGCGATCGACTCGGAAACATTTGCGATGAGCGTATTCAAGCGGTCATTGTTTGGAACAACAGCCGCTGAGCCGGGGATGGGTGCACCTGCAGAGAATCCATAAAAATGAGTGGGCATCGTGCCCTCATACTTGGGCGCTGTCCACAGCAGCTCGTCTGCCTCAAACAGCTGACCTTTGTCCCGGAGTTCGCGGATCTTCATGTTCTTGCATGTCACAGACTGTGTCGCTTCCTGCAATTTGCATGACAGTCAGTGGAATGTTGAGCGCAGGAAAACTTGCGACTTGCGGGCGCCGGATCCATGACGTACAACAATGTGCGGCAGCAGAGCAAATTCATCGAAGGACAAGGGCAAATCCGGCGAGTCGGAAGACTTCAGAGACGCGTAGCGAGCGCTTTCACGGCCTGGCAATGTTTTTTTCCGACCATCTGACAAGTGGAACGAGAGCGACTGATTCTTGTCCCGCCTTGCGCTTCGCTCCTCCAATACATGGTTCACTCGGAACTTGGGAACTGTCCAAAGGAGCTCATCTGTCTCGAATAATCGAGCCCTGCTCCGCAGTTCCCAAACCTTGAGTTTTTGCCGAGTAACCGACTGCGTTGCTTCCTGACATTGAGGTTGAATGCGATTGGCATCAACAATGACGAAACATGTTGATGGTAGTGAAACGCCAAGCGTACAATCATGTGAGGAAGAAGTGCAACTTTTGTCAAATGAGAGAGGCAGGTTGGGTTCGGCACCGTTCCTCAAGACGTCATTGTTCCGAAACGAGAAACGCGACGGCTCGAGAGCTAGTTGGCCTTACCCGTCGGTGGGTTTGGAGGCGACAATGCTGGGGCTGCGGCAGATCAGTGGGCTGTGCTCTGGTTTGGATCGTGAGGCAACGACAGCGTAAGTCCCCCGCTGAGTGAATCGTGGTTGCGGTTTCGTCATCTCCTGAGGAGAGCGAGTCGATGCGGCCAATGTGTCTGGCAAAGTGCAGATCAGATCAGGTGGGCTGTGGGCACGACGAGTGGGCACGGCCGCTGAGAGTGGCGGCGTACCTTCGAGGACCAACACTTGGCCACAGTCGATGTATCATGCTGCACAGCGACGATCCGGCAGCTAGGGCGGCGGATCGGGCGTCGGCGCGTGCTGCGAGGTCTTGGGAACGACGTGGCGAGGGCGACGAGGGCGACAGGCGCGGGCGGGTGGCCGCTCTACAGAGACTGCAAGGTCAGCATGCACGTCGGGAGCGAGCAGGAGAGGCGCGATCGAGCTGTTTTGATCAACGACGATATTGTTGACTCTCATCTACCTTCTTGGTGAGATATTTAAACAGAATGGGAACGACTCACTGACTGATGTATCCATTACTATAGCAGAATGAAAGGTTACAGGCACACACACACAGGCACATGTACACACACCCTTCACAGTCATTCACTCGGGTCCACATCCATTACATCTACCGCCGACGGTAAGTGCGACGATGACGACGCTGCTGAGACACCACCACCCAAACCCAGTCGCCCACCTCGACCACCTCGACCACCTCGCCCGCCCCGATTCCCACCATAACCGCCGCCGCCTCCTCGGCCGCGGGACGGTCCACCTCTACCTCTTTGCTGAGATGCACCACCTCCTCGCCCTCCGCGTCCAATCGATGCCCCTGCCCCCGGCGCGAATCCCATTCCAGCACCCGGCGCGGCGGCAACAAACGGCTTGCTCTCAATCGCCTTCAGCCGGACCATTTCGCCTCCATTGCCCAAAGGCAACTCGGCATTGTCCAGCCTGAGCACGGCCCTCGACGCATCCGCCTGCGACTTGAACATGAGCACCCTCGATCCGTCGTCGCGCACATGTTCCTTGGTCAGCCTCGACTCATGCTCCGTTTGCTGCTCGCCCTTGCCCGTCATGTCCACATCCTCACCCGACTGCGCCTGTTGCTGCTGCCCGCCGAACACAATATCGACCCAATCCACCCGTGCCTCTTTTGGGACGCCATGTACCACGACCCTCCTGGCCGCCCGCTCTGCATCCCGCATCGCTGGCTGCATCTCCTTGCGCAGCGCAGCGGCCTGCTTGCCCTTGACCTCGGCCTCGACCGCCCGGTCGCGCTTGGCGCGCTGATCCGCGAGCAACTGCTTGGCATGCTGCGAATCGCTCGCAGCCGTGGTTGGCTCGGGAATCGATGCCGCCAGCTGCCGCTCGTCGCACGTCAATCCGTCGAGCGCGTGTACTGCGGCCTGCGCCTGCTCGGGCGTCGAAAACGTGGCAAATGCCATCCCGCGAGGGCGGCCTTTTGGATCTCGTGGGATTCGAAGGCTTGTCAATTCACCATGGGCAGAGAGCAATGTGCGAATTGTTGGCTCGGTCGTGGCAAAGTTGAGGTTACGGATCATGACGGTGCACGGATCATAGTCGCGGACGCGCGAGCCACGCACCACCCCGGCGCCATCGGACTTGACGGAAGAGGCGGCATCGGCCTGCTTGTTTTTGCTCTTGTTGGGGTCCGAGACGGCAACCTTCAACGGCCGGCCCTCCGACTCGTGCCCGGGGAGCTTTTGGCCGTCCCAGCGGTCAATCACGGCACGGGCGGCATCGGGCGACGACATGAGCACGTAGCCGAACCCTTTGGACTCGCCAAACTTGGTCACCATGATCTTGACCTCCTTGACCCCAGCTGACGTTGATGTGCTGCCGCCCATCGCATCCCCGTCCTCGCTTGACATCGCTTGGGCACCCAGTGATTCGGCAACCGTTGCATTGAACACCCTTTCAAGCTCCTCGGCCCCGACCGCCTTGCCCAAGTTTGCCACATACAAGTTTGCGCCGGATGCATCCAGCCCCTTTTGCTCGGCATGCAACCTCTCCTTCTCCTTTGCAATCTCTGCACGCTTTGCCTCGGCCATGGCCGCCAACTCTGCGTCTGGATCCACCGTTGCCCCCTTTGCCATCTCAAACACCAGCGGCTTGCCGTCATCCCGCCCACCACCCGCACTTGCGCCGCCGCCGCCACCACCACCAGGCAGCTTCAACTGCCGCTTGTACCGAAACACCTCGAGCAAGCCCTCGTGCGACGCAAACTCGGCAAACGCCTGAGTCTTGTCGCCGTCGGTCGTTGTCGGGAGAAATCGCAGCGCGAGAATCGGCCCACCAATGGGCTCGAGCACCGCACGCAGCGTCGGCTCGTACGTGGGCAGCACGTGCTTGATGACAATGGTGCGATTGCGCTTGGCCAAGTCGTTGGCGGCTTGCTTGGCTTCGAGCTCGGGATCCAGTTTGGGCTTCTTCTTGTCGTGGGCGCGGGCTACGTGGCGGTCGTCGGCGCGGGTGCCCGCTTCGGGTCTTGACCGTTTGGCTCGTTTGGGTTGGTCCGCGTCGATTTGCATGTGGTCGGCATCCGGAACTGTGTTGACGTCTTGGTCGCCGTTCGTGGCGGCAACAGCAACAGGAGCAGACGCTGCCACTGCTGCAGCAGCGTACCAAGCGTCAATCGCATCCAGCCTCGACTTGGCCTCCTCGACCTCCTTTGCACTGGCCGCATACACTTCGGCCCATTCCACGCGCTCGAGCGCCAAACTGCGCGGGTCGTCAACCACACGATCCGCTGCCACCTGCCACAGCTCGTCAACACCTGGGTACTTTGCCTCGGTCAACATGCGCAGTACACGAATCCATGGCCGGGCAAGTGTGCACGGCGCCTCGCGCATGTGGCCAATGGCATTCTCGATCTCGACTTTGTTGCCCGCTTGCAACGCGAGCCGAACACGAATGGGCTCAAGCACAAATTGCCTCGGGACCTCGTTGGATTCCTCAGCAGTTGAAGTGTACGAGTCAATGAGCTCAAGTGCATCTGTGGCCGACGCACCCACGCGCACGGCCCACCCTGCGGCTTCGGCCACAATGGGTTCCATGTCCGGTACGCCTGCGTCGGTTGCGCCCAACACGCTTTCGACCAGCTCGTTCAATGACCGCGTCAGCCGAACTTGGTGCACCCACAGGGCACTGGATGCAGGGCACGTTAGCAGCGCACGGGCCGTGATTCGCATGGCTTGTTCGTGCGTCAGATTGGCCTTGGCCCATGTCACGTACATGACCCAGGCGCCCGCGGCCAATGGATCGCCAGCAATGTCAGCAACAATGCGCTCGAGAAAGCCCTGGACGGCCAAGGTCGAGGGCAGCGTGGCTGCCAGAGTGTGTAGATAGGATTGCAAGAGCGGGAGGTTTGGTGGCGATTCAGTGAATGCTGGCTCGTATTCGGTGGCGTATTGGTACGCGAGCGATTGCGAGGTGCGAAAGAGGTCGGTGGCCGAGGCAATGCGCGATTCGTAGATTTCGGCCGCGGTTGGTGCAGCGGGCTCGTCATTGTCTTGGTCGAATGGTGGGGCAGAAGACATGGTATTTGAGGAAAGGGTCGATGCTTCAAAGCGTTGGTACTGGTGCAAGACGGAATCGAGTGCTGCGAGATAGTCGTGTCGGTGAGAATCAATAGGAGCTGACACAAACCAAGAGAAAAATTGGTACACACCACTTGAGGGAACCGACAGCCACTGCAAATACACATCCCGCACACTCTCCTGATCCGACAACGCCAACTCGTGCAGCTGCACCAAGACCTCCCACAACTTGTTGCCGCGCGTGAAATGCCCGCCGTGCATCGACACGCTTGCCGCCACAGCATCAATGCATCCCTGGGGCCATTCTGGGACGGGCCTGAGCTCCAGATCTGCCGCCTCCGGGTCCTCGGCGCGCACCTCGAGGTACTCGGTGACGGATCGGAGCAGATGCGTTGCATGGGCCAGGTGAATGTCAAACGTGGGTGCCTGGTCGAGGGCAACGGCAAAGAGGGATGCCAGGATGGCCCGATCCGTGTCCTGGCGAACCTCGTCTGCGAGCCAGGATTGCCAGGTGGAGGCCGGCAGCAGTGGGATGGCAGCCGGGTTGGCCTTGTACTGTTGTCGCAGCGGATAAGGCAGCGGGTCGCGGTGGTGGTGATTGCTCATGGTGCTTGCTCTGCTGAATGCTTAAAGTAAATAATCATTCATTGATTCACCCGTCATGAAAAAATCGGGAAAAGATTTATTTAAGTATTTATCGGCGAAAAGGCGAAAAGTCGAAAATTTAACACTTATGTACCTACACCTAACGTCATCACTCAATGTTAATGCCAATGCTGCGCCATGCCAGGATATGCAGTTATGCACGCCGACTGCATGTGCAACTCTCAGCAATCTGTTCTCCACAACCACTGGCAGGCCATTGTCCACCGTCCTCAATCATTACGAGTCATCTCCCTTCAGTGACGGTTCCGCCATGTCGGGCCATGATCAGCAGCAGCAGCAGCAAGCATTCTTGGCCCAGCTTGCCGTGGCGGCAGCCCTCAGCCAGCAACACCATCAGCAGTTTCAGCAGTACCCGCAACACCCCCAAGCTCAATTGTATCAGCAGCTGCCACAACAGTATTCGCAGTACCCTCAGTACCCGCAGCAGCACCCGGCACATGGCATGTACCCGCAGCCGCCGCATCAGCAACCGTTTCCTCCTCACTTGCAACCGCCGCCACTCGGCTATGGTGCTTCGATGCACACGACCACCGTCTCAGGCTCTGCACCAGGCCATGGATATCCTCCTATTCCTCCTCCGCCACCGCCGCTAGGGCTCCTCGCGATGACGCCCACTCAGCTTGATCCTCGGCAGCAGCAGCAGCAGCATCAACACCAAGGTCATCCCAGCGAGCGTGACCAAGACCGTCCAAGCGCTGCTCAACAGGATCGACGTTCACGCCGAGATTCCCGTTCGCGCTCGCGCTCTCGCTCGAGGTCATGGTCGCGGTCACGCAGATACTCGCACAAGTCCGCCTCTCGTTCTTCAAACGAACGCAAGAGTAGGGGTCGTAGTCGCAGCAAGAGCCGCAGCCGCAGCCGCAGCCGTACTCGTCGACACAGCCATCGGTCCCGCTCACGCTCGCGGAGCCGCAGTCGTCCGCGCCGCACGCCCTCCTCACCTGGGCACCGCCACTCGCGGTCGTCACGCGCATCGATGTCGCCTCGCCGCCACCGATCGAGGTCGCGCACTCGACGCACTTGGCGGCGGTCTAGCAGGTCTCGATCCCGCTCGCGCTCGCGCTCGGCCTCGCCTGCACGCTCACACGCACATGCCCGATCAAGGCCTGCGGCCGACTCGACCCGCGGCCAGTATCGCGTGTCCGCCACCAAACCGCCAGCGACATTAACTCCTGGCCATTTCGTCGATTACCTGCACGACCTCCATCGTCTGCATTCACGGACCCCATGCGCCGATGCCCGTCGTCTGCCATACGACCCGATTCGCGAATCAGACGTGCACGCCTATGTTGTCGAATCTGCAAGTGCAGACCGGCGTGTGGATCGTGACACGGAACAGGACATGGTCCGGGCCTTGGCCGAGCTGTACAAGTGTGTAAATAGCGTGTCAAACGCCTCGGCTGCATCGGCATCTGCGGTACAAGTGGAAGGTGGTGGAACGACAACGTCAGCGGCAGCTGTCAATGCGTATGGGGTGGACAAGGACGGGTGGACGGTTGGGTGGCTGGAAAAGTGGCAAAAGGAAAGGCGCATGAAGGTGTAGTCGTCCATGTTCTTGGTTACTCGCCCGTTCAAGATTGCTGCTTTGGGACTACAGACCATTAAGATCCTTCTTGTGGGCGTAGATAATGCGAAGATCAATACGCTCATCACTCGAAACTCGCTTTCAGCAGGCGACACGGTGCCTCCCAACATAGCGTGCCCGCATGAGTCTTCCATGCCAGTTGGCATGGCCAAGCGCGATAACAACAACAGCAAAACTAGTTTCGATCGAAAAAAAAAAAAAAAAAAAAACGGTTTGATTCATTGGCTTGACAAACAGAACATGGTCGTGGGGGGTATCTCACACAAAGAACGACCAACACAGCAAATGGGAATCAGAGGAATAACAACCAACTCACACGCCAAGCTTGCGACCGCTCGTCAACTTGACACCAGCATACTGCATGTGACTCGTCTTTTGCTTCTGCACATGCACGTGCTGTTGCTGCTGACCCTTAGTACCCTTGAGTTCTTGCGCCAACCAGCTCGGCGCACACTTTGCATCAAACATCCACGCGCCAGAGTAGAATGCATCGTCTGGATGGGCGTTGCGCGCACGCACGCTGCCAGCGGGAATCACGGCGTACGGGGTGGCACCAAAGGCCTTGCGCATGGGAACGGCAACATTGTAAACCTTGGCTGAGCGTTGGTTCCGCGCAAACGGCAGGGCTTTTGCCAAGCGGCGCGAGCGCACAACAAGCGCGCTTGCGACTGCGGGCACTTCGCGTTGCATCCAAAGGGGTGTACGGGCAGTGTCAAACAACCAGGCGCCAGAGAAGAAGGCCGTGTCGGGGTGTTCGTAAACGGGGGTTGGGCGAATCACCTTGTGCAAGCTTGTGTGCTTGGTGGTCGTGTTGGCCTTGGTTTGGTTCATGGGCTTGGACGACTGCATCTGCTTGACGGGTTGCTGCATTTGTTTGGGCGGCGAAACAGCGGTCGTCGTTGCATTCGAGCGCTTCTTATTCGCAGCCGATGACTTCAAGTTGGAAGAGTTGGTCGTGGTGGGAAGCTGGGATTGCATCCATTGAGGCACGCGAGACTGGTCAAACATCCAGGCGCCCGTCATGAAGGCATCGTCGGGATGCTCGGCAACCGGGGTTGGACGATAGACCTGAGCATTCGGGTACGATTTGGGCGACGACGTGGGACGTTGTTGTTGCAGATGCTGCTGGAGCTTGGTGTTGGCGACACCCTTGGACGTGGACGGGGTTGGCGTCGCGTGGACGTGAGGGCGAGCAGATTGGGAGACGGCTTGAGTGCGACCCATGGTAAGAGAAATGAGCTTGGTTGGGTTGGACTGGGTTGAATTGGTTGGTTGGTTGAGAGGTATCTCGGGAACAAGGCAGACGTGGATTGCTTGTGATGAGGGACGAAATGTTGGGAGAGTGAGCTGGGGATGGGGCCAGAATTTATAGTCGAGCCGAAGCTGGAATGTACATGTTGTCTATGAGTGAGGGAGGGTGAGGAATGCAGGCATTCGCCATAAATCATGCATGAACGAACAAAGATGATGGTCAGGCTTGCTCATTCGGGGTTGGTTGGTTGGTTGGTTCGTCTGTCAGATCAATTGGTGAAAGTGAGTGAAGCGACAGGGTGCGGACGCGTCTCAACGCACGTTATGGTAGTAATACATAAACGGCAGGGCATATGGGGCAACGTTATGCATGTATTTGCTGCTGCATCTCAGACATAGTGAATGCGCATACTAGCCGAGGGGTGCAGAAAGTTATTCAAAATCAAATGCTTGCGTATACAAACAATCGAGTTCACTCCTCCAACTCGTCCACCTTGGCAGGCGTTTCAACGCTGCCTACTACCTTTGCAACCCGCAAATGCGCCATGAGATTCCTTGCCGCCGTCGAATGATCATACACCCGACCATTGAACGCCTCGGTCGCATCCTTGCCCAAAAACGGCTTGACGATCCCGACTCCACCTGGGTGGTCGTGAATGAAGAGCGACACATCATGCGCCACCCCTTCAATCACAATCATGCTCGGGTTCAATCGCAACTCTTCGACAAACCGCGCGGTCGACCAGCTCGGCAGAGAGTCGGTCGCGACGCCCCAGTCGAGCTCGTGGCGCAGCGCTTGCAGTTTCTTTTCTTGCATCATGAGCTTGCCCTTGCGAATCTCGTTGTCAGGAAAGCGCTTGAGGTTCCAGGTCAGGCCGACGAGCGAGCAGGCCCAGATGAGCCACTTTGTTGGGTCCCACTCGCACCATTGGTAGGCGTTGCGGTAGTCGTTGGGAAATGAGTGGTGGAAACTGTGTTGACCTATGCAACGCCAGGAACGTGGGTGAGCGAGACATGAAGTGGTTGCTGCCTCAAACAAACAAAATCGCATAGGTACATACCTTCACCCATGGTAATCAGCGCCGTCACCAAATGATCCTTTGGCGACCTGCGGTCGTCGTACGTTGCTTCACCCAAATAATGTGCCAACGAATTCACGCAAAACGTGGCATGGTGAAGCAACACCATGCGAACGAGTCCAGCCCACACGAGCCCTCCCAAGGCGTCGTTCCACCCGAAATGCGCAACTGCTGCCGGTACCGCAAAACTCATGGTGAGGGCAATTGGAATGAAGAACCGATGCTGGAACGTGACAATCCAATCTGCATTCAAGTCACGCATATCGACTTTGGCCTGCGCGCGGCGCGTCGCAGGGCCCGGCTTGAAGAACAACCAGAGGATGTGCGACCATAGCAGGCCACGGTGCGCGCTGTACGGGTCAGCGTCCGTGTCCGTGTACCGGTGATGTGCGCGGTGCCTGCGCGACCACCACTTGATGGATCCTTGGACACTGCCTGCGCCGGCAAGCGCAAACCACAGCTTGAGCGGCCACGCGGCGTCAAAGCTCTTGTGCGACCACAGCCGGTGGTAGCCTGCCGTTACGCCCGTTGCGGTGATCACGTAGTATATGATGGCAAACACGAGCGTGGGTGTGGTCAGGGGCACCTTGGACGCGGCGTACGCTGCCAGGAAGGGTTCGGTGGTCAGTGGGATGAGCTGGTCCCATTGGATGCGGTCGAGGCGGTGCCATTGTGGGCCTTCGAGGTCGGGCGCGGGCGATGCATGGTGGGGCTTCATGGCTGGCCGTGGACGTGGACGACGATAAGGAGATCAATGGGCTGGTGAGTAAGGTTGAGACTTGATTGGCGTGTGGACGGTATGTTGCAGAGGAGGGACAGGGGGCAGGCATTTATGAGGCCGCTCTCTTAGCTCCAGTCGGACCCGACCGCCTGGATTGTCGGGCCGAGGAGGTCGTCAGGCGTCGAGGGTTCGGAGCGTCACATTTACCTGCTTTGTGCGATCGCGATGCCTACCGCCAGCAAATCGTCTTGCTGACTGCAGGCGTGCCCCAGCATGCATTGGCGCTTACGATCGTAAATGCTCGCGCGGGCATGAGATGAGTCAGGCTCTTCACCAGTCTTGTGCTTGCACTTGGGGCGCTCCATTTTGTCCACCAGAATCCCCAAACGGGCAAGTAAACATTAGCTCCTCTGCTTTCCAAGGCGCTTGACAGCACCCAAGAGTCCACTTTTCAATCATGCCGTCCCGTAAGTCGATTCGTTAACCAAGTATCGAGAAATGCAGCTCACCTAAGCTGCCAAGCCAGAATATTCGTCACATTGATCTTTTCCCAGTCCTTGTCCTTGAGCTTGCCATCAAGCTCCAAAACAATGTGGTCCAGACAAGGGTCTCAACGGTTGTCACGACCAACTCTCTCTCATACTGATTCTCTCGAAAAGGTGAGCCAATCCAGGAAAACGCGAGGTCCGAAAGAACCAGGGAGGGCAGGAAAAAAACCGAGGGCCAACAAATGTATTTTGACCAAGACAAAGACGAGTGAACGCGAATCCAGTCTCACCACATCCGGCCGAAATGCACAAGGACACACGTCAACAAGGTGGGAAGCAGCACAACTTACTTGTTGAGGATGACACCATCGTACTGAACGGATGAAAAGAACCGCCGTTTCAGTTAGTATTCCATCCATGCAAGAAAAGAACTTGCCACCCAGAACAAGAGATCGCACCTTCTTCTTGAACCACTCAATGGTCTCGTCCTTGGTGATGCGGTGGGGAGCACCAACCTTGGCGACGGCGCGACGACGACGCGACACACGGAAACCGGCGCGGCCCATGACGCAGTAGAAGTCCATACCGTAAATACCAATGGTGGGGTCGTACTTGATGTCGAGATCAATGTGTTCGGTGATACCGAAACCAAAGTGACCGGTTTGCGAGAAGTTGGCGGCGCGGAGTTCGTACTCCTTGACCTTGAGACCACGCTCGAGAATCTCCTCGGCCTTGGCACCGCGCACAGTCACGTGGACGGCAATCTTTTCGTTACGACGGATACCGAACGAACGCACAGTGTACTTGGCCTTGGAGTACACGGGGGTCTGGCCAGTGAGCTGCTCGAGCACCTTGGCGGCACGAGTGAGCTTATCACCAGACTCACCCACGCAAATGTTGAGAACAAGCTTCTCGAGCTTGAGCTCGCGCATGACGTTGGTCGACTTCTTTTCAGCGGTCTGAAAAGTGAAAAATTAAGTGACGGGGTGTGTCCGGACGGACGAAGCAAAGGTCAGCGGTGAGTTTTCGTGATGGACGGTGAATGGTGCAGCTGCAACTTTCTGAACGGCTGTCATGAACGGATGGAATGTGCGAGGGCTTTGGGTCAAAGTCGTCCTGTCAACTGAACGGCGGTGATACGGTGTTGAGGCGGCTGGTACGGCGCTGTAGTTGAACCGACAGGGAAGCAGAGGTCAACCATGCAAATTGTTGGCACAATCGGATCCAGAAGTGGTATGTCCATTGGGCAGCGGTTCGAGGTCGAGGTGCAGGGTGTCGGGATTGTTCATGACAGCCGTTCAGAGGTACATGGATGTAGCGTGCATAGTGTAACTGACTGACCATTTTGAAAATTTGATGACGAATCGCTTCGGAGGGTTTACGCAACCTGCACGGCACCAACCCTTGGTTGGATGGAACTGAGGTTTGTGGCGCCAAGTGTGAATCGGCAGCCCACCTGCAGATCCCAACTGCTTTATATTGATCGGCAACGTGGCCAAGATGACCTTGTTTATCACCAAGCCCAGATCTCATATACTTGCCTGATCTTACTTGTCACTACCGCTGTCCGCCAAGCTTCCCAACATGCAGCAATGGTATCCGTTGCTCGACCCACATAGCACCGAATGCTCCGCGCAGCCACCAGGCAGCCGAGCCTCGCCATTCTCTCATTCTCCACGCTTGTTCGTTGAGTGGCGGAGCATAAAACGATCACTTGGCCACGACGGCGCCGACCACGAAGTAAACACACGAACCGCGCACGGCTCCAACTGTCCCAAAGCTCAACGTCACAGCTGCGCAGGTGAAGGTCTGCATCCGCTGAACGTCGCACCCTGTTCACGCTCTCCGGAATCCTCCCACCTCAACTATTGTTCAGTTCGGGGATTCCGACGTTGCATCCTCACAGCGGCGCCCCAGGTCCGTTCAATGAGATCGCCTTCCTACGACCCACTTTCCTGATTGCTGATGGTTGCCCAGTTTTCAACCTTCAGTGGTGGCGGAGCATCACGCGGCTTGATATCAATGTGCAAGATGGACTCGGCAGATGCTTGACACGGCTCATTGTCAGCGAAACGAAGTCGAGAGTTGATAGAATGGGCACGACGTGTATGTTGAAGTGAAATTGACGAAGTGGTGACAGCGTGACACTTGGTGGCAGTGGTCCCTGATCGGCGCATTTCGTGTCAATCAGGATCTTCGTACAGCGAGATTAGCTCGTCAAAAGACTATGGCATCGCCTCGCGTCTTCGGTACGGAAAGCATACCTTGTGAATGATGTTTGAATCCGTGACATCGACAGGCAGCGTGAAGGATCACCATTTCCACGCCTCCTCTGAGAACATTACCAATGTCGTGCAGCAAAAATCGGAGTCTGAAAGTTTGCAAGGCACGTCCAACTGTCCAATGCCACCAAGTGCAATTTGCCCATCCAGGCCTCAAAGACATTCGGCAGATTCATGTTCGATGATTCATGTGTGTAAGTTTGCATGCAAGTCTATGACTGTATAGTTTGTGCATTCTGTCCGCGGCTGCTTTCATTTGAGTGCCAATGCATACCTTGATCGGTCGAGCTGGGTCCATTCTGGCAGATGCGAACAGTTTTGCAACGAGGTCAATTATGCAGTACACCTGGGAAATGCTCGAACAAGACCTGAGATTGAATGGTACTGTATGTACACCAAAAACGACTCTATGAAATCAGACCACACAGCTGAGGGCAATGCAAAGATGGAAAGTTCAATCAGCAGAAAGGGAAATGCTGGGAAGAGCCTTCATGCCGTTGTCTTCCTCGTGGCGCTCCTTTTCGTGATCCACTGCAACCAAGCAACGGCGACCATCAACACTTTCAACATCGGTCTTAACTTGCCGTACACCAGTGCAAGTATGTACTTGACAGGATAATTTATCGACTGGAGTTATACTTTCTGAAAAACTGGTAACAATTGTTTCACAGCGTCTGGTGATGCGGTCACGAAAATGGCCAATCTGGTCCGAGTCATGGACCAACACACAACTGCGCTCCAAACCTTGCACCCAAATTATCGCTTCAATATCAGCTATACGGATACTTCGCGCGGTGACGCTATTCTACGATCCATGGTTGTCGAAGCTCAACTTGAGTCCATCGCGAAAAACAATCTCCACGCGATTGCGGGCGACTTTATGAGTCGTATGAGTATACCCACGGCGCTGGCAGTTGGCCGCAAGTACAAAATGTGGATGTGCAGCGGGAGCAGCACAAGTTTGGAGCTTTCCGACAAACGGGAGTTTATTCGGTTCTACAGATCAATTCCGGCATGTGCGATGAATTCCTCACTCATCCGTCTTGATTTCCTGGCTAACTTCTCGACCACTGCTGGGGTATTACAGGATGACCCACAAATGGGACTTGCTATGGCTGCCTTTGTGCGCAGCATGGGCTGGCAGAATGTCGTGGTTCTGGCGTGCACAGACGCATATGTACGTTCAGTTCCTTTCACGCGCATCCCACTCACTTTCTTACTTGTACTCCTTGCCGTTGCTCACCTGCTACTATTTGCTTTCCGTGGACTCATAGGGACAGTCTCTGTACAGCTCTTTTGTCACGGGCGCAATCCGGTTTGGTATCACGATTCAAATGACACAAACATTTGATTTGGGCGCAACGGATACACACAATCAGCTAAGTGCCATCAAGCAGTCGGGCTGGCGCGTCATTGTGTACATGGGCCAGTCGCATGAAGGAAAGTACATTTTACCACAGGCAAGCGATATGGGACTGGTTGGAAAGGATTTCGTGTGGGTATGCCTTTTTTTTTCCTGACCTGTGGGCTGAATCAAGAGCGTTGCACGCTCACTCGCGTTTGTTTGCCCAGCTCTCTGCTGACGGGCTTTACACCGTCTTTATTGGCTCACAACCAAGAGGCATGGAGACTATAACAAAGGTGACAAATGGACTTATTGTGGTGTATCCAGCCGAGCGCGAGACGGCTCGCAGTGTCGAGCTGAGGAGCAAGTGGGAGCAAGTGTACCCCGGCGTCGCTTACCCGCCATTTGGTACACAGTACTGCGACTGCGTCTACAGTCTCGCGGCAGGACTTGTTCGGGTATGTCTCACAATGTGTTAATCAATCCAAAGGCAAAATGCCTCATGCGACTCGGTTTAAATGGAAATAATAGCTCGCTGAAAAGTATGGATTCCAAAACGTGGTCGACTTGGATCACAGTGGCACTTTGCAAGACTTTCTTGTCCCATTCGACGGCGTCTCTGGTCCCGTACAATTCAACCAAGAAACAGGCGACCGATTGGGCGAGTTTACCATCTTCAACGCAGTCAATGGCATCTTTCGCAACCCATTGTCGCTCACGCCCAATTACACGCACATCGAGCACGAACCGCTGAGTTTCTTTGACGGCTCAAGCCGTGTTCCATTCGACCGTGCCCAGCCTGGACCACCATTCATGGCATGGACAGACCCGTTATCGTGGTTTGTCGTGCTGATTGTTGCCTTTTCGGTCGCCGTCATTGTCCTTGTCATGGTATACTTGGCCAAGAATCGCGAGTCAGCGACCGTCCGCCACCTGTCGTTCACGTTTCTCATGCTCACGAGCCTTGGGTGTCTGTGCTTGGCTATTGCCCCGCTCTTGTCTCTGGGAATGCCGACGGCAGCATCGTGTGCAGGAAACATGTCACTGCTGCTGACTGGCGTCAATCTAATTCTTTCCTGTGCGGCCGTCAAGGCGTTCCGTATCTGTACGTTTTTCGCGCTCCTCACAGAGGAACAAACACCGACCTCCTGCTCACGTTTTGTGTGCAGACTTTATCTATGACAACGTTCAACTCGGCAAGTCCATGCGCATCACCAATCGCAACCTGCTCGTCGCCGTCGGCGGTCTCATGAGCGTCCACTTTTTGATATTGGCCTTGTTCCAAACTGTCAGCCCGCTTCAAGTTGGCGAAGTCATGGGTCTGGATCCATATTGGCGATGCAAACCCAACTCGAGCGCCTCGCCCACCTTGGCAATCAGTCTCTCGGTGGCCATCTTCATATTCCTTGGTGTGCTCTCGCTCTCAGTCTTGTACCTGGCCTTTCGCACGCGCAAAGTCAGCCAAGAGTGGGGCGAATCCGTGTGGAACTTTTATGCCATGCAAAACGTGGTGCTCGCCACAGGCATCTTGCTTCCCTTTAACGTCTTTGATTTCGGCACTCGGCTGGTTGCGTCCTGGCTCCAGTTCATCGTGACCATGTACGGCGCCATGTTTACGTTTTATGCGCTCGTGGGCCGCGTTGCGTTTCTCATCGCCGTACAGCATCGGCATGCGCAAGATGTGTCCATGGACGTTGGCGCGATTTCGTCGTCGGTGGTTGCGGTTGAGGCACCAACGTCGCCACCGACGGAAAGTGGGATTGCGGTCGTCCGGTCGTCGCCGCGGCTGTCGCAAACCATGCTGGTAGTCGGTGACACCAAGGTTGGCGATGGACACATTTCGGGCGAGTTTCCTGTCAAGCGCGAGGACCGGTACTTTTCGACGTGGCGCAGGCATTCGCTCCACGTTTGCTTTCGGCAAGGTACATGTTTCTGCTCTCACGAGTGCATAATTCGCCTCATGAGTCCGTGTTTTCCTCACTCCCACTCTTTTTTTTTCCCAGGTGTCATCATATTACTCCCATGTCACACAGACAGCCCGCCCGGCGGCGGACCAAACGACACGGTCCTGCGTCTCAAGAAGGGGATCCTGGAAACCAACATTGCCGGCTTACCAAATTGCGCGCGACTCAATCCGTTCAATCGGCCAGAGCGATGGCTGATTCAATTTTCATCTGCCGACGAAATGCGCGTGTGGGAAGACCAGTTGAAGACTCTCGAGTCGGTAGCGGCCAGCCAGAGGGACATGAAGTCGGCCGAAGATGCGCTGACTGCGACAAAGGAGCTCGTCAAGAATGCAGCACTCGTAGTTTCACGAACGAATCGATCAACGTCGACTGGCGGGCATTCGCGTGGGTAGAGTCCGGGGCAGTGACAGAGTGAGCCAAGGGCTCTTTTATGTATTCTTGATAGATTTTGCAGTGATTTAAGAATTCATCTCATTCTGTCGCTGTATCCTGGTTGTCCGCACCCGTGCCTTCTGACGCGCGAGTCATTTGCTTTAGACAGGTGCAGGCTGGAGCAAATGCATAAATGGATTGGCTGTCGACGATTGCCGATGCTCTTCAAGCACATGCAAACTGCGACGCACAACGCAATCACGATATCGTATCCCACGCACCGTTTCGACGCAACTCTCCATAATGGCATCCGTCCGTATGTGCCACCTTCATGCCAGTTTGGCCCTCCAATCCCAGTCGGCAAAGGAACTGACGGACACCATTCATTCAACAATCAGGCGCACGCTACGGCGTCTCATCCGACGTTGGCGCATTCTCGATCCTCACCAACACCTACTGCCTGGTACCAACCGTGCACCCGGACCACGCCGACCACGATGTGCGGTCCGTCGGCCTGTACAATGTGCTTGAATCCGAAATCGGCGACGTCTTGCCCATCATTCCAACCACGCTAGCCAACACGCGGCTCGTTGGCACGCTGGCGGCCGGCAATGTGCGCGGGTTGCTTTTGCCCGATAATGCGACAGACCTCGAACTCGACCTCATCGAGACCAATGTTCCCGACGGCGTCGTGGTGCGCAAAGTCGAGGGCGAAAAGTTGAATGCGTTGGGCAATGTGGTTGCGTGCAACGACCGGGTGGCGGTCGTGAGCAGAGATTTGGCTGGCGAATCAGTCGAGTGCATTGGGGATGTGTTGGGCGTCGAGGTGATTCGAGTACCGCTGACGACCGAGCCTCAGGCGCATACCGCAACAGGAGCAACTGGCGGCGACGGTCAACAAAGTGAAGACGACGACGAAGACGAAGACGAAGAAGAGCTGCCAATCTCGCCCTCGCTCATTGGCTCGGCATTGGTCCTCAATAATGCCGGCGGCGTCATTTCACCAACCATTCCCGACTCGATTCGATTGCAGCTGCAGGATCTGTTGGACATTCCCGTGACGGCCACCACCGTCAATTATGGCAAGCAACAAGTCGGTGCAGGGATTGTGGCCAATGATTTTCTGGCCGTGATTGGGGCAGCGACTTGGCACAGCGAGCAGGTGGTGATTGAGCAGGTGCTTGGGCTGGCGCAAGAGTTTGTGGGGACGAGCATGAAGAAGCCAAATGTGCTGCGGTACACTGGCAGTATCGCTCAGCATGGGTTAGTATGAATACTTGTACATTCAATCTTATGCACGCCTACAATTAATAAATACAGACAAAATCACGCCGTTGCATCTTCCGTCACTTGGAGCTGCTCCGACTTTGGTGCAACACCACGAAACTTGCAAATCAAGGCCTGGTTCTTGGTACTCGGAATCCTCAACGCATCATACGTCACATCAAACCCCATGGCATCGCACAGCTCACCAATGTACTGCAAGTACCGCTTGTACCGGGACCCGGCCGCCTCCAAATGCTGTGGGACAGGAAACGAGGATGCCTTTGGCGCAAACAAGTTGCCCTCGCGATTGTAGAAGCAACAAGGCAACACGAACAAGTGTGGTGCAATGGACTGGCCCACCTTGCCCGCCAACGCTGCTTGCTCCTGGTCGTCGTCCTCGCCCACGGTATCGTCATGAGCTGTCGCAATCGGTGCCGTTCTCGGCCGCATGGCCAGCTCGGCAATCCACGGGCACAACTCGTCGGCATGATTGCCAATGACCCAGGTGACGTCTGCAGGCAACGCATACGTCTGCAAATCCAGCGTCGACTCAACCAACACCACTTGCGGGCATTCCTCCCTCCACCGCGGCCAAATCTTGCGCGCGCGAATGTCCACGCCATACCCGCGATACCCTTCCATGGTCAGCAAGTACGTCAACAGCCCATTACCACATCCCAAGTCCGCAAACACAACCTCGCGCTTGGCCTGGGCTTCGCTCTGGCCATGCGTCGCAACCCAAAGCAGCGTCAAGTACGCCGTCAACGCCACGTCCTCGTACACAAACTTTTGCGGATCGGTCGACTCCGTCCACGACGTGAGCAAGTAGGCATATTTCTTTTTGAGCGCCTTGTAGTGTGCAGCAAACACGTCGCGTGCAACCAGCACGTCCTTTGCCACGGGCGTGTATCCGCCGAGCATGGCGTGCACGGTCCATTTGTATGCACGGCGCAGCAGGTCTTCGTATACGTAGGGTTTGGACACGGCGCGCAGGGCGGCTGGGTTGCGCCGTGTTGTTGGTGGTAAATGGTTCAGGTGGATCGAGATGCGGGCAGTGGGCACGAGCTGGGTTCCCGGGGCGATGGCGGGGGCAGGGTGGGTTGAGGTCGCGGCTTGCAGGGCAGTAGACAGGTCAGAGGCCGTTGGCGAGAGCGGGGCGTAGCGGAATGTGAAAGATTGGACCTGGAAGTAGTTGGGTGGCGGGGCATCGGATTCGGGTGCCAATGCAGGTCGAGCGTACGAGAATGTGTACGAGGCAGTGTTGGCGGACCAATCAATGATGGCTTCAATTTGCTCGCACACGTGCGGGAAATCGGGACCCTTGGGCATGAGCGTGCGTCTCCGAGTCAGATGCTCATTTTGCGTCGTGGGGTCGACCGGCGATGACGACGAAGAGGTGGACGAGGTGGCATCAAGCGAAAACGTGGCAAACTGCGAGTAAATGTGCTGGATTTCACTCGGATCGTCCATCCACTTGAGCATGGTTTGGTGGAACAGCGGCAGCGAGAAGACCACATCTTGCACATAGCCCTGCACCGTCGACAGGTCGTCTTTGTCCTTGTCATTGCCATCCGACGACGGCGACGAAGTGGAAATGGAGTTGGTGGAGTTAGCGGGATGGACATGGGCAGAGGCAATGGGCTGAGGATTGAGCATCATAAAGTAGGGATCCACCCTGTTCTTGAGCTGCTTCTTTTGTTTTCCCATGATGTGATGGCTTCAAGCGAATTGCGTCGAGTCCTGTGGATGGTGATGGTCAAGCGATGCTTTCATTGGAGCTTTCGAATGTGAATTTCGTTTTGTCGTTTTGTCTAGTTGGCGTTGGGCGGTCCGTCGATGCATTCTCTCAGTTCCCCGTCACTTTGCCCTCTCAAAACGAAAACAGCGAAAACAGCCTCTGCCACAGCGATCGCCTTGGATGCATTAAACATGCTGTCAACTGACAACCACAATGTCCAGTCTATCCAAAACATGCTCACTACACTGATCTCTTTTTTTTTTATACCAGTCCAGACTTTGCCGACACGGTCCGCATGAGCTTTTGCGCATTGCCCAACGCGTCCTCTGCCGCCTTCAGCTCGCGCTTGACTGACTCGCGCGACTCGCGATGGCTAAACAAGGCGGTCCATGACTCGAGCTCGGCCTCGGTCGGGAACTGCACGAGCCAGGATTGATTCGAGTGAACAGGTTTGAGTCGTGCACAAAGTGGCAGGCCTGCGACGGGGGTTTCGAGCATGCCCATGGACAGCCGGACGGTGGTGATGGGTTTGCGCGAGTTCATGTCGTGGGCGGGGTCTGAGGACGTGGGATTGACGGGAAGGATGTTGAGAAGACCTTTTGGCATGGAAACATAATCAGCAAATGGCCAATGGTGGTTGCCCGACAGT
The DNA here is from genome assembly GCA_002102555.1 of Catenaria anguillulae PL171. NCBI lineage: Eukaryota > Fungi > Blastocladiomycota > Blastocladiomycetes > Blastocladiales > Catenariaceae > Catenaria > Catenaria anguillulae. The sequence continues at coordinate 115,982 of MCFL01000020.1, read as the reverse complement.
TTGCAGATGCACAAAGAAAATACCTTGACGGAAACAAACAGAGAGCTCGTGCACTTTCCAAGCTGAAAAGAGCACATCTTCGCGTTTGATTGCAAATTGGCCAACGAGGTGCATCCCATCAACCTATGTATGTAACCCCGGGCCAGTCGTGAGTGAGAACGCGGCTGCCACATTCGCAGGCAAGATCCATAGCATTCATACCTTGACACTTTCCGCAACTTGTGCGCCAGTGACTGACCCGTCTCCAGCAGATTTCTGTCCGCCACGCCCCGAGCTACTTCCCGCCCCGCCGCCATTTCGCCTCTCCAACGCCAACTTTTGGCTCTGTTCATTTGCCATGGATGCCGCCACGCCCAATGTCGTCGACCCACCAATCACTGCCGCCTGCAACCTGGCATTTGTCTTTTGAATAAACACCAGCACCGCGACCCTGCCCACCAGCGAATAATACGCAAACCCAGCTGCATACACGGTGAGCACGAGCTGGAGCCATGCCGTGGTTGCGCGATTTCCAACCTCGAGCGCATAAAACGGAATCAAGATGACGGTAGCTAGCGCCACGGTTTGCATGGCGTAAAACAGCCAAATGGATTCGCCCCATTGCTGGCTAACGTTGCGCGTGCGGAAGGCGAGCACAAGGACCACGAGTGAGAGCAGGCCCAAGTAGACAAAGATGAGCGCCGAGGTGGCGATGGCGAGCGCAGACGGTTGTGAAATGGAGAGCGGTGGTGTGCAGCGCAGGTATGGCTCAGACCCTGGGATTTCGCGGACCTGTATAGGAGTGAGGGCGAGGAAAAACGCCAAGAGCGTAAAATGGACGGCCATGAGCACACTGACAGAGAGGAGAAGCGACTTGGTGGTGATGCGCTTGGACTTGCCGAGCATGGCATTTTCGAAAATGAAGTCTAAACGTGGGTCCGCTTGACATTTAGTTTGTCGTTCGAAATCTGGAATCTGAAGAAATAACCAATTGAACGCACAAATCCGGTATGCTTTGACGGCCGAGCACGCCAAGATCAAATGCACACCCGTCAGCAACATGGCCACGTTGCCCGCACATAATTCGGGCGTGGCCATGCCCAAATTGAGCAGTGGGGAAAGGACAATGCACAAGCACCCAATGCTGATGAGCATCAGGAACGCAAACGACAAGTGTCGCACGGCTTGCTCTCTTCGATGAACTGCAATGTATCCACACGCCGCAAGCATGATGCTCGCAGTCACGAGCACAATGGCAATCACCGAGCCTGCGCGGTCATCGTCCCAACGGTAGAGTGCTGGACCCGGTTGAGCGCGGTCAAATGGAATGAGCGAGGTCCCCGAATGGTACAGAAGCGGGCGCAGTCGGAATTGAGTGTAGTTGGGAAGGATCGAGAGGGAAGGGATAAATACTCCGTCGCGGCCGTAAAAGACCGTGTACTCGCTGTGGGTGTTGAGGGAAGATTTGTGTCAGTCAAGGGAAATGATGACACAAATGGATCGTCAGAAGCTGTGTACGAACCCAAGCCGGTCTCCAGTGGTTTGATGAAAGGCAACTGAGCCTGAGACACCCTCGAACGGCAGCAAAAAGTCGCTCAAGGTCCCATTGTGCCGGCCCGCGGCCACATTCGCGTATCCGTGTGTGTCGGCCAACTATTCACATCATCATCGGTTTGTAAGCGACTGGATGCACCCGAAATGAAAAACAGCCAAAGACGCACCCGAATGAGCCCACGGGCGAGCGCGAGAATGCAATCTGCCCACATGAGCCCGTAAGGTGGAATCGCAATGTCCGGATACGCAGCGGTCCACTTTTCCTTGAGGCGAAGTGTGTTTGCGTTTTCCTTTTCGGCTGGGAACACAATCATGAGCCCATTGGTTGCAAGCTGGATGGTTTCGAGTCCGCGTGGCTGTGAGCCGATAAAGATGCTGGCAAGGCCATCGCCTGTGACCTTTTCAGTTTGCCATGTTGTTTTGCAGCGGTCAGTGCCGTGAATGAAAAGGGGCGGTACATCAATAGAATTGTGTCGTACCCATACGTAATTGTCACCAACCAGCCCCATATCGCTACAGTCGACTTGAACACATCAGTGACACTTGAACATCTATCGCTGAGATGGTGTTTCCACGATCAGTCGTACCGAGCCTCAGCGAGCAAAAACTTGCCCTCATAGGTTTGACCCATGTACACAATGACGCGCCATCCCGAGTCCTTGATGACATTGAGCTGGTTGGTAGCCTGAGTCGCCCCCAAGTTGAATGTTTGAGTGATTCTGATATTGATGCCGAACCGGGCCGCTCCTTGGACAAACGAATTGTACAGCGACTGTCCGTAGGCGTCAGCACAAGCCAAGGTCGCAACATTTCGCCAGCCTTGGCCGACGATGAAAGCTGCGAGCGCAAACCCAAGTTGTGGGTCATCCTGTGATGTTTGAAGTCATTGATTATTAATGCTTGCTCGCAATCTGTCTTGCGGATGCAATTTAAAGGGCTGTATTTAACGCACAGGAATTGTTCGAAAAGTGCGAGGAAAGTCCACCTTGTCACTCATTTCCAAGCTTGACGAGCTTCCTGAACATAGCCACATGCGATACCGTTGACCGACGGCCAGTGCCGTTGGAATCGTCATGCGCGAAATGTAGTCGCCGGCAATGGCATGGACGCCAAGCTCCTCGATGGATGCCAAATGTGCGGCGACTGTGAGTGATCGCGTAACATTGCCTGAGCTTGCCGTATCCGTGTAGGTCAAGTTGAAGGCATAGTTTGACGACAGCGACGAGAGCAATGTGGTTTGAGTGTCGAGGAGGCGGATCAGATTGGCGATGCGGCGGGCAATGCTTCCAGTGACTATAGGTAGATGTATTGTTCGTCGTCATCCGGTGAGTTTTTGTCGTTGAGAAAACAGTTCTAGATGAAGTGAATGGGTCTTCCTAGGAAATGAGGAAGTGACGTACTTGTACTACCATACGGCAGGTTGACGCCAATATTGAATGTTTGCGTTTGCGTGGCAGCAGCTGGTGCAACGAAAGTTACAGTTCCCAAGCGGAAAGCCAAGACAAATGCTATGGCTCTAGCGAGGAACGACCGCGAGAATGGGCTCATGATGTGATTATGTCTGGTGCACGGTCGTGTTGGGTATTGCTGTGGGCGGGTCAAGTGTGTTTTACCGGAATAGGTAGTCTGTTAGTGCGGCCCTCCAGATGCATTGATGGCAACTGTCGAGCAGAGAACCTTGAATGCATCGGCTTAGGTGATGGGTGGGACAAGGATCTTTTCATTGAGGCACACAGGCAAAATGCAAGCAATTGGAGGCCGAATACTCCTGCAAAGAGCTCCAATGTTGTGGGAAAGGACGGTGGGTTGCTTATGAGTACAGACGCGATCAAATGGCTCGGGAAATATGGATACTGATCACCGATTACACATTTCATTTCGCTGACACGAGCTCGAGTGCACACCAAACGAACGAAAACACAAGCAAGGAAAAATGTGCCAACAGGCGTCGCCCAGATCGAGCATCTTTGAGAGAAATGAAAAAACGCAGCGCAACTTGGAGCAGTCCACTCGACCGACCCCTCTCGCCTGCCTGCGTGATCGCTCAAGAGCAGCTGAGCTACCGAGCTCACGGCACGGCAGGCTGTTGGCATGATCGATTGGGCCAATTGCAAGAACAAAGTCACACCAAGGATATAGAGCTCCCACCCATGTAATTGTATTGTCGACCGAGAAATACTCACTTCTCCGCGAGCGTGATTCCCTTATTGTCCCGTCGACAAGCAGCCCTCCACCACCATGTCCTCGCCACCAAAACCACCAACTACCCCGTCTCCAATCTCTGGCGCCGGTGCCGATCCGCGTGCCCCGCCCGCCTACTCCCCGCCGGCAACCACGGCCGCAACCTCCACGCCAGGCTCGGGCCAGCCCATGCACCCGCCGCCATCGCCCGCGCGCGCCGCCGCTCAGCGCCACGTCAACGCCATGTCCGCCGCGGCCGAGCCGGACGTGCAGGCCGCGCTGGCCGACTTTGCCGTGGGCCGCGTCCTCGGCAAGGGCAAGTTCTCGCAAGTTTACTTGGTCACGTCGAAATCGTCGGGCAAAAAGTTTGCTTTCAAGGTGCTGTCCAAGGTCGATCACCGCCCGCGCGTCATGGCCAAGCTGCGCCGCGAAATCGACATCTTGCATGCGCTGAGGGACGCCAACATGTACCTGGCGAATGAAGCATACGACTCGGAGGACGGCGGCACCGGCCACGGCCAGTCCCAGCCCCAAGTGATCACGTTGCGCGGGCATCCAAACTTGGTCACGTTGTACCAGGCATTCGAAACACCCAGCAGTACCATTCTGTTGCTCGAGTACATTGCCGGCATCAACTTGCACGATTTCGTGTTTGAGAGTATCCGGCTGTCCGAGGGCGTGGCCAGGGGCTTGTTCAGGCAGCTCGTGTCGGCGGTGTCTTTTTGCCACGCGCGAGGCGTGGTGCATCGCGACTTGAAAATGGTACTTTTCTTCTCGATTGGCCCTCGATTGCATCCTATTATTGACCAACCTTGGATCGTTTGTATATAGGGAAACGTTATGCTCATCCTTGCACAACCACCCACCCCACCGCTGGTCGCCTCGCCCGTCTCGTCCTCAACCCACTCGCAATCACAAGACCCCGTTCCCGTTGGGTCGCCACGCAGAGGTTCCGAGCCCGCCATTCACCTGTCGTCGCCACCCGCCGCCTCTTCCGCACCCGCGCCATCCGGATCCAACCAAACCGCCTCGCGCTCGCCTGCAACCCCACGCCACTGGCCACGACGGCTCGAGCTCACGCGCTCGTACCGGCTGCGGTTCCGGTCGTCGATTGTGGCCGACCCGATCGGCGAAGACTCATACACGTCGCCTTACTCGCCGCATGTCCACTGGATGCACCAAGAAATTGCAGAGTCGGGCGGGTGGCTCGTCAAGTTGGTGGATTTCGGGCTCGGGTCCAGCTTTGACCCGCAAGAGTATCGACACACGGCCGTTGGGTCGCCCGGCTATTTTGCGCCCGAAATCGCACTGGGGGCAGAGTATGTGGGTCCCGAGGTGGACGTGTGGAGTTGCGGCGTGGTGCTGTTTGAAATGACCACGGGCATGCATCCGTTTTCGGCAAAGGATTTGCCCACGCTCAAGGAGATTGTGGTCAGGGGCAGATTTGCTGTGCCGCATCACGTGTCGCCCGAATTGAGGCGAACGTTTGCCAGGTTGATGAATACGGACGCCAGCCGCAGGAAAAACTTGCACGTGCTCGACGTGGACGCATGGACAAATGTCGGATATGACGGGCGTAGCGCTGCGTATGCAGACCCCGAAGAGGATTTGCTTGCTCGATATGGCGTCGAGGTGGATGACTTGGAGTATCTGGATGGCACGGTCGTGGTTGTCGAGGAAAACTTCGGGAATGGCGAGTCGGGCAGGAGGAGGTCCTTGTCGAGTCCGAGCACCGCGGTCCAAGCCATTGCCGCCGGGTACGGCCGCCCGCGCACGGGAACGGCAAGGACTAATGCCAGTGCACCCGAAACGAGTCCTGGCGACTGGTACTTGCCTGGAGAAGCGTCGTCGGCAACGCCCGGGGTGGCAGCGGCGGCCGACGGATTGCTTGCGCGCAGGACGAGGCAGGATACCGAGGCTAGTACCCAGTCGCAAGTGCAACCGGACGAACTTGCCCACCGGCGCGAGCTGGCTAGGCGGTTGAGGCAGTTCAATGCCAGTGTTCCCGCGTTAAGGACGAGTGGCGGTGTTGGCGGTGGCGGAATGGGCGGCATGCTAGGTGCGGGTCCAAGCGCAAGTGCGCATGTAAGGGCGTTGGAGGCCGCCCAACAGCATCAACAGCAGCAGGTGCACCAGCAATATCGCGCATACGCTCAGCACCAGCAGCAAGCGCAGAAGCCTTCGGCGGCGGCGAGTCAGCAACAGCAGTTTAGTACCGCGTCGGCCGGTGCAACACCCGCAGCCCCGCCCTCACGGTCGGGCAGGCATGCGCGCAGGGCCTCCATTCTAGGCCACCCAGGCTTGTCCGCGCCGACCCAGGCGCAACAGCAATCGCAGGTGCAACACTCTCAAACGCAACAACAGCAGCAATCGGCCGCCAATGTACTTGTGACAGGCGTCGCCCCCAATGTGGAATACGTGACGCGCTCGGCAGAAACCACCGCCATCAACCTTGGCCACCAACAGCACCCACAACACGCACCCACGAGCCCACCCCGTGGCCCGCATCAGCAGCGTCACCAAGCACAGCACCAGCAGCGCACGGCGCTTCCGCCCGACACTCCACGCAGAGGCTCTGCGCCTGCTGCCGCGACCTCGCCCTTGCCCAACCCACCGACGACGACGACAGCCACGCGTGCAAAGCCAAACGCAACCACCGCAACAGGCGCAGGATCCCATCCACCTACGCGCGCCGAAGCCTCGGCGTCCATGGGCGTGCAACTTGCCACGGCCGCAGCCGCACATCCTGCACTTGCAGCCGCGACGGTCCCGCTGCCCGTCCCGCCCACGGTCCATGTGCTTCCGCCAAGTCCGGCCGCGATTGCAGCTGCAACATCGACGGCGGCGGCTGCCCCACCGCCCGCGCCATTGCGCATGCGAAACGTGAAAAAGGGCGGCGCGTCCTCGTCGTCGGCGAACGCGGGCGGGTGGGCCGGCTGGTGGCCATTTACGGCGTCAGCGTCCAGTGGACCGTCGCGCAATTATTCGCCGCCGTTGCCTGTGGATCACCATACGCGCGGTCCAAGTGCAACCGGCGGAGCATTTGCGGCGGCCGCCGAATCGGGCGATGGAGGACCCATGCACATGCGACGTGCCACGTCGCCCGTGAGTCCCGCGACCAGCGGCGCCGCGACGGCGGCCATGGGCACGCCCAATGACAGCACGACCACGGGCACGGGCACGTCGGGCTCGTCTGGGTTTTCGACGAGCTCGACCAATGGCGACGGTGGGTATCACCACCATCATCAGTACGCTGTGCCGACGCTCGAGCGGGGCAGGAATGGCGGTGAGAGGACAAAGAGCAAGCCGTGGTATTCGCGCTTGTTTGGAGCGGGCAAGTCGAGCAGTGGTAAGGCGGCACGGTGAACGGTTGGTGCCGTCAACTTTTTGATCAAGGGCTTTCGCACATTTGTTGTTACCCATAATTTTTTTTTTTTTTTTTTTTTTTTTTTTTTTTTTTTTTTTGCCTCCTTGTCACCCTCCATCCTCTTGCCCAATTCTCAGTTTTCGATTCCACACCTCGGATTCCATTATCCATTGTTATCCATTGTTGCCTCCATTTTTGTTCTCTTTTCTTCTATTGAATGTCCTCCTACCACTGCCAGTGCTTTGTTTCTCGTTGCAACCTCCAAGTCTCATCTCTCTTGTTTTTCTGTTGATATTGAAATTCTGTGTATTCTCCTTGCTGGCTCTCTCACCTTTGTTCTTGCATCCTATTGTCGCTTCTTTCTGTTTGTCGCCCACCCCAGCCGCACATTGGCATTCGTTTCTCTGCCCGTTCAGTTATCCCACGCTTGTGTCCATTCATTTCTGCCTTACCTGCCTCAGCCTGTTCTTTCCTGCGCCTTGATGGTCATTGCCTTGTCTGCTTATTCGCTCCAGTTGCCCAAGTTGTCTTTTCCAAGTTGCAAACCAGCATGCCGCCGGCTTGCTGCCACTTTCCTTGCTGACGCTTGTCAATTACGACTATACGCCGTTCTGTACCCTGATGGCATCGGTGATACGGAACAAAAAGGGTATACTGACACGACAAACATGATTGGACCATGATCCAGTCAGATTCTGCATGAAAAAAAAAAAAAGAAGAGCGACTCAGTGTCGTTGCGGTTGGTACCCGCCAGCATGGCCGGTTTGGTTGCCGCCATACTGGTGTTGCTGGTGCTGGTATCCGGCACCGCCACCACTTTGCTGCTGCTGCTGCTGTTGCTGGTTTTGCCGGTTGCGCAAGCTCAGTGGGCAGTGGTTGGCAAAGTGGCCCTTGCGCCCACACCGGAAACAAACTAAATTGCAAATTGACAAATCAGAGTGAGTGGGAGGCTAATGCAAATGACAGCATTGGACACGACACAAACGAACCAATGTGATCCAAGCGGCCGTCGGCATTGTTGGAGTCTTCGGGAAGGAGCAGGTCGTCGTCCACGGTCGCTACCTCAAACTTGGGACTAAATGGATGGCGAGTCGTGAGCTGGCTGTTCCCGAAACCAGGGCAAAAGTGCACACTCGAAAAATGGGTGACGCACTGTCCATTCTCACACGCCTTGCCATGCGGACAAAACCCCGCCAAATACAAGTAGCACGGCGGCTTTTTCACATGGCGATTCTTGCATTTCGGTCCATGCTTGCAAAACCCGCGCGCAAACCAGGGGCACTCACGGACCTTTGAGCTCGGGTCAATGTGGCGGTACTCGCACTCTGGGTTGGAGCACTCGCCATATTTGGAAAAGAACCAGCACTCGGGCATGCGCCGCATGTTGTACTCGTGCAAGAACTCACACCCGTCGCCCTTTTTGCACAGCCCACGCAGCCAGTGCTTGCACACGACTTTGCGCGCCGACGCCGGGTGTTTGTAAGGGCATCGTGGGCCGAGCGGGCAGTTGGAGGTTTTCAGGTACGTGCGGCAGATTTGGCCTGTTTTGGATGGCAAGGATAGGTGAGCCTACGCTGACAAAGGCCCCAGTTCTAACTGGTACATAAGGTGAACGGCGTACTGTTGTGATCGATGGCCAAGGTGATGGCGAGGTCATGCTTTACGAATTCCTCGAAATCAAATGTGTAGCCATCGGCCGAAGTGATTGCAGAGAGTTTTGACATGGTGTTGATTAGTTTACTCATTCAAGTATTGGTCATGATAAAGTCCTTTCTAAGTATTCTGGCTGCCGATCTTGTCCCATTCAGAATCGCTCCCTGCCATCGCACATCGGACATCAGACATCGTCAACGACGGTCAAAAAAGGCGTCTAGTATTTATTCCACTTCAAAAGTGTGTCCGTGTGTCACGGTGTACAGACTGCACGTATGTATACGATAGAGGTGCCTCACTTGCCAAGTGACAACTTCACTGACAGCGACGATCGTCCCTTCTTTTGCCTCGCTCCCCCGCCACCTCCGACGGTACCTGCCACCATTTCTCTGTTCCCACCCACTTCCTCCTCCTCATTCGGTATTTGCATCACCTCGACCGACTCGCGCAACGCACCCACGACCCCGGTGCGCGTCTCGAGTGCCTCGGTTGTCATTGTAAACTCGTCCTGCTCGTTGATTTCCGTCACGATCCGCTTGCAGTACGAGCACTTTTTCTTTTGCTCTATCCCGCCGATTCCGCTACGTCGCGCTTCTGTTTCTATTGATGTATTTGACGTGGTACTACTCGTTGTCGTTGACGCAGCCTGACTTGTGCTCCGATGATGTGATTGTAGCTGACCGTGCGACAGCTTGCGGTGTAACCCAGTGCTAAAGGAGGCCCCGCGCACAAAACTGGCGCTCATGGTTCGGATTCGGGACACGACAGCACCACCGCCAGCAATCAGTGTGCTTGCACCCGGATTGGACGTGGATCCGGTCGGGTTGGCCGTGGCGGTGCCCACCACGGGTGGGGCGTAAATGGCCTGGATTTGGTGGCCAAAGTAGACAATTTGGACGCCGAGGGTGCTGACTGAGGCGGCAACCGCAGTCATGACGTATTGGAGAAGCGGGATGCGGACAAGGAAGAGACTGCCGTAGCCGAGGATCAAGGTCACAGCGATCAGGAGGATGCACGTGAAGGCGTAGACGACCGTGTTCATTTTGGATTTCAGTTTCATTGCCTGTACACATATAAAAACGGGTTAGTCGCGCGTGAATGAATGTGATAGGTAAGAAAATGATGGCTTCATGCGTACGCTTTGGCACAGACTCAAGCTGGACACAATCAGAGCAAACATTGGGAACGACACCAGGAGAATCCAATCCAGGTTGACCGACAAAATGGTCCACTGAATTTGATTTGTGACGAGCGAGTTGACAGTGCGAGTGTTGTTGTAGGAAATCCAAATGCCAACCAGTACCATGTAGGCCGCTGTGAAAGTCAGAATGAATAAGTTGTGCCGTTTTGCGCCGACACGTTTCATGCGTGCCACGCTGCCAGCAACTCGAGTGTTAGCTCCATCGTCTTGGTTCGATATCTGACAGTATCAGCGGACCTGTAAAGCATATGCGCCCTTGACGCCAACGCCGCCAAAATTAGCGTGTACCCACCCCCGCACAACACGGCCGTCACCACCAACCCAATGCTCGGATCTCTCGCAGGCTGCCACGTACTCGCCACAATGCCCGCATGCACCGCCACACATCCAATCACCACGTACCAGGATAACTGCACATTTGACGCCCGCAGCGCCTTGTGCTTCTTGTTCCTGTACAGCACCGCGGCCAGAGCGAGTGCCGAGAACATGCCGAACGCGTTGAGTGCAGTCACGGTGATCACAAGTCCAGGTTCCAGAACGCCAATGGTCGGAAGCGGCGGGTCCGGACTTGCAAACGCCACATTGAGTGCCCAGGGTGAGCTCAAAGTGGATGAAGAGGCATTGTACCCGCCGATTGAGACAACAACCGGGTTATTGCTCGGTGTGCAGACTTTGAGACTTGGGATTGCCGGGTAGACGCATGCAGTGGACGAGGCATTTTGCACAAAGGATACGAGGCCATGTGAGTGGAGTGGGGCCGGAATGGGTGAAAATGCCGAGCGTGCCCATGTTGAATTGTCAATGTGCCAAACCCATGTAGATTGCGACTCTTGGCCTTGTGCGTCGAGGCCGCCAACAAACAGGACGCGACGAGAGTCAAGAAGCACACCGCGCGCGTGGGAAACAGCAGGGAGCGGAAGGGTAGGAAATCGGACATTGGTCAATGTGACGGAGGACCAGGCGGCGGACGGGATAGAGTACAGAAAAAGCGCATTGGATAGTGTTGACGACGGAGATAAGCGGCCGCCGTATAGCGCAATGTGTGTCGAGTTGAGCGCAACCATGGAGGCATGGTCGAGTGCTGGCGGTGGAGCACCCGACGGACTGGACACGGTGATCCATTGATCCGATTGCATGTCCAATCGCCATAGATCCGCGAGCAGATTGCCACCGCTGGTTCGTGCGCCGCCATAAAGCCACAAGTGGCGAGTTGACGGAACCACTGTATAAGCCATACCTGAGCGGGCCCCTGGACTGCTGCTGCCAGTTGGCGGGACGATGCGGGTCCATTGGTTGCTGGAAACCGAGTACCTCCACATGGATTCGAGATATGTCGAGCTATTCGCTTGGCCGCCGTACACAAGCACCGAGTTTGATCCAGCATCATACGCCATGGCATGATATGTGCGCGGCTCGGGCACGCTTCCCACCACGGTCATCGCTTTCCACTCAAACATGTCGTAATCCAACACATTGACTTCGCTTGCCGCCTGCAATGTCGACCCAACAGTCCCTCCCCATACCAAGATGCGGTTGTCGCCGATCATTACTGTGCCATGGCCCATGAGTGACGCAGGCACACGCTTGCGCTCGCCGTACGGGGCGAGGTTGTACCAAGTGCGATCGATTGGGGACGTGAGCGGCTGAAAGTGGCCCTCCTCTCCGGCAACTAGAGTGAACGTGGTTTTTCGTTTCAGCGACGAATAGACGGCTTGAATCAGTGATTCACGAGTCGAGGCTGTTGCACAGGTCCCATCCTGCAAGTCGATGTCGTGGCCAAGAGTCGTGGTAAAGTTGCGGGTGGACGTTGTGTTGAATGGGAGAGCGAGACCGATTCCATCTATAGTATACATGCACAACAAGGAATTAGGGGCGCTCGAAATGGTTGAGGATTGTCAGCCAGTGATGTACCGAGCGTTGCATCCATGACCAAGTTCTGCCCACCCTTGCCCGTCATGATGGCAATCTGCAATGCATTCCTCACTGCAATGTCAACTCGCTTGATGGCCGATGTCAGCAAACGATCCAACTCGGGTCTTCCCGCAAACGAAGTCTTGGACTCGTCCTCGTCAACACCAATCACATACGCGCCGAGCCGTGCAGCTTCCAAGATGCCAATGGTGCCCGTGAATCCAGCGGCGGAAAACAGGACATCTGCTCCGCGACTGACAAAATCGGCCGCGGTGGCGCGACCAAGGGTAGGGCTGGCGAAATCAGGGACATAGGTGCGGAGGACCTCGCAGTCGCGGCACACGGCCATGACGCCATTGAGAAAGCCGTGGGCGAACCTGTTCGTTACATGTGGTTCATCATGAGCACACATGTGATGAGACCACTTGGGAGGAAATCAAACAGATGCACGGACCGTTTGACAGACCCGAGAGGGATGCCGCCAAGGACTGCGACGCGTTTGGTTGAGGTGAATGCGGCGGCAACGGTCCCCGCAACGTAACCGCCTTGGTCTTCGGTGTATGAGATACCTATCGCATTGTCATTGGGCTGGAACTCAGTCATGATTGACATGTGAGCCTATGTGGTTGGTGATTTCTGACATACTGATGGAGTTGGGCAATGGTGGAGAAATGAAGGCTGTCGGGAACACCATGATCTTGGACGAAAACTCGACCACCAAGTCTCTATAGTATTGGAAGTACGGAAACGAAAGGACCATGACGTAAATGTCGGCCGAATCTGAATATTGTGTGACACAGGTCATATCGCTCGTTCAGTCACTCACACTCAGGGGCAGAAATGGGCGAGGTTGAACGATAACGTCTCGAGCGTTGACGGACCTTGGCGAAAAAATGCTCGCAAGTTGTCCAATGTCGTGCCTGCTGCAAAAAAGGTCTCTGAGCAAGTGATGGACGAATCGGTTGCCGCTACTGTTTGGCAGCCGCTGATGGACAAGACAGTGAACGGAGTTCGCATCACTGAACGGGATGACCGAGCAAGTCAGCACGCAAAAACAGCGTAAACTTTTTCATAAGTGCTTACCATCATCATGTACGACTTTGACCCGAAGGGCATTGGATAACAAGCTTGTCAAGATCAAGACTGCAATCGCTTGACTGATCCCCATCGTCACGAAATGGTACGGTCGACAACGGCTTGGGCGGGAGCGTTTCGCTTTACTTGGTCCCCGTGAGTATGTAACAAAGTGTGCATGCAAGTTAATCATTGCCATTGCTGGGGGTGGGATAATGTGGGTGCGCTGGAAGCAATGTGGATTGATGGCTTTTCCTTGTGTGCGACGTGAGTTGAAGAGTCCTCCCTCAATTCACGCGTACTTGGTTGCGAGCAGGTATGAGGTTTAACAGAACAGATCGCTGTCACACGGCGGAATAACCTATATAAGAGGCGAAAGGGGAAGCGATTGTCTGCATTTGCTCTGTGTATGCTGCGAACAGTCATTTCACTTGAGCGCACATGCATTTGTACTCATGCCTGCCATTGTAATGGGATTGCGATACTTCTCAAAGAAAAAGGAACAAAAAATGCGACGGAGTGGGTCTATTCATCGGCCTCTCACTGGCTCATTTGGTGCTCATTTGGCTCAGGCGCACCAGCATTGTACTTACCATGCAACATGCAATGCATGGAGGAGGCTGCATGATTAACAGACGCGAGCAGAGAGCTGGATTTGCGAACACGTCTGTGACTCAGGACACAAGCCATTCCAGCGTTTCGAACATGAACCAGCTTGACCAGTTGAGGCTGAGTCCAGGCCTGGCACGGTGCACCTGCCACACATGCTGTATCGACCACACGTGGGTCGTTGCCGTGCATACCCACTTTGGGACGGTCGAGGATGCAATTGGAATGCTTTTTGGAGGTCTGAAAGTGTGGTCTCACATGGCATTTGGCATTGGCCGCTGTCTCAAGGTAGGTACTATAAATTGAGTCGTGCATCTCCACCACTCCTCCCTCTCTTACTAGGTTCTACATCGACGATACTCTTAGGATCATGTATCTAGTATCTGTCTACATCTGGATTTTCTCAAATTCAGACACCAATACATACCATGGAAGATGCCCTTTATGAGTTCGACTTTCAAGAGTGAGAAGTGGCAAGTTTTTGTTGGCCCTTTGGCGCCAACCTTGCGAGTCGAGGACCTCGGCCGCCCTAAGCATTCCTTGGGTGAGTCGTGGAGTCGAACTGTTCTGACATGGCTTTGTATGCTTGCTGCTTTCATGCGATTGTGAAACTCGAGTTGATGAATAAACATACCATATTTTATTTCTGACACCTCTACGTTGAGTAGCGTTAGGCCGCTACGTTGACGAATTGGATTGACTGATCGAGTCGCCCTGCTGTTTTATATGCCCAACAACCAATGCCAAGCCAAATTGAAACAGACCGCCCTGCCTATTACATAACCTTTGGCCAAGTTCAAAGGTGACCGATTTGAAGAACATGGAAAGGCTGGCGTGTTTTGGATTGAAGGTGTTGGCCCAACGCCTCCTATACGCTTTTGGTGAGCATACTCCACTCCTTGTGGGACATCAGCGCAGGTAAATATGCTACAAACTATATTTATGTACAGCCGCCGATTGCCCATACATGTGGCCCGACGTGCTTGAATGCGCTCAGTCACTGCCGCCATTCTCAGTCGTCGCGGCCGCTTCCTCGGCCACCTGCTGCTTGCGGAAATCCTCAATATCGCGCAACGTCATTTCCTGCCATTGCTCGAGCGACAGCTCTGCATCGGTAAAAGACCAATCAAACTCGTTGGTGGCTTCGGGCTCGTCTTCGGGATCGTGGTACATGCTCAGGTACGGGTGCGCAAGGGCTTCCGATGCCGTGTACCGCTCGCGCGAGTCAAAGACGAGCAGCTTGGAGAGGAGGTCGAGGGCTACACAACACGAGGGTGTGGCGTGTGAGCGCCAGTCGGACACGGGACATCCGTGAAAGAGAAATACGCACCAAGTGGGTCGATGCCAGGGAATGCCTCGGCAAAGGGTTTGGGTTCGCGAGGCGGGAGCGATTTGACAAATTTGAGGGTCTGTTCAAGAAAACAGTCAGCATGTGCGTGCGAGTTGGTTGGGGACGTGCGGCACTGGCATGTCAGCACATACATTCTCGCTGCAAATGGTGCTGACCATGCTCTCGGGCGGACTGCCCAACAGCTCGGTGATGATGGAAAACTGATTCACGTCTGCATTGCCAACGAGGAACCCGTCAGCTTGTTGGCGTTTGCGACAGAAAAACAAATAAAGAAAAAAAGACGCACGATCTTTGCCCGGAAACAGCGGCTTGCCCGTCAAGAGCTCGGCGAAAATACATCCGACTGACCACAAGTCGACGGCGCGGTCGTACTTTTGCCACGTGAGCATGATTTCGGGCGCACGATAGTACCGGGTCGACACGTAGCCCGTCATTTGCGGGTCGTTTGTCCGTGCGAGGCCGAAATCGCAGATTTTCAGGTCGCAGTTTTCGTTGACGAGAATGTTACTGGGTTTGAGCTAATGACATGCAAAAAAAACGAGAGCGTGAGCAAAGCTCGCAATGTGGCCGTGACTGGTGGGCGACAAGAGGAAGCGTACGTCACGGTGAATAACGCCGGCGGAGTGGATGTACTTGAGGCCGCGCTGAATGCATCAAGCAAGAGTGGTGAGATACGTGATGACGAGCGTTGAAGTAAGCAATCAAGGCAGGACGAACCAGAATCTGGTAAAGAAAGTATTGGATAAATTGGGTATCGAGCGGTCGCGAAATCAAGAGACGGTGCAAATCCGTGCCGAGCAAATCCGTGACAAAGTAGCTGTGTGGACAGAGCGGTGTCAGCTTGACATTGGCATGGGTTGCGAATGACCGACGGTGTGAAACGCACATGTCCTCGGATGGAGAAATAAAGATATCAATGAGGCAAATGACATTGTCGTGCTTCATGTGCCGAAGCAGCTTGAATTCGCGGCAGGTGCGCTTTGCCAATACAATGTTGGAGAAGGGCTTGAGAATTTTTTTGATGGCGACGGGCTGGTCCGTGTGGCGATCGAGGGCTGAGCTGTATGGACCAGCATGAGAGAAACGTCCGTTGAATGGTGCAATGGAGTGAGTCAAGACAAGATGGCGCACCAAACGAGGCCAAAGGCGCCCATGCCGATGGGCTCGAGGTTTGTGTAGCGCTCCGTGACCTCAAACACGTTTCCGTAGATGTTGAGCTTTTGAAAGCCGTTGACGACACTGAGCCCGTCAACTTCCATCGGGGTATCAGTGGCGGCGGGTGCAGCTTGGTCAGCCATGGCGAATTTCGATTGGAGAGATTCGGTAGGCGAGGCGTTCAGGGGGGTGGTTGCGCGTCAAGTGTGTGGGCGACAGGCGACAGAATCAATGGCCACGTTGCATGAGGTTTGCGTGGACCGTCGTATAGTACATTGATGTCTCTTGGTGGATGTGACCAAGAGAGCTTGAGGGTCTGACAAACATGCTCGGCAGCATCGACATGATTGCTCGACAGTGCGCAAATGGGACATAGTGTGGTTGGTGCTGACTTCAAGTTAAATATGGCTCAAGCCGCCAACGCCTGCCGATCGGATGCACACGGTGATGTCACTTTGGCCCACCATGTCCATGGCCATGTCCACTTCATGTCACCACTTGCAGTCGTCCAAACGACAAGAGGCACATATCCGTCGCTCATGGGATTAATCGTGCTCAGGGCAAGGCATGAGATGGATTGTGAGAGGCAGAGGTTGGATGTGTTTTTGGTCTGAGGAATTGACCCTGACCTTGCATTGAAGCAAATGAATCCATTCTCCAACAATTGATATCTGCGTTGATACATTTTCAATCAATCTTCCCACTTCATCCAACGATAGAGTGTTCGTCAACAAACAATTCCGACTTCAAAACTTGTACACAGGCACAAACCTGAACGACTTGGGCACATACACCTCCCCGTCACTATCGCGCATGGGTTCGCCATGCCCAGCGTAGGTCAAGACCCGGACCGACTTGCGCTCCTTGCCCGTGACAGGATCTTTGCCCTCCTTGCATCCCCATTCCGGGTACAGCTCCAGGCGGTACGCTTGGATCTGGTTCCACGTCTTGTAGCGCGTCAGCACCTCAGCTAAAAGTACATACAGTTGGACACGGGTCATGGTTCCATGTCAGCCAAGCATCGAGGCAGCTGCGAAAAGGCGACAATTCTAGCCCATATGTACCGTAAACAATTCCTTGATCGCCCTGTAAGCCCTGGCACGTCTTAGAAACCTCGTAATGCAAACCGGGTGTCGTCAGGCGCACGGTGCCTGCGTCGTTGGCGTACGTCAAAGTCGCCGTCGGGTTGGGAGGCGGCTCCTCGCGCGATCCGGGGTGCGATGTGGCGGTTCCGACGAGGAGGGCGGCGACAAGAGTGGTGAGGAGTGTGGATTTGAACATTTTTTTTTGCTTGGATTCTTAGAAGGAGATGTGATATAGTGTGTGGTGTTGAGTGGTGGCCATGGGATGGGGGGATGCTGGCGGGTTGGGTGTGGTATTTATGTGCTAATCGACACTGCGTCATTGTCTGTGAGTGCCAACGACCATACTAGTGGAAAATGTGGCCCTTGTACTGAGCCTTGTCACTCACCCGATTCATGCTGCTGCTTGTATGCGCAGCGCCAAGCGGTTGTTGATGTGGCCGCGTGGCTGCTCTGCACCGCCGCCTTCAGGAGCGGCGTGAAAGTCTCGAGGCAGGTACGTAGGTGCTGTCGGTAAGTAAGGTTGGGTAGTAGTGTCTCAAGCTTTCACCGTGCATGCGTGCGACAATCCCAACGACAATGTCCGAGAACAGAGTTGCTGATCAGTCAGTGGTGAGACAAAAAAAAAGCGCCAGTACGCGTCTCTTGTGTTTGCTCCCTTCCAGGCAAAGTTTTCATTTGCTTGCTGCGCACCTGCGAACCTCATTCCGTTACATAGGTCCCTCGGCGCGCGGTCAATTTCCTTGTCCTAGCGTCTACCTGTAATGCTCAAGTCCGATTCCCGCACGCTCCTTCACATTTGTCCACGTGTGCCTCACCTATTGCGTGACGGGGCAAGTCCCAACGTGCACGCTTTCGGTCAGCAACAGACTCCCCCCCTCCCAGTATTCCCTTCCCGCAGCCAATTTTCTTCCACCGCTCTGTCCAAATGCATCGTGTACCGTTACGCGACTTCAGCTTTTGCATTGGCGAGACAACGGCCAATGTTTCTGCTGCGCAAGTCCGCATGTCGCAGCATTTGGACAAACGGGAGACACTTCACCTCCCCCTAAAACCAAAACCTTGACACGAACCAATGCAAGGTATGTTTTGCACGCAGTGCGGTTTGCGTTTGGTCTTGCACCGTCATGCAACATTTCCTCAACCTACCTGACAGCGAGCCACTCGGGGAGAGCGAGCTGGGGAGGAGGAGCTTGACTTGGAGACGTACAAATACCAAGACCCGCCCCGACATTCCCTACCCTCAGTTCGACATTCCCCGTCATTACTCACCCAATCCACCCACTCACAAACATACCACTCAACTTGACTCCATACCCAAACATGAAATCCGCTTTGATTCTCGCACTTTTCGCGCTCGCCGTCGCGACGCTCGCCAATCCGACCCCGTACCGCGGCGGCCCCTCTGGTCTGCCGCCGCCCAACCCGCGCGCAACCGTCAGGTATGCCAACAACGGCGGTACCGTGCACCTTGCCGTTGACGGCGATTATTTGTCGGTGATTAAGGAATGCCGAGGGCTCGAGGGCACGCTGCCACTTGAATTTGGTGCGTACGCAATGTGTACATACTCTACCAGGGTTTGGGGGGTTTTGTTGTTTGTTCACATGAGGTCTTGATGAATCACCTATGTAGTCGATGTGGAGACAAGGGATCCCGTCACCAACGGCCGCGCATACTCAATGATCTTGTTCCATGAATGGGGATGCAAGGTAGCCAACGGCAAGGAGCCTGTGCAGGTCAAGTTCTTTGATGGCCAAGGGACCGAGGTGCTCAAGGATGCCGAGGGCAATGTCGTGATTCCAAAGTCGTTCAAGTTTGTTCCGTGATTCCACCCGGCCGTGTCAAGGGATGCGGCATGGTGGGCTCAGTTGACGATTCGAAGACAGTTCAAAAATGTAAAGCATTGACGTTACTGTACATTGGCACATGGTCCTTTTGTGATGTATATATTCATCTATAGCGCCCAGTGCCGAGTGTGTGTCGCAAGTGTGATCTGGTCAGACTGGAGTGAGACATTGTGGGGTGCTACTAAGCTGCTGGGATGACGATGAACGCACTCCTCCCCAGTATATGTAGCCAAGGATGCATCCAGCAATGTTCCATGAAACTGGGGGGATCTGTTGAATGCCGAGAATGAGTTGGATGAGTCCTTAGCCTGGAATGATCCTTCTCAGGAGCAGAGTGATGGTGGGTGCTCCCCGTACGGACAAGGAAAAGCCAAGAACTCCAGACCCGCCGCAACATGTGCGAACTGTACGCGGACAAACCCGAGTCGGCTGGAATGAATAGGCAGCCAAAGTGAGCAAGTACTGGCCGCCAGTTCCACGTCAGTCGGTCGGCAAAGGCCGAGTCAGCCTGACCAAGTTTTTTTTTTTTTTTCCGATGGAGTCCGTCGATCCACCGTTCCGGGCAAGGCCGCGAGACGGACTTGAGCGACTTTTGGATCGAACAAAAGTCGGCCGTGACCCGCCCAGCAGCCCCGCCCCTGCCGCTCTGGCCGACACAAGACGGATGCTCGTATTCCACCATCCATCAAATCACTGCATGTACACGACACCTGCCATGGACACTGCCCCGAAATCCGCTGCTGCTCATGCCGCCGCCAGTCCATTAACACCGTCGTCATCGTCATCATCATCACTATCGTCGTCATCTTTGCCGTCAATAGCAGCATCCCCAAGCAGCCCACCATCGCCCCATCTGCCCTCGGCCTCTGCAACAGCATCACTGCGATCCATCTCTGTTCCGACCGCTGCCCTCACAGCGTCGTCATCCCCATCACCACCGTCCAATGCCGCACCCTCTCCGCCAACGGCAACAACGGTCAAGAAACATGACCCGCAATCCTGGAACTACGTCTGGAAAACATTTCTAGCGGGCGGCATTGCCGGATGCGCAGCCAAATCCGCCGTTGCCCCGCTCGACCGTGTGAAAATCCTGTTTCAAACCAACTCGCCGCACTTTGCGCACCACCGCGGGTCCTTGTCGGGAGTGTTTCGCGCAGCACTGGATATCCGTAACCAGCACGGGCTGGGTGGCTTGTTCCAGGGCCACTCGGCGACCTTGATTCGCATCTTTCCGTATGCAGCCATCAAGTTCATGGCGTTTGAGCAGTACAAGCACGTCATCTTTCCCAAGGAGGGCAGGGCCGGCCCAGGGCATCAGTTGCTTGCCGGGTCGTTGGCAGGCGTCACCAGTGTGTTTTTCACCTACCCGCTCGAAGTGATTCGTGTGCGGCTAGCGTTTTCGCGCGACCCGCACTCGTTGCGGTCCCTGCTCAAGGTCATGTGGCACGAAAAGCCTCACGTGCACCATCCGCTGCCCAAAGTGTTTCCCGAAGGACTGGCCAATTTTTATCGTGGGTTCTTGCCCACCGTGTACGGCATGATTCCGTATGCCGGTGTGTCGTTTGCAACCTACGAGTCGACCAAGCGGCATGTTCGCGATACGTTTCCCGGATGGTCGAATTCGGGCACGCATTTGGTGGCGGGCGGATTGGCAGGGGCTATTTCGCAGACGGTGGCGTATCCGTTTGAGGTGATTCGCCGAAGGATGCAGGTCAGTGGCCAGTTTCATGTCGAGAGCTTTGAAGCGCGCGTGTATCGGACAACGGTGGAGACGGCGCGGTACATATGGAGACATCATGGGATCAAGGGGTTTTTTGTTGGGTTGAGCATTGGGTACATGAAGGTGGTGCCCATGAGCATGGTCAGTTTTTGGACTTATGAGGCGAGCAAGCGCATGTTGGGGATTGAGTGAGTCTCCCGCTCCCGGGTGGCGTGGCAGGAGAGCGTGTTGTCTTGTGCGCTCTATGGATGTATGGAGGTATTGTAAGCTTGTTTTGATTTTTTGTTTAGCACCCCACACTCTCATTTCTGTTGTGTTCATTTTCTTTGCGATTGTGTATGTATGTAGAATACGAGTTTTGATCTTGGTTCATGTAAAGCAATGTAAAAAGCTCATCCTTGTGTCCCGGCACTGCCATGGCCGGCAACACTGGCTGGGCGGCTGATGGCGGCTGCGTCGTCAGATGGTCCCGCTGCTGCAGCCTCTGCGTTTTGCATGAGTTCGGCAATGGACTTTTCCAGGTCGTCGAGTCGATCGGCCATGGTGTCGACTGGAATCACGAACAAGAACAAGCGTGAGTGACTGCACTGCACATGGAGGACTGTGAATGTGAATGTCGAACGCCAGGTTTGAGACGGGACGTACTCTTGGAAATGATGTGGCCAGACATGTCGTCAAACTTGGACTGGAGCTGCTTGATGAGCGTGTCGACGTAGACACCGAGCTCTGCTGCCTGAGGCTGTTGCTGTGCGACAGTGGGCCCGGGTGCCGAGTCGGCTGATGGAGAAGCTGGCTTGGAGCCGGGTGCACTTGTGGCGGCGGCAGTTGTTGGCGACGACGACGACATGACTGAGAGAAAATCGGTGGACTTGGAGTTGGGTGCCAATGGACGAGGGCGACGAGTTGCTGCGAGTGGACATGTGCGTAAGAGTCAAGTCATTGCTGGATATACGGTACGTGTATGACACACACAACGGCGTCTTCCCCTGTCGTCGTCCGGGTCCGCACCGTGGTCGGCACCAGCTTTTCAATTTGTTGGCCTGGCGCATCCAAATCCATTTGCGATCATGCACAAGTATATATATCATGTTTACATTCATACTACAGTATGTCATATCAACAGCAATGCACAATATGCAAAATCACTCGCAGCAATGAAGCCCGCACCCGCCAATCCGCACCAACCCACCAAACCGAGAAAGCGCTCGCGATGGGCCGACTCGGACTCTGACAACGACCAAGCGGACCACCTACACACAAAGACAAAGGCAAAGGCAAAGGTCAAGACGCCCGCCGCTCCCGCTGCCGCTGCCGCTCCTGCTCCTGCATCATCGCTCAAGCGCGCAAAACTGCAGGACAGCACGCCCCCGCCACCACCTCCTCGGTCGCCATCCCCTCCACCCTTGCCAGCGCCGCTCATCCACTCGCACTACCCACCCGCCACGGACTCGCGCCTGCCGCCGTGCCGGTCCGTCGACTGCTACGAAAAACTCAACCGGATCGACGAGGGCGCATACGGCATCGTGTACCGCGCGCGCTGCAAATCCTCATCGCAAATTGTCGCACTCAAGCGCCTCAAGCTCGACGCTACGACCGACCGATCGGGGTTTCCCATCACGGCACTGCGCGAAATGTCGGCGCTGCTTCGGATGCGTGCGCATCCACACATTGTGCACGTGCGCGAGGTGGTGGTGGGCGCTAGCTTGTCGAGCGTGTTTATGGTCATGGAGTTTGTGGACCATGATCTCAAGACACTGTTGGGTGCAATGAAAGACGGCACAAATGGTGGGTTTCGGCCCAGCGAGGTCAAGACGCTCATGCGCCAGTTGTTGAGTGCGGTGGATTTCTTGCACGCGCGGTGTCGCATGGTGCATCGAGATCTCAAGACGAGCAATTTGCTCATGACCAACGATGGCGTGCTCAAGGTGGCGGATTTCGGGCTCATTCGCAAACTCACTTGCTCGCAAGACGACCCGGCAGACAACAAGTGCACAACCTACTCGTCCAAACTCACGCCACTTGTAGTCACGCTGTGGTACCGCCCGCCCGACCTGTTGCTTGGTGCACAATCGTACGATGCAAAGCTCGACATGTGGAGCATTGGGTGCATCTTTGCCGAACTTGTCACGTGCGATGCCTTGTTCCCTGGCCAGGGCGAGCTCGACCAGATTGACCGTATTCTCAAGGTGTTGGGCACGCCCCCCGCGGCGCTCAGGGCATTACCCAATGCAAAGGCTTTGAACTTGACCAGGCACGGCAATGGGTGTGGGTTGAGGGAAAAGGTGCCTGGCATGAGCGTGCAAGCGTATGCGCTCTTGGGCAGATTGTTGGCGTACGAGCCCGAGAATAGGGTGAGTGCAAGGGACGCCTTGGACCATGCGTATTTCAGGTCCGTTTTTCTTGTCGGATTTTGTGTTTTGACAATCGAGCACATGGGGAGATTGACGTGCAAGTTGATATCTAGGGAGCATCCGCCGCCAAAGGATCCCAGCATGTTTCCGTCGTTTCCTAGCAAGGCCAGTGGGGAAGTGTACGTTTTCTGTCGTCCTTGTGCTGTATGATGACTACTCGTCTGCTAACGGCAAATTTACACATGCAGAAAGAAGCGCGACTCGCCCTCTGCACCCATGGCACACCACGGTCACAACAATGGCGGCGCATCAGGCAACAACTCAACCGGGTCGTCATCGTCAGCATCAGCAGTCACAAGCATGTTGTTTGGTCATGCCTCTGCCGGGTCAGCGTCGGGCGGAATGGACATGTCAAAGGCGGCCGCGTTGGAGAGGCAGGTCGAGAGCGCGTTTCGGTTGCGGTATTGATATTTCCTCGGTTACTCGAAGCAAGCGTGTATGGATACGATTTTTTCGGGTTGTTCAATGCAAGCCATTGTATTCTCTCCTCGGAGTACATGCTCAAACCCGAAACAGGTCTTTTGTTCGACTCGCACCTACTCGTCACATTTGCCAATCGACTTCCACCACTTTCGCAAATGCTTCTTCTTGTTCCCATGAGCCGACTTGATGGCCACCTTCAAGTCATCCTCGTCCAGCAATTCGCAACGAAACACAGGGTCGGCCCAAAGGTACTTGAGCATGGCCACATTGTCCGAGTCGCACAGATCGAATGCGCTGGGAACTGCAAAGTGCGCAAACTTGAGCATGGATTTGAGCATGTGGGCCTTGATTGGATTCCGGACTGTTGCTGCCAGGGGCAATTCAGTACCCTCGGTTGCTGCTACTAGTAACACAGCCTTACGCACAGCATGGACTCGCGTAATATTGGCCCACCACCAGAGCAACGCGTCTGGTTTGTATGAGGGTCGGAGGGCGGCCCAAGCAGCGAAATGGTCAATGGGAACCTTGAGTGTGTTCAGGAACCAGTCAAGAACAGCGACATTGCCAGAACAGCTGGCAGCTTGGATGCAAGCCGGGAAATCGAGTTTGCCGCCAGACTCGATCCACAGCTTGACAATGGAAACGCATCTTGGGTTCTTGCTCGGATTGTAGAAGGACGAAAAATCTCGAAAGTGTTTGGCAAAGGATTCCACGGGCCCAACACGATCCAGCCACCATTTCCAAATGTCAACATCTAGGAGCGGGTAACAGTCCATGTCCTGAGCAACTGCAGCAAGCTGCTCCAGAGAAATGTCAAAGTGGGAAACCAACCAGTCACGGACTTGGATATCTCCATCAGGGACATGGGCAAAGAAAGGCTTCCAAATGTCACGGTCCAGCTTGTACCCACGCGAAACGAACCAATCCAGCGCCTTGACATACCCACTGGTGCCCCACATAAAGCCAATATCGACAGTTCGGTCAGCTGTTTGCGCATTCGAATCCAGTGCCACATTTCCGTGAATCCATTCCAGCATCGGCAACACCTTGTCCACATGCTTTCCCGGGTTGCGGACCATGGTCAAGTGCAGCGGCTCGAGGCGACATTGCGTCAACTGACCTCTTTCCTGCAGCCACTTGAGCGCATCCACATTGGCAACAGCATACGCGAAGGACGCGACAGCCTTGTACTCATCGGCGGTTGGCGCGATACCAAGGAAGTCAAACCAATCAAGCGTATGGGTACCAAGAGCCTCGGCCAACGCAAATTGACACCGCCATGCGTCTTGCTTGAACTGCGCAACGACAAGCGGGTGCACTCGACACCATTCCAACAGCGGCACATTTCCCGCCCCCAGCGCAACGGCAACTATGTGCGCCAATGGTGGCATTTTGCCCAATCGATCACTTGAGCACATGTCAAACCACCATTGAACCACATCAACCTTACCCGCTTCGGCCGCCACCTTCATAATGGGCGGCGATGCTTCGTCTTGGCACACCTTGTAAAAAATCACCGGATACCGGTCCAAGAGCCACTCAAGCACATGCACATGGCCCGCGCGTGTGGCCGCCCGCACGGCCGTGGAAAGGTACTCGATGGCTTTCCTGTCGGAACACCCCGGATCCGAGCCAAGGTAGCCACGTGATTGCCACCATTGCATGAGGTCGAGCTGGCCACAGCGGCACACCGTGACAAGATCAAACAGACCGTGTGAAAAGTACCCTTGGTCAGCAGCGGGGCGGCTGAGCGTGGCAGGACATTAAGCGGTTGCGCAATCGAAGTGGGATTCCACAGCGAGATGGCGGCCGTGCGGTGGATGGCAGACGTCAGGACGAGTTCGGCGAGTTCAATTGGCATTGAAGCCTCGCGAGTACTTGAGTTGCGGGGAGCACGGGTATTCATGACGAGTAGAATGCATAGAGTTTGCACATAAGCTCATGTAGGCATGTATATTAAAGAACATGGTCCAAGTCGACCATGCTGATCAGAGTTTTGATTTGACGTTGTACATAGTAGTGCACATGATCATGATGGCGAGACAATCTCCCATTTGTCTCATTTGGAGTTTGTCATTGTTTACGATGTGGACGAGGACGAGTTTATGGAGGATTTGGATTAGCCATTTAGTTTGGATTAGTGTCATTGAATAGTTGGATATGGACCAAATACATACGTAGCGGCTCGCACATTTTCTCGACTCGTGTGCCGCAGCAGGGAATGATTGAAACCACATGTTAATTCGCAATGCGCGAGGGTACGTACATTGCTTGATTGTGTTGAGGCGGGATCAATAGAATCCCTGATTTCAACAACGTAGCGAATGGATGGGTTTTGAGCGGATATGGGGTCAAGATGGGAAGAGTGGTTCACGCTGTCCGACGCGTCCGCTCTTCCCTACTTGCCAACATCGGGATAAACCTGCGATAACTCAATACTGTACTTATAAAAAACAGAACTTCATACTTAAGGAATGTGTGAAAAAGGCCGGTCTATATGCATAACTTTTCGTGCGTGGCAATTGCTGCAGTTGAATTCGGACTGTACCGCCAGGACCGCCTTGTGGTTGGTGTTGGGAATGAACAAAGGTGTGAGAAGTGGGCACATTGCGCCCGGTATGATTGATTCGAGCTGGATGACGCAGTTGAGACCGGGAACGACGCAACGGCGATAAGAAAACATTGCAGGAAGGCATGGATACCGTCTTCCGATTTCTCTCTGGACAGAGAGCCCAGCCCAGGATCGGTGTGGAAACCGTGACGATCGGTGAAGCGGGTCGACGGATCATGATCAGAGGACAGTTTCTCCTTTGTTGATTTGCCCTTCCTCTCGGGCTGCCTCAACCAGCTCTCTCTCTTTTCTGTAGGCGTTTTTTGAAACATGTCAAAGTAACACTGGCGGCACATGGATCGTATGCCGCAGTTGCCTGTTCATTCAGCCCCTTTACGTCGCCATGCCGTTGCACCACCCATCGATGCCTATGCCTACGCTTGGGCCTTCACCGGACGGCCAAGTGACACCTTCTGTTGCTCTCTCACCCTCGAGTACCTCGACTATGTCTCAAGTCACCACGATGCCACCACAATGCGCGCAACCATTTGGCTCCGGCACTCCTGCGGCCTCGTCTCAACATTCATCGGCACCGACTGAACATCCTTCGGCGGCCGCCTCCCATGGCCGTAGCGCCGCGGCCGCGTCAGACGGCAACCTCGCGTTTTGAGCAGTATGATTTCAACCGCCGGCTTAGCGCTCAACCTGCCTGGTTTGCTTCAGTCATCTACCATTGGTTCAGGCGCTCATTTTGGCGTGACTTTGCTGCCAAATCCAATGGATCTGCCCGCTGACTGGCTGGAGGCCGTGTCTGTGGAAAAGCCTTCATCAAAGAAGCGTAAAAAGTACGCACTTGCCGCTCCTCCCCCTCGAGTTGTTTGGCTGACTCTCAATAACCGATCCGTGGTTTCCTTCTGTGTGTAGGGGCAAAGAGCCCAAGATCGTCCTTTCTGCAGACGAGAAGGCCCAGCGCCTCGATCGACTCAAAACTCGTGAGCGCGCTTACGTTTACGACTATCCAGACAGCCACCCTACCGTCGACTCGTCGTTTCGCCACTTGATCGAAATGCTGCAGTATTGCGTCGACCGCCTTTTCCAGCTCCACGGAACTGTCGTTGCCGGCGTTGCCGTGTCGGTTTCAAGGGAGATCCGTGAAGTCTTCCCCTCTTACGATCCGCATATCCGGGCCCGCTTGGAATACGCTTTAACCCGGAATCCCATTGGACCGGAAAGGCTTCACATTGTCTCGCAACTGGTCCAACAAGTTCATTTCCGCCTCGCTCTGGTCTTGTCCACAACCAACCGCCTCCTGAGGCAAGCGCTGCCGACCCAAATTCGCAATCAAACGTTGCCGGCTCCCACTCGACTGCGTCAGCCGAACCCAGTCCCAATGCCAGCACGCAACTATCCCGATTTGCTCCTGTTGAGGAGAAAGATCCTTGCAAGTTTGTCAAGCGGGCTCCGTTGAAGCGTCTGTTCCAAACCACCTTTTCCACCAAATGGTCGCCAAAGCGTATGTCCATACCCTTCATCATGCATTCTTGAGCATGGTTGCGCTTGAAATTTGACTCATCTCGCTTGCACTATGTCAGATGGTGTCTCGCAAGGCAAGGCCAACTCCTCGAACTTTGTCAAGCCCCACGCCGAGGTCATTGTTCGAGCTTTGTCGGCGCTCGGCAATGCCAATGTCTCCGCTATTCTCGACGCGGCTGGGCTCGATGATGAGATTTGCAAACCTATCTTTCCCGGTACCTTCAATTTAACTGGTGGACACTTTTCCTTGGCATCGTGCTAATGCACTGTCGATCACAGCCTTGATTCGCCCACCCTCGACCATCGCCCTCACCCTCATATGGCACATGCGATCATTTCAAGAGCCGGCAATATCCTGCCGGCCAACAAACCGTACACGCTGCACATTCCCTTATGCGGCAATCTGGCGAGTACTTACCACCTTCGTCTCCCGCACCGCGCTTGAACGCCCATGCAACCGCTACGCCTGCTCCGCTGGCGCCACTTGCACCAATGGCGAGTGCACACGAGGCTGCTCGCCCGTCCCACACATCAACGGCCCCATCAAATTCATACATGATGCCGCACTCGAATTCCTCCCTGTCTTACTTTGGTGTGTCGCACCCGCCTCGTACATCCACCAATATGGCGGGTTTCACGTCGGATCAGTCTGGAGCCGAGCGGGGCACACCAACCTCCTCGTCCCTGGCTGTCCGACCTGCTACATGGAATCGGCACTCCTCCCATTGCAGGCTCTCTTGCACATGTTCAGAAGTCAAGAATCGATATTTATCGTGATCACAAATCCAATGGACCCAAATGTAAATAGTGTAACGGGACTTTAAAGCAAACAAATGACTGAGTGCAATGGAATCGGCAGCTCGCAATGCATTCTGATATCTCCGCCAAGGCGCCTCTGATTCTGTCTTCACTTGCGCCCGCGGCCCGCCGAGAACGTCCATCGCCTCGTCCGACAGCAGCGCAAGCTGATCAACCACCATTGCCCGTGCCGGCCATGTCTACCCAAGATGCCCACCACGTCCGCGACAGGCTCCTCTTCCAGCTCGACATGGAGCTGTACATGCGCCAGCAGGAGCAGGCCACCATCGAGCGCCAGCTTGCCGACGCCGAAAACACGTTGCGTGTTCTGCGCCAGTTGCAGGCCACGGGCACGTATCACGAGACAGTACATGCATATCAGACTTGGTTTGCGTCTGGAGCTGCTGCTGCTGCTGCTGCTTCTGCTGCTTCTCACCATCAAGAACTTCCGGCAAGCAAAGCGGCACCATCTGGTGCGTCGTCACGACGGTCGACACCCGCAAATTCGCCGGCAATCACTGCTCGACGGCTGCCGGCCGGTGGGGTTGTTGGAGGCACTGCCAGTGCAAGGACATCTCGTGCAGCCACACCGGTCCCCTCGGCTCCGCCCTCACCGCCACGACCGCTACCCATGCCTTTGGCTACGGCAATCCCAGCCCCGCCTCCGTCAACAGTCGCATCGGCCGACTCGGCATCCAACTCGGGCACCGCAACCACGACTACTGCCGTGACCGGCCCAAGCGCCAACCAATTGCTCTTTGTCAAACTCGACGACAACTCGTTCATCCAACTGACATGCCCAAACTGTGATCGCCTCCACTTCAAGTCTATTTTGGCCCTCATCAACCACGCTCGCTCCTCCCACAAAGTCACGTACCGGTCGCAAATGGATTTCATTCGCAAGTTCAACACGCCCGTCGCCGACTCGGACGTGCCGCTCGACCACCCATGCCGCACCAAACCGCCCATATCACTTTCCGGTGGGCCGCTCGACTTGCCCACACAACCGCCACTGGATCGTGACGTGCCACAGGGTGAAGCAGGCATGACCCGCTTCCACTATGTGCGCCAAGTGCAAGTCGGCAACCTGTCGCGCTCGCTTCCGGAAGCCAACAAGCGCCCACCAGCGTACCCTGGCGGCCCGCCCACCATTGGCCGCGGCGTGCTGGACGAGCACACGGGCATTTGGCACACGCACCAATGGGTCGCCTATGTCAAAGAGTCGCCCTGGAGCGAACCGTGTCAGGTCTATGTCACACGCGTCCGGTTTCATTTGCTCGACAAGGAACAGTACCCACCGCCGCTCAATGTCGTGGATGTAGATGAGCCGCCGTTCAGTGTGACGCGCACGGGTAGGGACAAGGCGTTTCCCGTCAAGGTGGAGGTGTTTTTCGCGGATCCAGACAAGAATCGGCCTGCCATGGCCCTGTTTGACATGAAGATGGACCAAGCGTTTACAGGCAGGGACGTTCAGGGCCATTTGGCCATGTTAGACGTCGAGCTCGACAAGGATACCGACTTCACGAATCGCAAGATCCTGAATGTGCAGGCAAGGGCGCCCATGTCGCCATCATCTTCGCTTGCTGTTGCCAGCACCTCTCAAGATCACCTCGATGACCCGACACCCTCACCATCGTTCTTGACCTTGTCCTCGCCGTCCTCTCGCCTGTATCCGCCCATCCCAGCCTCCATCACGCCCTACATCCACCACCTGCTGCCCGACTTTCCACTCATCCACGCCCGCCCCCCACCAACGCTTTCTGTGCCATACACGGTCGCACGATCCACGGCCGAGTTCCAATCGTGGCCCCTTTTGCGGCAACGTGCCGTCGAGTGGCTGCGCGCGCGGTCGCTGGCTGTGGCCATTGAAACGCAAGTGGTGCCGGATTTGGGCTTCGACAATCAGGTGCGCATGAAGGCGGCAAGGTTGACGACCAAGCGGTTGGTGTTGTGGCTCCGGGAATGTGGGTTGAGTCCTGGGGTGGATGTGGAGCCGATGGTTGGACCCCCCGACTGGGCGATCGAAGGAGATGATGACGAGGACGAAGACAAGGAGACACGCGAAGAGAAGGTGTGTAGCGGATGCGGCTTTATCACCAACCAACATACGTACTCGACCTGTCCGATGGTTCCGCTGTTGCCAATCCCACCACCTCCTGCACCGACACTCGAGCCACCGGCCGATGGCCAGCTGGTCCGCACATCCCAAACCCTCGACCTTCGCGGGTGGCAACCGCACATTCCCATGACGCTGTACGACCCGCGCATCGCCGCCATGATTGAATCCTGGATCGCCCCTCTGTCCCTGCCAACCTTCCAATCGCTCGCACACATGATCGGATCCACAACACGCCCGCCGCCTCCTGCTCCGCTTCCGTCACGCCCAGTCGCGTTTCGCGACCCAACCGGCGTGCGCCTCATTGACCCTTCGCCCGCCCCATACTTTCCACCACCCACTCCCCCAGAGCTCACGGCGCTGCACCCGGCCGATGCACACCAAGTCGCCAACCGCCGCCACCAGTACTTTACCGACCCGGCGCTGCCCATGAAACCTGCAAAACTCGCCTTTGGCGTCGGCCTCCCCGTGCGCCCGCCTGCAGTCGTGCCACCGCAACGCCCACATCCGGCGGCCGTGCACGTTGCTACGCGCCTCGGCGCGCGCCCGGCACATCACCCGACACAGCCGTACACGCACGCGGGCCGCGCGCATTCGCGCATGTCGCCGCTCATTACAAGGTTTGACGGGACGCTTGGCCGGCGCGAGCACACGTATGCGTTGCTTGGAGAGGTCATGCAAGTGTTTTTGCGGCGGCTGGTTTCGGCGGCGGTGGATGCAGCCAGAGAGGAGCGTGAGGCAAGTGCGGATCCAAAGGGAGTGGGAGGCAAGCAGGTGCTTGTGCCGAGGCATGTGGCCATGGGGGTGGTGAGGTCGGTCCAGAAGGGAGGAGGAGGGAGTAGGGTTGGGTTGGAGTGGTTGGTGGATGGGTGGATGGGTGGGGGAGGAGGGGCGGCGAGTCAAAAAGTTCGAGTCCAACAGGGAGAAGAAGAGGAGGATCGCATGGATGTGGATCTGGTTGATATGCGGCATGACCAAGTGGTTGAACGGGTGGCTGAGCGAGACCCCAGTGCACCGGTTTCTGTGAAAACCGAACCGGGCATCCCATGAGTCTACCACGTGTTTAAATATGTATAGACAACACTGTCTCTTCATGCATGTCCCACGTGTATATTCTAGCATTGAAATGTGATTCACGGCAGCATCGGTACACAGGTACAACTCATACACCCCCTTGCTGTCGCAAGACTCTTGGTAAGAAGTGCGCCTATCCTTACCACCACCCATCCTCGTCCTCCTCGTCCTCACTCATGCCCATGTACTCGGCAATCCCATCCGGACACAAGCCAGATTGCAACCACCACGCCCTTATGTTTTCTTCAAGCGCCACCTCGCCCGCAACAAAGCTCTGCGGACACGCAGAAATGTGCAAACCAGACTGCGTCATCCACCAATCCAATGCGCGCACAGAAATTCCTTGGCTCGCCGCAACAAGCACATTGTTCACATTGACTGTGTCCATCAAATCCTTGCGACAATCCTTGATGTACTTGAGCATGGCCACATTGCCGCGCTGTGACAGAGTCTTGAGATCGGGCATGGAAACGCCGGGCAGCTTTAGCATTGCTGCCACAATGTGCGCGCTGATAGGATCCTCAATGGTCCCACAATTGACATGCCCGCCGGTCCATCCGCGCAATTGCGGAACATTTGCCCACCACCACAGCAACGTCTTGGCCGAGTAAGTGCACCCGGGAACCAAGCCCACGATGCATTCGCGCAACGAGAATGTCTTGACGAACACGTCCAAAGACACCTTGCCCAAGAACCAGTCGAGCGCGCCCAAATTGCCCACCGTGCTCGCGGCGGTGATGCACGCAACCGGATTCAGATCCAAGCCCGCATCGTGCCACAACTGCAAGATGGCAACACACGCCGTCGGCGTGCACTGGGCGGGCACACTTCGGCACACCGATGGGCATGGCCCGCCCAATTCTGGGAGAAAAGTGGTCATTGGGCCAGCCTTGTTGAGCCACCAATCCCAAAGCTCGACGTTGCAATGGTCTTGATAGTACCAGGTATCGGCGACAGTCCCACGCGCGCTCATGCCGCGAGCTTCCAGCTGATGTTTCCACCAATTCAACACGTGTGCCGAGCGAGCTTTGCGAAATGCGGCCGAAAATGCAGACTTGAGCTGTTGATTCGTAACCGTCAAGTGCGAAACCAACCATTCGAGCACTTGGACTTGGTTGCCGCCGGCAAACTCGAGGTACTTGCCCGGCTTGCCCACGTCGAGCTGAAACCCATGTGCAAAGAGCCAATCGAAAATTTTGACGTCGCTGTGAATACACGCACCGATAAACGGATCGTCTTGTACCGCCGGCCATGAAGTCGCAGCAGGCGAGCTGGAATCCACGTGCTCGATAATCCATTCCAACACTTCAAGATCGTTGGCCTCTGCGGCGGCCGCCAACAGCTGTCTCTGTGATCCGACAAGGCATCTCTTGTTGAGCAGCCACTGCAATGCTCGAGTATCGCCCGCCACGCAGCCCGCTTGCGATGCGGGCCAGTGCTCGACTCGAAAAGTAGCAATCCCGAGCGAATCGATCCAATCAAGCAACTTGCCTTTCACGGCAAACTCCAAAGCCCAATCATCCATCTCCTCCTTGGGCTTCCCATTGTTGTACGCATCCACAACCTCCGGATGTGACTTGCACCATTCCAGCACAGGTACATTCCCTTTCTTGAATGCCGCCGGCAGCACTGGCACCAGCACAAGCTCCTTGTCCACTGTCTTGGCCATCTTCACCCACCAATCCAATAGATTGGGTCTTGCCCTGTCGGCAATAAACCGCACCAGCTCTTGCTCGTCCTCGTCCAAGGCCTCCTTGACTCTTTTGTGCGCTTCGGGGACATGTGTCATCAACCAATCCAGCACGGCCACATTTGCTCCCCTTGATGCCTGCAAATACCCGCCCACAATTACGCTCGCGGCTTCTCGCGTATCCGGGCATGTGGGGAACCCACGCCTTGCCCACCAGTCAAGTACTTTGTCGTGACCTGCAAAACAGGCAGAGCTCAGAGCAAGCCCGCCAATCTAAAACACCAGACCGGACTCGTCGAGCCACCAGTCAAGCGCCTCTGTATGCCCGCGTGCAAATGCGCACCCCATGGGACTCTTGTAATTGACAGGCCGCCCGCCGGGCTGCTTGCTCCAAGCGAGCATGAACCTGAGTAGATCCACATCATTGAGCTTGGTAGCGGCATCGAGGTCGACGTGCGGGAGGTGCATGAGTGCGACCTTGGTCAGCAACGGGGCGGCCGAGCGAGGCAGCGCATTGAGCGGTTGCGCAATCGAGGCAGGATTCCACATCGACAAAATGGCGGCGTGGCGGATGGCCAGGGCCAAGATGGGTTCGGCCACGTCGGTCGACAGGATTGGTAGGCGCTCGGGCACAGTGTCGAGAGCGTCAGGAAACAATTGCATGGCGAGGTTCTTCTTGTTGCGCTGCATAAGGCAAGGGCGATTCATTGCAACGGCAGCAGCGCAGCAGCAGCGGGCCTCAGGGCAGCAACCGTTCGTCCATCTGCGGTGATCGATGATGATGGCATGTGATGGGCAACTGTTGGCTGCCAACACTCTCGAGTTGTCCGCGCCGGCCCGCATCATGGCCCAAGGCCCACGTCCGAGACGCACAAGCACACCACGATACTCTATGCAATTGCCCGCCATGAATGACCATGCCTCCAGCTTGAACGCCAACCAGTCATCGATGCCGATTGATCTGGCCGAACTCGTCCTCGCTCGCACCATTCATCTCGCTGCCGTTACGTCGTTATGGAATCCCACCTCGATTGCGCAACCGCTCAATGCGCTGCCTCGCTCGGCCGCCCCTTTGCTGACCAAAGTCGCACTCATGCACCTCCCGCACGTCGACCTCGATGCCGCTACCAAGCTCAATGATGTGGATCTACTCAGGTTCATGCTCGCTTGGAGCAAGCAGCCCGGTGGGCGACCCGTCAATTACAAGAGTCCCATGACTGTGGGCATGCGCTCAGGATCCCTTGCTGCCCTCAACTGGTGGATGGATGAGTCTGAGCTGTGTTTTGCGTGGCATGTCGCTGCAATCAAGGCGGCGTGCATCAATGGCCGTATCGATGTTCTCGAATGGTGGGCGGAACGTGGATTCCCGCATTTATCCGACATGGAATCTGTGGCGGACATTATCTTTGTGGCAACTGAAGGCGGTCATGTGCACGTTCTGGATTGGCTGTGGTCGCAATTCCCAAACGCTCAGGTACGATTTGAGGAGGTGGTCAACGGTCTGTCGTCTGATTACAACGAAACACCAATCATGCAGTTGGCGGCAAAAAGCGGTTGTATCGCTGTTCTCGAATGGTGGATGACTATGAGCAAATCGAAATTGAGCAAGGCTCCATCGCTCGCCGCGATCGTTGCTGTGGCCCTAAATCACGGTCATGTACACGTGCTGGAATGGTGCAAGTCGCAACCCGAGGTGCTCGAGCAGCAGCGTCAGCAGCCTTGGATTGCGGTCGGCGCAGGGAGCCCATTGACTCTGGCAATCAAGAATGGGTTGCTTGTTTGGATTGATGAGTTGGACCTATGCGTTTCGGCAAACGAGTATTGGGGTGGGTCAAGTACCGCGTGCGCTCAAGGCGATATTCAAGCGTTGCAATGGCTTCAGCGCAAAGGATATCTGGTTGGAACCCCGGTTCAATTGACATGTTATGCAGCTGCTTCCTCACTACCTGCCAGCACAATCATAGACACGCTGGAATGGATTCTCGTGCATGTTGACCCGAGTACGTCGCAATCCGTCCTGCTTCATGAGGAGTTTTCAGATCCTGTGCACAGAGCTTGCTCTGGTGGCGCAGTTCAAGTCTTGGATTGGTTGGATTCGCATGGGTACAAGATTGACCCAAATCGCTTGGCGGCCTGTTTTGAGACGGCCACAAGGTTTTCCCATGTAAGTGTGCTTGATTGGTTGCTGATTCATAGCGCAATTCCTGCTGACGAGCTTCGAGCCATTGCATCAGTCAAGATTTCACTCCAGTATTACCACGACGTTGCGACCTGGAATTGGTGGTTGACACACTGTGGGCTGTCGGAAAAGTTTGCTGGCTGCTTCAACTGGTGTGTCTTTTACAGCAAAATGGATGGCCGTGATTGCATTGCCATTCTAAACCTGTGGTTGGAGCACTTTGAATCGTATCAATTTGGATACTCGTGTATCAAGGCTGCTGTTTCTTCTGGGCATGTTGAGGCCCTTGACTGGTTCTTGCATCATGGTCAAGTGTCCGAAAAGTCGTTTCAGCAGGCATTTCACGCTTGCTCATGCGAGCATTACCCGCACCTACTGCTTTGGTGGTGGGCCAATGCACACCGATTGGGTGCTCTCAAGCGTGGCCGTTTGCAGTGGGAACCGCTATCCAAGCCGATACCCGGTCACCTCATGCGCACCATGCTCAAAATGTCGTTTCCCATCTGCGATCTCGAGACCTTGTCAATTTCGGGCAGAGTGCCTATGCTCAAGTACTTGCACGACAACAACAGGCTGCAAAAAGTGCTACACTCGGGCTTGCCGCAGTCGGTGCTTGTTGCAGCATCCAGAAGCAAGCAGGTCCATGTTCTTGATTGGTGGAGGACGCAAGCCGGGGCGCACATTGTTGAGTGTCCCAGGGCAGTCAGAGAGGGGAAAATCAGGATGACTGCGCCAGTCAAGAGGTGGTGGCTCGAGTCAGGGTTGTGTGACACGATTGTGGATTACGTTGGGAGGGAATCTGGGAGCGAAGATGACGAGGAGGAGGAGCAAAGTGACGAGGACGATTCTTGAGTGAATCTGACAATGTATGCAACTCCAGTATAGCCCGCCTTTTCCACAGCACCTGTGTAAATACATTCAAACCCCTCCATCGCGAGCTCGAGCACATCGCATTTCATCCAAGAAAGCAGCTCGGATGGGGTCGCCGATCTGCTCGACGTCACCTGCGAGGCCATGCCGCCGATGGAAACATTACGACTCTCTCCCTCGACCTGTTTCCATACAGGGTTCAATGCAACTAGGAAGCACAATGTATGAAATGGACCGTACCCGCCCGTCGCCCTCGACCATCATGCACTCGCCTGCCGACCCATACCTGACACTCGAGCTCGCTGACTGCACGCTCGCCATTGCCGTTCAGCGCGCTGCCGTCGCCTCGCTGTGGAATCCCGTGGCAATCTCTCAACCGCTCAATGTTCTGCCTCGCTCGACTGTGCCCTTGCCGACCAAGGTTGCACTCATGCACCTCCCACACGTCGATTTGGACTTTGCAACCAAACTCAATGACGTCTCGCTGCTTCGATTGATGCTTGCGTGGAGCACGCGGCCAGGCGGCCGGCCTGTCAATTACAGCGACCCAATCACGCTTGCCATGCTCGCGGGACATGTGCGTGCCCTCGACTGGTGGATTGATGAGTCTGGGCTGTGCTTCAAGTGGAATGTCGCCGCAATCAAGGCGGCGTGCATCAATGGGCGTATCGATGTTCTCGAATGGTGGGCGGAACGTGGATTTCCGCATTTATCTGACATGGAATTTGTAGCGGACGTCATCTTCGCGGCCACAGAAGGTGGACATGTGCATGTTCTGGATTGGCTGTGGTCACACCTCCCAAATGCCCAAGATCGATTCGTTGAGGCGGTTCATGACGTGTCGTATCAATACTATGGGACACCGATCATGAAGATGGCGGCAAAAAGCGGTTGTATCGCTGTTCTGGAATGGTGGATCGCCAAGGCCAAATCGAAATTGAGCAAGACTCCATCGCTCGCACCAATTGTTGCCGCAGCCCTTTATCACGGTCATGAGCACGTGCTGGAATGGTGCAAGTTGCATCCCAACGTGATCAAGCAGCAGCGCATCTTTCCTTGGAATATGGTTGGTGCAAGTCCGTTGACTACAGCGGTCATGAATGGGTTGCGTGGTTGGATTGATGAGCTCAGCCTCCTCGTGCTTCCGAACGAGTATTGGTCGGCGTCCAGGATGGCGTGCCAGAGAGACACCCAGGCATTGGAATGGTTGCAACAGAAGGGGTACTTGGTTGGATCGAGGTATCAGTTGACGAGCATTGCTGCTAGTTCATTGCAACCAGCTACCAAGACCATTGACACGTTGGAATGGATTCACAAGCATGTGGATGCAACGATTCCCGCGCACGAAGAAACTCATGAGACCGTTTGGGAGCCAATGTTTGGTGCTTGTGGGGTTGGCAAAGTGCACGTCTTGGACTGGCTCGTTTTGCACGGGAACAAGATTGGCCAGGATGGCTTGGCGGAATGTTTCCATGCTGCCACCAGGAATTGTCATGTTAATGTCCTTGATTGGTTACTCATGCAAAGCGCCATTTCTTCCGATCAACTACGAGGCATGGCCTCGGGTATCGTTTCCCTGGTCGATTGTGACTTGGCGACTTGGAACTGGTGGTTGGAACACTGTGGGCCGTTGGACAAGTTTGCTGAGTGCTTTGACTCGTTCATCTTTTACGGCCAGGAGGATAATCGAGATTGTCTTGCTATTCTGCAACTCTGGTTGGATCATGTCAAGTCGGTCTGCTTTGGAGCATCGAGCATCAAAGCCGCAATTGCTTCTGGCCATCTTGAGGCCCTGGAATGGTTTCTGCACACGGCTCATGTTTCTCAAGAATCCTTTCGTGCGGCGTTTTTTGCACGCTCTTGTGGTTCTTGCCCGAAATTGTTGCTTTGGTTCTGGGCCAACGCTGCCCAACTTGGGCTATCGCTTTTCAATCAAGACTCGGAGCCAATTCAGTGGGAGCCACTTGAAGACCCAATCCCGACTCACCTTGCACGTATCATGCTAAAAATGCCTCACGCTCCCATCTATGAAATTGAGACCTTGTCAGAATGTGACTGTGTGCCCATGCTCCAGTTCTTGTGTGACGGCAACACGATGCCATGCGTGCACAATGTGGACTTGGAGTCAGTTCTCATTGTTGCATCGAGCAACGAGCTATACCACGTTCTGGATTGGTGGAAGATGCGATCTGGATTGCAAATCGTGCAGTGTCCAAGGGCCATCATGGAGGGAGAGGTGAGGATTACTCCTGGCATCAAGAGGTGGTGGCTCGAGACGGGATTGTGTGATACGATTGTCGACTATGTTAGTAGTGAAGGACAGGAGGAGGATTGGTAGGTAAAAGTGATTGGACGAGGATGAATCCTCGTTCGTTTTTGAATACACGCCCTCATCAAACTAGACAATACTTATCAACGGATCACCAACCGATTGAGCTAGGTATTTCTTCGTGTAATCATGGCGACGAGGAGGTAGTACGACGAGGTCAGATCCTCCACTTCGGCTGCTTGCCAGTGGTGACCTTCCTGCTGCCGCGCCGCTTTTTTCGCTAGCTCTCGTATTCTCTCTCTGAATGGCGGACAAAGCAAACACCAATGAATGCCCGAAACTCAATGCAATATGAATGCAACCAATTCCAACCCGCACACACAGCTGCAGCAGGTAACCGCAGACCCAGTCCTCACGCTCGAACTTGCAGACCTTGCGCTCGCGATGGCCGTTCAACACGCCGCTGTCACATCGCTGTGGAACCCAATCGTAATCAGCCAACCGCTCAATGCGCTTTCTCGGTCCGCATCACCCTTACCGACCAAGGTCGCCCTCATGCACCTGCCGCACGTCGACCTTGACACGGCCACAAAGCTCAACAATGTGGATCTGCTCAAGTTTATGCTGGCATGGAGCAAAAAGCCCGGTGGACGACCTGCGAATTACTCGCACCCAATGTTGCTGGGCATGCGCGCAAGCGCGTTGGCCGCGCTGGACTGGTGGCTCGACCAATCTGGCCTGTGTTTTCAACGAGACTTGCGAGGGGTGCT
The DNA here is from genome assembly GCA_002102555.1 of Catenaria anguillulae PL171. Classification (NCBI taxonomy): domain Eukaryota; kingdom Fungi; phylum Blastocladiomycota; class Blastocladiomycetes; order Blastocladiales; family Catenariaceae; genus Catenaria; species Catenaria anguillulae. Next base: position 76,613 of record MCFL01000020.1, on the reverse strand, counting down.
CGAGGCATGCACGCTCGGTCGACTCAATGTGCTGGAATGGTGGAAAGGCCGATCGTTTGTCGGATATCACTCGCGCTTGGAGAATGGAAAGGTCCCGGAAGTCACGGTCGTCATTTCTGCAGCGACCCGTGCTGGGCGGTTGGATGTGTTAGATTGGTTGTGGAAGCATTTGCCGGATGCGCAGGCTGCGTTCAAGCAAGCGTGTCAAGAGGAATCGGCCATCATGGAGGCGGTTGCACAGTCGAGGCATGATGTTGCTGTGACAGTGGCTGAATGGTGGTTGGAAAAGTGCCGTACAGAGTCCCTGGGTCCAATGCCCTCCTTGGCACCTGTGCTTTTGCATGCGCTTGCCAAGAGATGTGTTGCACTGTTGGAATGGTGCAAGTCCCATAGGCAAGTCGTGGAGCACTATCAAGCCGGACGCACAACTCAGCGGGTGTACAGTGCAGGACAAAGTGCATTGGCGCTGGCTGTGGTTGGTAACGCCCTTGACTGGATTGACTCGCTGGGCATTGTACCGACCAAGGGCGAGTATGCGATTGCAACAGAGACAGCGTGTGCAATTGGCAACACGGATGCACTCAAGTGGTTGCAAGACAAGGGTTGGCTGGTCGGATCTCGCTTCCATTTACTTTGTTCGGTAACTCAGCAATCGGAACATGGCTTTGCCATCGAGAGTCGCATGCTGCAGACCTTGCAATGGATTCACGACCATGCGGCTTTGGATTTGGATCCCGAAGAAGAGCAGTATGCAGTCATGATGGGCGACAGCGTGTACAGGGACCTTTGTACGTTTGGGCACGTTAAGGTGCTCGATTGGCTGCATTCACATGGATACCAACTTGACAATGGCGATTGGGAGCATTTTTTTGGCGAGGCCACCAATGGCCAGCATCTCAATGTGCTTGAATGGTTGGCTGCTCACACCAAAGCTTCAAAGAAACGGCTCACTGAAATCGCCACGCGCCTTGAATGGGAATCCCACGACTTGAGCATTTGGAAATGGTGGTTGGCTCGCCTTGGCGCGCTAGACGCATTCGCCCGCATCATTGTTGCTCCTGCATTCTATTTACCACACGAAAACCCACACTGCACACTGATTCTCCAACTATGGCTTGATTCCGGCGCTGTGCTCGATTATGCTGCTTGCATCAATTCGGCCAGCATTGCGGGCAATGTCGCTGTACTTGACTGGTTCCTTCACGTACTCGGCGTGCCCATGGAGCAATTTGTTTCCGCATTCACGGGATCGGTGGATGTCCAAGCCAAGTTTGACCGCCGCCGCTCCAGCTTCTCGTACACGGCAAACGTACTGCTGTGGTGGCGGAGCAGCATCCCGCAGGTTCACAGTCTCGCACATACGACCCAGCTATCCAAGAAACATGCAACAGGTAGCAATCCGATTAAGGCACACATTCTCACGTCCATGCTCAAGTTTCCGCGCTTTCCCATGCTGGACGCTCGCTTGTTGGTCGGAGAGGAGAACGTGGCCATGTTCATGTACCTTTGCAAAGATCCCGCTGTTTGTGACGCATTGCGTAAAGGTCCGGCATTGAAGTTTGCGCTCCTTTGGGCAAAACAGCGACAGCAGGAACATGTGATTGAGTGGTGGACGTCGCAGTCTGGGTTTGAGATGCCAGAAGGATGGGAATGGTAAAGAAAAGCGGGTACAAATCATGAACCATGATTTGGAATGTCGTGTTTTGTTTCTTGTCAAATCCCAAAGCTGTTTCAATCTAAATAGTATTCTTGCTCTTCGTTCGCAGCTATTTGCTTTGCACCTGCCGCTCCGAGTCTATAGAATGCTAAGTACCTGTGCGCAGCGCACGAAACCGACCTCCCCTCGAAGACACAACATGCAACCGTGACTCAACTGGCGGCCGGCCCTGGCCGCGTTGCAATATTTGATGAACAGAATGCACGTCGTAAATGCGAAGTGCACCAATTGAAATGTCGCCGAACGTCATACGCACCTGCCCTATGCAATCTGCCCGCCATGAATGACCATGCCTCCGGCTTGAACGCCAACCAGCCATCGATGCCGATTGATCTGGCCGAACTCGTCCTTGCTCGCACCATTCATCTCGCGGCCGTTACGTCGTTATGGAATCCCACCTTGATTGCGCAACCGCTCAATGCGCTGCCTCGCTCGGCCGCCCCGTTGCTGACCAAAGTCGCACTCATGCACCTCCCGCACGTCGACCTGGACACCGCAACCAAACTTAACGATGTGCATCTGCTCAGATTCATGCTCGCTTGGAGCAAGCAGCCCGGTGGGCGACCCGTCAACTATAAACAGCCCATGTACGGCGCAGGCAATTTAGAAGCATTGGATTGGTGGTTTGATGAGTCTGGACTGTGCGTCAAATGGGACGTCGAGTGCATCGCTGGAGCATTCGACGATGGCAATGTGCACGTCTTGGACTGGTGGGAAGCGCGTGAGTTTCCGCATGTCGTGATTGGGTTTGAGGTGGACTTGGGCATGGCCATTTTTGCCGCCACGGTGCGTGGCCATCTGCATGTCATGGACTGGATTTGGGCTCGCCTGGCTGACTCAGCGGACAAGTTTTGGGTTGCTTGCCAGCATGTACTATTTGTTGGAGCAGCCGCACGCAGTGGCCAATTGTCTGTCTTGGAATGGTGGGTGCAAAGGTTGCCAAACAACTCTCAATCCCATCTTGCGGAGGTACTTGCAGTGACATTCAAAGAAAAGCACGCTCATGTGTTGGAATGGTGTTTGCAGCACCCCGACGTTGTTGAGCAGTATTCCAAGCAGAAAGAGCAGTCACTTTGCGAGGATGAAATGGTGTTGCCGTTTGCGATTCAAGGTGATCTGATGAATTGGATTGACACCCTGAAGGTGGTCCCGTTTCCGAAAGAGCATTGGCCGGCATCGCGCGCGGCTTGCGATTCAAGCAATGTGGAAGCATTGGAATGGCTGCAGCGCAAACAGTATTTGGCTGGGTCTCGCAAGCAATTGATGTTGCTTGCAGCCAATGCCGCTACTCAAGAAAGCAAGAGGTTGGCGACGATGAAATGGATCAACGAGCATGTGCCTGCAAGTGTGCCAAGCGTGCGCGACAGCGACTTTGACAATGTCCATGAATCCCACGATGCATTCTCACGCGCTTCGGAAAAGGGTGATGTTCAAGTGTTGGATTGGTTGTTTTCGGAGTATGGCATAGATTCCACAAAGATCGAGCAGTGCTTTCAATCTGCTTGCAATGGCCATGTGCTTGACTGCTTGTTCGCTCACACGTCTCATTCGTCAAGTTTACTCAAGCGCATTGCGTTCCGATGTATGTCTCAGAGCCACAAATCGGCCTTGGATGTCTTGGATTGGTGGAAACAGAAGCTAGCTGAAGGGGTGTTTTCCCTGTCTGAAGATGACCCAAGAGTTTCACTTCATCAGATTCAAGTCGATGTTGTTGAATGGTGGCTGCTGCGCTCGGGCGATATCCGCAGCCAGCTTGATTTGCATTCATTTCCGTACGCCGCCCTATTAAACCCAACTTTGCACTCGGAAGATGAGCGCACTGGTTCACGAAACAAGGGTCTGCGGATCGTGCAGCTGTTCTGGGATGCAAAAGTACCGATTGATTTGGCCAAATGCATCCACGCAGCGAGCATTGGCGGGAATCTTGCCGCATTGGACTGGTTTTTGCATGTTGCCAAGGTCCCCATCGCGCACTTTATTGACGCATTCACCTCTCCGTCACACAATAAGGTAAACTATGTGATTGGTTGGGACATGGACAATCATGCGCAATCGTTGCTGTGGTGGGGGGCAAACATTCCTCAAGTATTTCAGGTTGCCGTCAACCGCGGACCATACTCAAATCCGATCCATGTGCACATTCTCCGGTTAATGCTAAAGCAAGACTGTCTTCCCTGGCACAGCGCTGCGTTTATGTCGTGCCAAGGAAACGTGGCCATGCTCAAGTATCTGAAAGAGAATGATTTAGAGGGCCGCAGCATGGTGCTCGATAACTGCGATTTGAATGCAGCGCTGCTTTCTGCCAGCTCTGCAGCCCAGCCGCATGTCCTGGACTGGTGGAAATCAGAGTCTGGTATGGAGGTTTCATGCCCAAAGAAGATTGAGGATGGCCGTGCTTCCGTAGACTATAGCGCTCGTCAATGGTGGAAGGCCTCCGGCCTGTGTCGCGGCAAACTTGAATGGATGGTCGAGTAAGTTATTGTTGCCCAAGTCTGTGCATTGACAAATATTGAACTGGCCTGTAATGTATCTCTACCGATCAGTGTGCATTTTCAGTCGCATCACGAAAAGTATTCCACGCTCCCGGACAGATATCAATACAAACCAAGTGCACTGCACCTGCCATTGAAGTTGGTAACGGACATGAATCGGACTAGGCGAACTCGGCTTGCCTGCCGAGTCGCTGAATCGGTCTCGACGCTCGTCCTCCGATCTGCCACCAAATCAACGAGGAGCTGCGAGAAAAAAGTAAACTGCAAGGAAGCATCAATTTTGCAACCGCTCAATGCACTGCCTCGCTTGGTCACCCCGCTGCTCACCAAAGCCGCTCTCATTCATCTCCCACACGTCGACTTTGATACGGCCACCAAACTCAACGATGTAGACTTGCTTCGAGTCATGCTCGCTTGGCGTGCGCATCAGGGTTATTGAGGTGGATGACCCAACGTTCAATGCCAACTATGCTCACTCGCTGGATCTGTACATGAGCGCTGGCAAGGACGGGGATCTACAAGTGTTGCACTGGCTGCGATTGAAGCAGTATGGACTCGACTAAGCCATGATGTCTCAATACTTTGAATTGGCAAGCAACACTGACGTCCTCGACAGGTTATGTGCCCATTCTACGGTTTCACGCGAGTCGCTGCGAGTCATGGCGTTTTCAGGCTGTGTGCAAGAGGCGCCGCACTCATGCTACATTTCTGTCTTGGATTGGTGGAAGAAAAAGGTACTCGACAGCATCGACGACACTGACCTGCAAGTGTACTTATGCCATGCTGAATATTCGGCGGAAGCGCTCGAGTGGTGGCTGGCTCCCGCTGTACGCCATCATGTCGACATTTTGTCATTTCCAACTGAACACTTATTCAAGAAAGGCACGGCGGGCAAATCTCATTGGGACAGTGTCCGCACCTTGCAAGCCTTGTGGGATGCCTGAGTCCCAATCGACATTGCAAAATGCAGTCACGCAGCAAGCACTAGACTGATTTTTGCACATGGTCAGGCTCCCAAGGCACATTTCATGTCCGCCTTCTCATCGCCCTATAGTGCGCGCCACGGGTTTACTGAAGGCAGCCACACCGACTCGTTGCTTTTGTGGTGGGCAAACATTCCTCAAGTGTGCAATCCACGTCTGCGAATCAATGGTGGGCCCTATGAGAGAGTCCGATTAATGTGCACATTCTCAAGACGATGTTCAAGCAAGAGCGACGTTTTTTGATGATTGCATGGCTGGCAGAGATGGAATGACATCGATTCTTTAGCGTTGCAGCGTCGAGTGGTTGATTTCAGTCCAATTGAGCTATGTACATGTATCATTAACTCTTTCCCTCGTCCATTTTCGCAACTGGACATGACTTGGACAACAGCCTGCCTCGTGGTTGCATGGTCCGCCGATCGAGCGAAGAATTTGTCGATCCAAAATGCGGCCATTTGTCACCATTTCTTTCATTGTTTCGTTTTCGGACATGATGACGGAAGCGATTTCGCATTCAATACATTCGCACCACTCGATGCCATTCAACAACGTCAATTCAAAGACTAGTATACCTGCAGCAGCCATGTCCACATTCTCCACCGCGCTCCAGCTGACCGACCTCAACGACTACATTGCCCCCTCGCAAGCATGCATCAAGCCCGTTGAAATCCCAAAATCCAACGACTCGGCCACAACCGCCTTGACCCAAGACGAGGCCACGGGCGCCGTGTACCAAGTGACACTGGACGACCCCTCTGCCGCACCTTCATCATCGACGCAAATCACGGAAACAGCCACCATCTCGCTCAACGACTGCTTGGCGTGCTCGGGCTGTGTCACTTCGGCAGAGACGGTCTTGATTACCGCCCAGTCGCACTTGCAGGTCCTCGAGCACATCAACAAGTCTGCCAGCCAAGGCAGCCAAGACGATGCTCGGCCGCTGATTGTGTCCGTGTCGAGGCAATCGCTCGCCAGTTTGGCCGCAAAGTACAATTTGCCGCTCATGGGTGTGGCCCGGCGTGTCGTTTGGTTTGCAAAGCATGTGTTGGGTGCCGCAGAGGTGGTGGATGTGGCGTTTGCTCGGGACGTGGCGTTGATGGAGGCGACGGCCGAGTTTGTCGAGCGGGTCAAGACGCATGTGCAGCGGTTCCCACCAAGTGTCAAGCAACAAGTCGAATCGCCTGCGGCGGTTGACGAAACGCAGCCAAAGAAACGCATCCGTGGCCGCCGCGCACTCACTGCCTCGACTTCGGCATCCGACGCTGCCCTAGATTTTTCCAACCATGCCTTGCCCATGCTTGCGTCAGCATGTCCTGGGTGGATCTGCTATGCCGAAAAGACGCAGCCATATGTCCTGCCGCTCATCTCAAACACCAAATCCCCGCAGCAGATTTCCGGGTCGCTTGTGCGCTCGTCGCCACATTTGCAGCGCGCATTTCATGTGGCCGTCATGCCGTGCTACGACAAGAAGCTCGAGGCCAGCAGGCAGGACTTTTACGACGAGATTTTGGGTACTAGGGATGTGGATTGTGTGCTGGCAACCACCGAGCTGGATGTCTTGTTTGGGAGCGTCGAGGGTAAAGGGGTACCAAGCGGCGGGTTTGTCGAGTTTCCCGAAGCGTGCGACTTGGGCAAGTGGTGGAAGATGGATGCAAGCAACAAGAAGTTGGTCGGCACGCCTGGGTCGAGCTCGGGCGGGTACTTGGAGCACTTGATGGTCGCTGGCGCCCGGTCCTTGATGGGCGGCCTGGATCTCACGTGCCCAACAACAAGGGCCGAGTGTGTCACCGTGACAAGAGGCCGCAGCGCAGATGTGGTCGAGTACATTGTTCGCCGTCCCGCCACCGCCACCACCTCCTTGACCGACGATTCTGCACACGCACTGCAGGAGCTTCGCCTCGCCACCGTTTACGGGTTTAAGAATATCCAAAATGCGCTTCGCAAGTTGCGCCAAGGGCATGCTGCGCCGGGCGACCCGGCGTACCATTACGTGGAGATCATGGCGTGTCCGTCCGGGTGCGTGAATGGTGGCGGGCAGATGCCGCCGCCAAGCTATTCGGTGCTTCCCAAGGAGTGGGTCGCCCAGGTCGAAGAGAAGTATCGGGATGGGGATGGAGATGGGGATGACGTGACTGAAGAGTGGGCGCACGAAAACGCAGTGGTCAGGGAGGTCATAGGTGAAATGGTGGCGAGGATGGGTCAGGACAAGGTCAAGGGCATGCTGAGGACTGGTTATCGGGCAGTGGAGCAGACGATTGGATTGAGCACCGTGTGGTGAAGAGTCGAGAAAGCAGACGCGTCCCATCGATTCACTCTCACTCTCTTGTTATTGTAACTGTACCATCCATGTATCCTCCACAATTGACTGTGCTCATAGCCACCATAACACAATCAAATACGAGAAATCCACAATGCAACATTTTGATCGTAGCGCAAGTTCCAGCGCATCGTCCCTTGGATTATCCGCCAGTGCTGCCGGGTCAACAAGTGCGCCGCCGCCAAGGAAACGCCCGCGGTTCAAGGTAGTGTTTGGCCCATCGCAAGGTTCCAGCGGCCAAGGGAGCGGGAATGCGAGTGCAAGTGGGAGCGGCTCCGAGAGTGGATCGTCTTCCGTGTCGTCATCGTCCACCGTGTCCCCCTTGGTTCCGTCGCCGCTCGTTGTTGGCACGGCAGACGCTGTGGGCGTGGGCGTGGCCCGGGGTTCAGATAAATCGACAGTACCTGTAGCAGTGCCTCCGGTGCTTAACACGACGACGTCCGTTGTCGATGTGGCGTTGACAGACCCCTACACAAGTGTGCCGATGGCGGTTACGGTTGCACAGGGTGCAAGCGTGCCCGACGGCGCAGGGAGTCGTGGAGACGACGATGGTGGTGTTGGGATCGCAGTTCGAAGCGCTGGTGTGCAATGTCAGCCAGCAGCAGCGTCCAGCTTGGGTTTCGTTCACACCGACCCCTCACCACAACCTGTGACGGTGCTAACACGTTCAAGCGTGGCCGAGGACGGTGACGCCGAAGCCATGTCGGCGCCGAGCCCCGGTCATACCCATGTCGCCCAACGTCTTCAAGATCCCAATCCACCACCACCACCTGCCGAATTCATCCTCGATGCCCCCTCCAGGCTAACGCCACCAAGCCGCACTTGGCACGACGAAACGCTCGACAATGACGGCGACGTCATCATGGCCGAGGTTCACCGTGATGCCCCTCGCTCACCAATTGATCATGCTGCCGACCCACTTGCACCCAAACCACCCACACTCATTGTTCAGCCACCCTCCTCCCCGACCTGCGATCCCACGCCAGCAAGTGCGCTCAAGCCCCGCTCGCCGTCCTGCCTCCAGCCTGCAGCCCAGAGTAAATCCAATTCCGGCATGCTTCCGTTGGGCGAATCGGATCTCAGCGACCTGAGCGATTTGGACGACGAGCAACTTGCTGCCCTCAGCCCAGAAGCAACAAGCGCCGCTTCGGATGTCGACTCGTCAGTTTCCGAGGACAGCGTCGGAGCCAAAGCCAAGAGCACCGGAAAGCGTGCGCGGCCAAGGGCGTCTGTGACTGCAGGGGCAAAGAAACGGGCCAAGCGCAACTTGCAGCTCGATGGCGAAGCAGAACCGCAGACGACTCGGCGGGTTGGCGTCCAACCGGTCGTCATCAACGGCGTATCTTCGCATGTACCGGCAGCCAATGGCGGCGGATTTCAACTCGCTGGAGTAGGGAGCGGATTGGGTTTCATATTTGGTCGGCGTGTTCGCACGCCGTACCAGGAGCTCGAGGAGTTTCGGCAAATGCATATGTATTCCCTCTCTGCTGTGCCTGGCCGCCATATTTCACACTCGCTGACTCTGTCGCACGTTGTTGTCGTTGGCCTCAGATACTCAATCCATGGGACCTCGTTACGACTCTCGAGCCCGCCGAATTCGACGCCGACCTGCTCTTCTTCAAGCGTGTATTGGGCCAAGCGCCGCCGTCGCCACCGCCACCGGCTCCTCTTCCTCATACAACTTCTGCACTTCTCTCACCACTGTCAGCCACATCGGCCCGCCCAAAACGACGCCGGTCACCAAGCCCCTCGATTCCGACTGGACCAGGCCGCGCATCCACAACGTCGCCCATCACAGTACCTGTACGACCAACGCGCGGCGCAATTCGGCGCAAGCAAGCACGGTCACTGTCACCAACGCCCATGGCCATAGCCAACACTGCCTCGACGCCTGCGGTCTCGGCCTCGTCGCTGCCGGTCAGGTCACCCAGATCATTATCGCCCAACTTGGTGCGCATTTCGCCGGATCACGTCGAGGTCGTTGTGCCGCCGCCAACTCTGCCGTTGTCGGGAAAAGGGATACGGACCCCGAGCAGGGGGTTGAGTCCAGTTAAAGAGGCGGCAACGGTTGCAACAGCCGTTACGAGTTCATTGAATGCGGATTCATTGGCAACTGCCCCGGTAAGGGGTAGTAGAGGCGTGCGGCGCCTTGGAGGGCGTAGGCCAGAGGCAACCACCGTAGGAGCCGAGTCACGGGGTCCTCGAGCAGGTGCGAGAGGGAGAGGACGGCCACGGCGCGGGGAGCAAAAGGTGGCGGATGGTCAGGGGTCAGACGCTGGCCTGTCGGCAGAGGCTCTATCCAGTTCAGTGCAGCTCACGGGTGTCGCCTCTGGTTCGACAGAACGTACTGAAGCGACAGCCAATTAACTGCGACCATTTTTCTTTCTTCATCGTCGATTACTTCACTTGATTATTCCATGACTCTTTACCCTTGTCTTTTCTTCTTTTCTTCTCCATTGCTCGGCCGACTGGAGGCGGTGCGCTCTTTGTGTATATTCATATGCAAGCGCTTGCAATTTTGTTGTTGAATCCTTACCCCAATGTCATTTGTCGATGCACTTCTCCTCTTCATTTATCGCTGTGCAGATGCGGCAAGGGCCGGATTTTCCTTCCGTCGGAATGGTACATGTGGAATGAAGGCTGAAAGATGTGAATACTACAACATTCAGAGAGCTAACTTATCAAACAATGGTGCCACAAAGCTCACTTTTCACCATCATGGTTCTTTATTCCCACCACCAGGCGACGCCGAAGAACCAGACCCCCTCACATTCGATACATGTGGCGAATGCGAACCCACTCGTTTGCCCACACCAAAAGCGCTACTCGTTCCCGGCCCCGATGGATCGTGATGCCCGCCACCTGCCCCACCCGTAGCCGTTGCCCCGCCCGCCGACTGTTGCTGTTGTCCCGAGGCCGGAGTGCCACTGATCCGGCGTGCCGCGGCAAACATCTCGTCCACCTCTTGCAAATCACGCTTGATACTCGCCGTCTCGAGCTTGGCCTGCATGCTAGAAGTCCAGTGCTGGTGCTCGGCGTCGCTGCCGAGCTGCACAATCCAGTTTTTGGACGAGTTGATTTGGCACAGGCGAATGCAATTGCGCAGGCCGGGTACTTGGGCAACGCAAATGTCTGGGTGAAAGCGAAGGAATGATTCGTTGGTAAAGGAGGCGGCGGATGGGTTGTTGAGGTCGTGAGGCGAGATGGACACGAGGCCTTGGCGCAGGCAAACCGAGATTTTGTGGGATTTCCAGGTGGAGAAGAAGCGGTCGCCGCGCTTTGTTGGGAAGACGCCCATCATGTGCGCATCCGCCATCTGCGACAGAGTCATGCGGCAGGAATCGGTCAGTTTGGGCTGAATGGCTGGATCTGGCGGCGGACATTGGAATTCGTAAATACCTTTCCCTTTGCACTTGCGACCGACATGACGGACGACACGGCGCCTGCATTCATTGTCGCACCCGTTGCACTGATGAATGCCTCCATGGTCCGTGAAAACGTATCGTGGCGCTTGTCCAACACGATGAGGACCACTACCCTTCCCGCGAGCGCATAGTACACAAAGCACACGCAATACACTGAGAGGAACAGGTGAATCCACAGCGCCGCAAACCGCTGCTCGCCAAAGTCAAGCATTTGGAATGGCGTCAAGCAGCACAGCGCCAACACAACGGCTTGCACTGCATAAAACAGCCAAACAGACTCGCCAAATGTCTTTGAGACGTGACGCGTTTGGTACCCTAGAAAGCAGACCGTGAGCGAAAGGATGCCCAAGAAGCCGAGTTGGAACACGGTCACAAGCGTCGTGGCGAGGGGTGTGCCTGATGGAACACAGCGTGCATAAGGATAGGCTAGGCCGACGATCGTGGGTGTTGGTGGAGCGTAGACGGTGCCGATGGTAAGTAGGGTCCATTGGATGGCCATGATGGCAGACACGCCAATGAGTAGGTCGCCATTGGTGACTCGCTTCTTGCGGCCGAGTGCTGCGTTGTCGTAAATCTTCCAGATGCGGTATGCCTACATGGAGGGTACCGAGTAAGAAAACGAGCCGATGCAAGGTGTGGGCAGGGTGCGGACAGATGTGTGTACCTTGGCAGCGGAGCAAGCCAGAATCAAACTGATGCCCGTCGGATACATCCATGACTGGATCATACACCCCGCCAGTGTGGGCATATCGAGCTGTGGTACCCATGCCAGAATCCAAAGCAAGCAACCGAGGCTGATGAGCATCAGAAAGTTGAACGAAAGTTGCTTGACCGTTTGGGAATGGCGATACTTGGCAATGTAGGCCGAGCACACGAGAATCAGGGCCGAGGTCAACGCAATGAGTGCCACCGCAATCTGCGCGCTGGAATCGGACCACCGGGCAAAGAGCGCTGCCGGTTTGGGACGGTCCGAGGGAATTTTTGGTGTGCCATCAAAAAACTGGGGCGTGTCGATTTGGATTTGGGTGTTGTTTGTGAGGATTTGGTACACAGGGCGGTACACGCCCTCTCGAAAGTTGTAGACGAGATACTCCCTGCAAGGAATGGAGAATCACGCTTCAGCACGACCTTGGTGCAAGTCAAACAAGGAAAGAGCGGACCCTTGGCGGTCGCCGTTTGGCGCAAACGAGACGTCTCCTGTAACGCCTTGGAATGGATGGAGAAAATAACTTAGGTCTGCCGTGTGATTTCCACGTTCAAGAGAGGCGTAGCCAAACTCGTCCGCAATCTACATGAACATGAATGCCGAGTGGCTGGTCAAATGGCAGTGTCCACTTGTACAAGCGGGGAAACTGAGAGAACAAACCCGGATTAGTCCTCGTGCGAGTGCCAAAACGCATTCAGAATACATCATGGCATAGGGCACAATCAGTCGGTTTGGATACACCGAGTTCCACGCGTCCATGAGAACAGTCGTTAATCTGTTGGTGGCAACGCTCGGATAGCTGACCATGAGACCTTGGGCTGCCTTTTTGAGCGTGGGGAGAAGCCCTGGCTCGACTCGACGAAGAAAGACGTCGAGCATTCCTTCACCTCCAATCTTTTCGACGAGTAGGAGGAACCCGTTTCAGAAAGATGCTAGCACGAGCAGCAATTGCAGCGCACGCACCCAAACATAATCAGGCCCGACCATTCCAAGTTCCCTATCAAGTGAGGCGTGGCGCTGAGTGTTCCCGTTTCAAAGAATAGGAACAACCAACGAGCAAGGCGTACAATGCTTGTGGCAAAACTGTCTGGGCTTCAAACGCCAAGCCAAACAACATGATGACTCGCAACCCGCTTTCTTTGATGGCCCGCAGCTGGAACCGCACGTCTCTTGTTTCCGGCTCAAAGAACTGCTTCATGCCAATCGTTATGTTGAAGTCGGGCACGTATGAAAAGAAGGCGGTGCTGATGCTCGTGCCGTATCTGGAAGGGACTTGTTGAGTTTACAACTGTGCGCGCCCGCGACCTTTATAAAAAGAAACGTACGAGTCAGTACAAGCAATCGTGGCCACGGTGGACCAGCCCATGTTGCGCACAAACGCAGCAAGAGAACGGCCATTCTGTGGATCGTCGGGGATGGATCGCATGAACCGAGGGAAATCGGTCTTGTCGCTCAGCTCCGAGGAGGTTGAAGTGCCCGAGCACATAAACATTTTGAAAGTGGAGCCAACGGCCAGTGCCGTGGGTGACGTGACACGGCTCGTGTAATCCCCGGCCATGGCGTGGATTTGGCCATTTTGGACAGCTGGGATGGTGGCCGCAAGGGCCAGTGTGCGGTTTCGAGACGTCGGAACGTAATTGAGCTGAAATCGGTAATTTGGGCTTAGTCCTTGGAGCAGCGTTGTGTTTTGATGCAACACGCGGATCATGTCGACAATGCCAATAACAGCAGATCCATAGTCTGGCGAGTCAAAGGGCAAATGGACGCCTATTCGGAGCGTGTTTGGTGTTGCCGCAGCCATCAGGATCCACGCGGTGGGAAGGAAGGCAACTGCGAGCGTGATGGCTCGCAAGATGTCCATCATGGGAATCCGTTGTAATGTGTGAGGAGCTGACTTCATTATGAATTGCTGAGAGTATTGAGCCGTCCCATGCATGTAATCTTGGGTTCATTCCGTTCACATTGACGCACCTGATTCATCGGTCAGGCCAAAAGTCGTCCCTCATGAAAACGGTCCCAGATCACAGACCCAGATGTCCGTCCGCACTTGAATGCAACACTGTGCACTTTGTCGGGAAAAGAAAAGCGCGGACAGGAACAAAACTTGCGATGTGAAACGAGCTAGAGAATCAGGCAACTAATATCCATCCATTCCTTTCAAATCGTACATATGCACGCTCAACATCCAAACCTTTCTACCCACCGGACGAAACCTTAAAACTTGTTGACTCACCCCGTTGGTCATGTTGCTGAAGCTGATTTTGAGAGCTTTTTGAGTGCGCAAGACTGCCCGATCGGTGATGCACTGCAGACAGGTACTCTTGGTACACGACAAAGCGATGCGTCCACAACTCGTGCTCCTCTTGGGACGGCAATTGGATGAGCCAGATATCCTTGCAGCGGCGGCGCCTTTCGATTTTGATGCAGAAATCGATTCCAGGAACTCTTGGCGAAAAAGAAGTGTCCGCAAGGGAAAAGTGAGTTGCTTGATGGTCTCGAACGGCTCCAACGTAGCACGCCGTAAAGGAGACAGTTCCTATGTCAATACCAATGTCAGAAAATCACATATGGCTGCACCGGCTGACAAGATGTTCGTGAGCGGACCCAATTGAAAGCACACGGCAACTTGATGCACCCTCCAAGTGGATAACAGCTGGTCGCCTCGCTTGATTGCAAAGACTCCGCCAAGGTGCTGGTCACTTGTCTAAACAGTCAAATGCGACGACGCAATAGGTGAGGACAAGATCAGAATGCCAAACAAGCATCCTGTATAGTACCCTAGATGCACCAATTCTTTGATGATGGGAGCTCGTGTGACCCGAAGACTCCCCCCTTCCCCTTGCGCTGCCAGACAAGTACTTATTGCTGCCGAGCATAGCCAAGGCATCCGGGTCTCTCAACTCGGCAACCAGGTTGTCCGTGCGGCCCATGAGCAACATGAATGCAATCCTTCCCACCAGCGCAAAGTATGTGAACGACACGCCATAAAGTGTGAGCGCGACCTTGATCCATTGAGCCGCCAGGAGCCTCGGGCCGCCCAAGTCAAGCAAGTGGAAGGGAACGAGGGCAGAGACACAGACAATCGTGCTGTCAATGCCATAAACCAGCCAAGTTGATTCCGCGAGCGCCGGCGAACAGTTTTTGGTCTCATACGCCAATAAGTGTGCTACGGCCGCAGGACCAAAGACAAGAATGAGCTGCAGGGCCGTTATTGCATCTGTGAGCTGAGTTGGACCTGCTCGACCGCATTTGTAGTAGGGGCCGCCACTAGGACTTGCGATGACGATCTTTGTTGGAGCCAGGTTGCCGGCAACAATCAGGATGAAGAATTGGAGGCATAGCAAAGCGGTGGTAAAGAGTACAAGCTCGCTGGTTTTGACCTTTTTCTGCTCGGACAACATCACGTTGTCGAATACTCTCCAGCACTGCATGTCGCCATCACATTTTCCGTCAGTATACGCTCAAAGAGTGCGATGAAGTTCGACAAGGGTGGCTGTACCTTGTACGCCTTGACAACCACGACGCCGAGAATGAGGCTCATTCCAGACAGACCGAACCACTGCTCAGCCGAGCATGAGATACCCGTCGGATACCCGATTTGTGTATACACGCTCGCGAGACAGAGCATGGACCCCACAGACACGAGTGCCAGGGCGGTTGGCGAGACATGGGCGACAATGGGCGACTTGTGCTGGTACGCGAGATATGCACTTGTTGCCGCGATTGCCACGAGAATCGCAGTAGTCATTGCTGCTGCCGCTGCAGCGCTCGGTTCTGTCCAATCGGCAAATTGTGGTCGAGGCATGGGACGATCGGGTGGAATTAGGCTCGACCCAGACCAGAACTTGGGCTCGGCCAACTGGAGTATAGTCTGATTGGGATACACTTGAAACGCGGGAAGGTATTCGCCAGACCAAAAATTGAAGACTTGGTACTCACTATGCATGCGGGAAAACCAAGAAAGAATCAGTCTACCTGTCAATGACGCAGGGAGAAACAACAACGTGTACCCCTGTCGGTCGCCCAGCGAGTTGAAAACGAGGTTGCCCGTGAACCCAACGTTGGGTTGAATGAATGCCGACAAGTTGCCTTGCTCGACCAATCCATTGGCCACAGCCGTGTATCCGTACTGTCGTTTAAGTTGAACGAGTCCGCGAGCAAGTGCAAGTGCACAGTCGGCAAACATGTGCCTGTCGGATGGAATAAGATGATTGGGAAACTTTCAGAGCAACATTGTTTGAGAGACTCGGCGAACATACGCATATGGGACAACGGGCTGCCCTGGATACACTCGATTCCACGCGTCCTCGAGTTCGACAGTGAGTGGAGTCTTTGAATCTGCCGGATAAACGACCATTAAGCCGTTCGTTGCCAATTTCAGCGGAGGGACCGTTTCTGGTGCGATGGCACGAGTGAACATGTCAAGTGTCCCTTCGCTCGCAATCTGTACAAGCCAGGAGAATGAGCACATGGACAGGCAGGACAAGAAAAAAAAAGGCTTAGATACCCAGACGTAGTCAGGTCCGACTAATCCCATGTCTCTGCAAAGATGGCGGGTTGCGGATGTAAGCGGTTTCATTCTCACCCAATTGGGTACATGGTTGGCACAAACCTTGCTTGAAGCAAAATGGTGGTGGCCTCATTGGCGATTCCAAGATACACAATTATGCGTGCACCCGACAGCTTGATGGCATTCAGCTGTTTCGTCAGATCTTGTGCGTCTGGCGGAAAGACTTGGCGGTTCGTGACAGTGATTCCGAGACTGGTTGCCGAGCTGTAGAATGCGGCCGAAACTACATCACTTGGAACGCAGTTGAGCACGACATTCCTCACGGTGTTCCGATACTGTGTAACTCTGAAGTGTTTGCGTACGTCCAGCTCCATACCCATCGGTACAAGAGAGGGTTGCCACAATCCGCCATCCCATGTTGGCCACGAATGATGCCATTGCCTTGCCACACTGCGGGTCATCGGGAATGGTTCGCATGAACCTCCCAAAGTCGGTCTTGTCACTGAGCTCGACCGAACTGGAAGAGCCCGAACATGCCCAGGTCTTGTACGTTGTGCCAATCGCAAGCATGGTCGGGATGGTGACTCGACTCCAGTCGTCGCCAATAATGGCATGCAATTGATGATTTCGCACGGCATTGATTGTGGCTGCAATGGCGGTCGATGGATACTCTGACGTGGCCGTGTAATACAGTCGGAACGCTGTTGTCGAGTCCAGTCGATTGAGGATGGTTGAATTCTCGTGCAAGACGCGAATGAGGTCGACGATGCGAGTGATGGTTTGTCCATATTCTTGGTCCGAGTCCGAGTCCCCATTGAGTCAACGATCGATAAGCAAAAGTAGTTGATGAGACATGTATATGTACCATCAGAGCTGAACGGCAGATTCACGCCAATATGGAAGTAGTCCACCGATTGTGCTGCAACAGTGTAACTGTTGTGCTGCCATGGAGTGAGAAACAAGAGTACAAAGAGCCCAATCCCGAATCGAACAAGAACTCCGTATTGACTCTGGTTTGGTTGACAAGGCAGAGAGTGACATGACATGATTGGCAGCATCAAGAAGAATTTCCATTCATTTAATTGCGTGGACTTATTCGTGAAAGTATGCCGACCACGGGGTTTTGTCTTGGTGCGGACAACGTCTCCATAATGCTGTTCCTCTGCTCTGTCACGTTCAGACTGCGTGGCAGCACGCGTTCAAAAAAAGAAACATAGGACTCGTTCGAAATCGAAAGCGGAATGGAATGTGAAGTGATATACAAGTCAATACATTGCTAATGTGCATGATAGCCTATGATGCTAACCCCTCTCCATCCTCGTTCAACCCTAACAACTGTTGCACTTGCACCTTGCTCTTGACTTCTTCCTTGACCCAATCCTGTGGCCCGCCCTTGACATACCTCCTCACGGCCCGCGTCACGACATGCTCTTTGCCGTCATTGGCTTGCGCATACACATGCTCGAGCTGGTCATTTTGGACGCGGGCCATGCGGCCAATCCACTTGCACGTGTACTCTTTGTCCTCATATACAAACGACGGCGGCGCAAACAAGCGGTTTTCCGATCGGACCGTGGTCGGAAGCACGACCGATTTGAAAAACTCTGCGAATGCGGGCGAGGCGGATTGGACGAGCGTCACGTCGGTGCGGATCGCTTGTGAACTGTGGAAATGAAAAAAATGAAAAAAACATCGGTCAACACCAGTGGTCACTTGGCACGTTCAAGGAAGAGAAATCGTATGTACCGATCAAGGTCCATTGTATCCACCGTCACGGCAACTTGCCTAGTCTCGAGCCGATCCATCTTGAGGTCGCCACCTACAATGATACGCGAGGAAGAGCCGCCAGCAGAAACATGGCCATTGGATGCGGCAGGCAGGGGCAGGGCTACGCGATTCAGCCGTCGTCAAGATGATGCTTGGCTGGGCGCTGCAATAATATCCCTGACGTGACAAACGACGTACCTTCAGTAAACAGTGGCATGGCCACATCCACCACCAAATCCTTCCTGCCGGGCCACGGGGCTGCTGCGCCGGCCGCTGCCCCGGGCGGAAGCTCCATGTCGGCCGAGTACACGATCCGCCACCGCCGCATGGGCGCGCCATCGACCTCGGTCGGCTCGGGCACGTCCGTGCCAACGGGCATGACGGGCATTCCAGACTTGACCTGCTTGCGCCGTGTCTTTGCCGCAAGTTTTTCGCGCGCAGCAACTTCCAGGTTATACTCTTGCTCAGCCGCGTCCTCCCTAGGCGTCCGCCGCCATTCCACAATCGGCTCGCTTGAACTTGCGGCGTCGCCGAATGCGGGCGGACTTGGTTGAAACGTCCATTGCGGGAGATTGACACGCGCAAACCCGGCAAGGTCATCGAGCGACAGGCCGCCCGCGAGTGGGGCAGAAAAGAGCGACCCAGAGGCGGTCGCCGTTGGGGTGTCGTCGGTGATGTCGTCAGCCGTAAAGAGCGACAGGTGGCCGCGCATGGTGGCCAGCTCGAGCGACGAGTTGGCGGGGAGCGTGGCCGGAAGGTGCGAGAGGTAGTGCGAGAGGGTGTGGAAGTGGAGCGCAAGTGGCGAGGATGCAGGCGGAGAGAGTGGAGGCGTGGATCTATTGCAAGAGTCACATGAAATCAAGCTTGAGCAGGCGCACGCCGAGAAGAGGCTGAACGAGAGGGGCAAACGCACGGAATCGACGGCACGGACGGGACAACAAGTGGGACAACGAGCATGCTTGGTGGGGTCACAGGAACAACTGGAGATGATGTCGGTACATCGCTGGGCGTAGGCTCCCGCTGGTCACGCTTTTGGGTTAGGAAACCAGAAATGAGAGCCAGGTAAGAGCGAAAAAAATACCTCTCGGATTGGTGCAATTGTCCACCTTGCCACCCCATCCAGCACCTTGGAATCGGTCCAATGGGGTTCCGCAAACGGCACCATGGCAAACGCATGATCCGTCAAGGATTTGGTGGACGAAACGGCTGTTGCCGACACAACATGCCATCGAGAATCCAAGACCATGTCCCAAACATTTCGTACCAATTGCTTGGCGGCAGCGAGGGACACGAGCGATGTGGCCGTAATGTGCAGTGTGGACTGTGAAGTCGGTATTGCTGGTTGCGATGCCGCCGCCAGCGTCGGTGCACGCTCTTCCATGTACACGTTGCATTGGCGCATGATGCGTTTGATGAATTTGGTAGCAAGTGTCAGAGTGCGAAACGAGGTTTGGGTCGAAAGCGGAACTTGCATCTCGGACTCGCGATATTGCTATTCGGACAAGAGTGTGAGAGTGTGTCGTTGCCATGGGTACTCATGGAGAAAGGCTAGGGAACGAACCAGCAAGGAACGGATCTGTCCAACCGTCTTCTTGATACCGGCCCCAGTTCCCTTGACAACAATCTTGTGCTCCTTTGTGTCCAAATGAATGACCACGCCACCTTGCAGCATGAGACTGCGCACTGTGTCGCCATGTCCGTGCACAAAAAAGAGGTCCCGCGGTGTGCATGGAATCTCGAGCGTGCCGGACACATGGTCGGGGATGACCTGAACCCTGGCCATGACGGGATCATCGCTCTCACCATCAGCGCTGGCCGATGTTGGTGATGATGGCGATGATGACGACGAAGCAGGTGTTGAGAACGATGCATTCAACTCGGGAACACCCCATACACCATGGACCAGGGCACGCACGAGCTTGGGTTTCGTGAGCGCTGTCTTTGGTGACAAGTAGGTACCCATGGGCAAGTAGGCTGACAGATTGGAATGTGTATCTGAAGCGTGCCGCTTGAGGTACATGACCAGATCGGCTTTGGTCATGATGACGTTGATGCGCTTGAGGAGCTGCTGATACTCGGATTTGGACAAGTGCTTGCCCTGCGGCGGGCGGAGCGGGTCGAGCACTTCAGCATGGTCCATGGGCTGCTCGTTGGCGTCAATGTCGGCAAATGCCAAGCGGTTCCTTGGCTTGGTTGGAGAATCACTAGCGCTTTTGCCCGCGTGAAGGTGGATGGAGGACGAAAAGGATCGGAGTTGGCCGGATGATGGATGAGTGTGCGAGGATGGCCATGGCGGGAGAGGGGCATGAAATGGAGACGAAATCGCGGCTGTCCGTGAGGGCCATGGTGGCCAAAGTCCTCTTGAACGAGAAACCGCTGCCAAGGTTCTGAGCGCTGCGCTGGACATGGGAATGATGGTTGTGGTGCTCACCTGAATGACAGCACGGCGGAACGGCTGGGCGGGAGGGCAGCGAATGAGGTGTTGGCAGTCAAAGCGTTTTCATTGAGCACTTTGCATTCTTCATTGGCCGGAGCATGTCACGCTATCACAACATAACATATGATTTCAAGTGGCAAACGAAGGCGATGGATGGAGTCGTCGTGTGTGATACACCACGCAACTGTGCACGTGACTGTGAGTGACGGCCAAGGCAGTGTTGGTTGCTGATCGCCTCCATGATGCCACGTCCACTTCATGTCCGCAGGGCCATCTGCGCATCATGTTCCTGGTATGTACTCCACACAGGGATCCATGCACTGCAACTTTGAGTAACATGACGCCTCCTCTTGCCGACCCAAAAGTCGGGCTTCCGAGCTAACTCTTCAGTTGCTATAAGTGATACACGGCCAACACGGATCGACTCGCGTCTTGGCTCGGAGCCACCGCCCACTCGCTCGGCTATTCGTTCTTGGGCGCCCACGGCTGCATTCATGACGCAGATGAATCACTGGGGTCAGCCATTACACGGCCGGCTCACGGGTAAAGCCCTTAAGTCTGCTCAGAAGCAAGCCTCCAACCCGTTCGTCAGTGATCCCAATGCTGCCGACAGCGACTGTGACAAGCCATGTGCTTGCCCATCGCATGGGCGCCACGACTGCGCAACGATACCAGTTCATAATGGGAGCTGCTGCACTTGTATTGGGCAATTCAGCACATGGGATTGGCAATGGCCGGCCAGAGGTGCTTGCGCTGACGCGCGACGGCGAGGGCATCTATTACGGTGGGCCGCCAAAGAATCTGGCGGATGCGTGCAAGGGGTACATGATTCTACTGGGCTACTGTGCGTACGATGTAGATCGGTTGTACCGCGATTGGCATTCAGCCGCGCAAACCAAAGGCGTCGCAAAGCGGAACACGAAGAAGAGCAGGCATGATGGACAACTCAAACTGAGTCCCCAGACCTTGAGATCGCAAAAGGATCCAGACAAGTTTGCGAGCGGGTTGTGGAAGAAGCGTGCCGTGTTGGAGCCGTTGGTGGAGCGGGCAGTGCGCTTCAAATATTGTGCCCTTTCAACTGAGCTATGGGAAGCCGCCATGCGTGGGTGGCGACGGCGGTGGTCGCGTGGCCACGACAACGGGTCAGCAGACCAAGAGCCAGCCGGATAATGTCATTGACCACCAAAGTGGGAGTCTTTACAAGCCTCTATCGCGACTGCGCACGCAACTTGCCGCCGACTTCCCATCGCTTACTGCGAGTGTGCTCTTGCTCCCCGTTCAGTCGTATCGGATCCTGTCGCACTTCAGTTGCGCACGCGGCTCAATGGGCACATTGCCATCCGCGGCCAGCCACTCGACTATCCGCCAGACGACGCTGGCCTTGTCAGTTGGGCTTCGTTCCCGTTGCACATGTTGGCCGCCAAGGAAGATTTCTTTTTTCCGTCAATAGCTGTCGCCTGTCGAAGTCAAGCGTGATTGGGACTTGGCCATGACGTTGGACGTTGCTGTGGGAGATCAAGCACTTGATTTAGCAAATGACGTCTTGAGTAGCGATATTGACTTGGTCACAATTTTAATGTGATCCTGGCATTCGGTGTTGTAGCTTTGTGTTGTATCGTACATGGCATATTCATGTTCTTTTCCTGAGTTCCTCTTGTCAGTTATGAATACGGCAGCCTGCTAAACCCACACAGTCGGAGTCGGTGTGGATTTGTGAAGCGAAACACCACCGGCAGCTGCGCACTTTCTACAGAGCACATACCTAGCTGTGAGCACCTCATACTTATTCCTTGGACAGATCTAAAGGCTCAAACGCTTTCATCAGACATCACGCCATGGAAATACCTTCAGCCACTTTGGGCAATTCTTTGCTGTCATCTGGCGGCATCAAGCTGCCCACCGATCTCTTCAATAGCTACAAGCGGTACAAGGCCAACACGGATCGTCTCGCGTCTTGGCTCGGCGCCACCGCCCACTCGCTCGGCTATTCGTTTCCGGGCGCCCACGGCCGCACTCAGTACGCAAGTGACCCGCCCAGGCCAGCCAATAAGGCGCCATCCTCCGGTCGGCTCAAGGGCAAAGCCCGCAAATCTGCTCAGAAGCAAGCCTCGAACCCTTTCGACAGTGGTCCAAGTGACGACGTTATGGTCAGCGTTCCCGACGCAACCACCACGGCGCCCGCACCGCCAACGCTCTTGAGCACCAATCAGTTTATTGATCTCGCTCGCTTCATCGTTGCAAACGACGACCCGCCCATCACAATCCCTTCTCGTATCGTTGGCTGGGCGTCCGCTGCAATCGCATCTCGCCGGATCTGTGCCGAATGGTTTCAACGCAACCAGGACGCTAATGTCGAGCGCAGTAATCAATCCCATCAGCACTTTATCGTCATTCTTGAGCAAGTCGTCGAGATCCTTGCACATCGGGTCGGCAAACCAGTCAAACCGCAGCAGCAATCAGCAGATGAAATTGATTTTGTCACCAACCGGTTTTCTGCGCTGCAAACCGATGATTCTGAGCAAGCTTGCACCGACAACGATCCCAACGACGACCAAGACGACAACGACAATTGGGACACAGTGGACATGCTGGTCGACCAAACACTCGCATCTGTCGTATCCCAACCCACCGACACGTCCAAGCGCGCGCATCGACGGTATCGCGCCGAACCCAGCCAAGAGGATGTTACGTTTGCCTTGGTGGAGCACTTGTTTGAACTCGAGCAGGTGCGAAAGTTCATCCGCGAGACGTGGCAGCGGTTTGTTGATGGAGAGGTCAAGTTGGAGGTAGCTAGTTTGACCACTGTTGCCGCTGTGGACAAGATGCAAGTTGCGCACGATGTGTTGGTGCAAACGTATCCGTCACTCTTGACGGATCCAGCGGACGCTCTGCTCAAAATTACACTTGCTGGCGTCGACAAGGCATTGGGACGGGCCGAGGCGCAAAGGGATGGCATTGACGCGGTAGATGCATGGCTGCTCGACGGGCAACGGCCAGAGCATGTGGGCTTTGAGGAGGAAATGGAGGTTCTCGATTTCAGTTTCTTCAACATGACCGACGTTATCGAAAGTGCCTGCCGGGCGATTCATGATCAACGCTGTGGTCCTGGGGTTTCAATGGAGGAAATGCCGAGCGACCGATTGGGTGTCTTGATGTGGCGGCAAAGTTTCTGGCACATTGCATGCGAGCTGGAAAGTATGGAAAAACATTGGGGTGTACGTCCTTGCTCTTTCTCTCTCTCATTTTCTCTTTCGGCGTCAGAGACTGATGTTTATAGGCATTCCATGCAGCCACCATTCCGAAAAGATGCTCGTACCCGTCCTCTCTCAACTGGATGATGTATTGTCAACAGCCACCTCTGCCTACGCTGGCGAGGTGGAATTCTCTGCGATTCCGATTTCAACCCTGTTTACCACCATGGTCTTTTTCGACATTTACACTGTGACGCACGGCCACTTTGCTCAAACCCAGTCCTCCTTTACCGCTGCCGCCCTCCCGCGCTGCTCGCCTTCGACCAATACCTCACCCATGTCGCTCCTGGCGCTCCACCCGACTGTCAATACAACACACATGCAGTCAAAGCTGCAACCGACTGGACCAACCCTGGTCTGTGGTGGTGCAAGTACGGCGACGGCCCACACGTTGCCATCATCCAAGAGTTCAAGCACGGGTGCCGTGATCTCTTGATGTGCAATGTCTTTGCACTACATCCATGGCTTGCAGGCACACTGTCCGTTGCGAGCCACATGCTTGCCAATCGCATTGGATCGATCATGTCGCAGGGATTCAAATACACATTGGGTGCGGCGCACTTGTATTGGGCGATTCAACACATGGGACTTGCCGGCAGCAATCACGGGGCCGAGGGCGACGATGGCACTTCCAACCTGGCGTCATGGACTTGGCCGCTCATGGACGAGCTTCTTGCCCTCACGCATGATGGCGAGGGCGTATTCTTTGGCGGGCCGCCGAGAAGCTTGTCGGATGCGTGCAAAGAGTACATGATTCTGCTTGGGTGCAATGCGTCCGATGTGACGTGCTCGTATCGCGACTGGTATATGGCGCAAACCAAAGGCGTGGCCAAGAAGATGAATCAGAGCAGGCATGACGGGCGGCTCAAGTTCAGTTCCAAGCGCACGAGTCCGTTTGTACATCCGGACAAGTTTGCCGGTGGGTTGTGGAGGACACGTGTATTCTTACAGCCATTGGTGGAGCGGGTAACGCGCTCCAGGGATGCAGTCCAGTCAACCGAGGCGTGGGAGGCAGCCGTACGTGATACTGCCGCCTGGGGCAAGGCCAGGACATTCGACACAGCCGAGATCAAGTCCGACAGTGCAGCGAATTCAGGAACGCTCTTCAAGTCTCTGTCGTATCTACGCGCGCAACTCGCCGCCGAGTTCCCATCGCTTTCAGTCAATGTGCTCTTGCTCCACGTTCAGTCGTATCGAATCTTGTCACACGTGCGCTCGCGGCTTGCTGGGCACATTGGCCTCAAGGGCAAGTCGCTGAACTATTCGCAAGAGGATGCGGGCGTTGCCACATGGGCTGCTGCTCCTCTGCACATGTTGGCCGCCGACCAAGATCCGTTTTTCCGTCACCAGGCATCGCCAAGCAAAGTCAAGACCGAGCGCGATTTGGCGATGACGTTGCTAAATGAGATCAAGGACTTGATTCAGGGAATGACGGACGAGTACTCTGAAGTCTTGAGCAACGAATTTGACTCGGGCACCTTTCCCGCATGATCTGATCTGCTGATGGTCGTTGGCGCATTTTGTCAAAGATCGAATAGATTCCCTAACATGTACAGTGTATTCGTCTAGTCTTTCAGTATGTTCATAAATACATGATTGCTTTTTTTTTTTTTTTTTTTTTTTTTTTTTTTTCGATCAGCTGTGCGCATCAAGCTTGCTTACCTGCTTACCGTGACCGTTCAGTGCAAGCAAGCGCCACTGAGAATCCGTGTTCAGGACGTATCGTGCCGGACACGCGAAAAGCTCTGCGAACACGCCAGCGAAGGCACTTCGCAATTCCGCAGACCATCAAACAATGGAGGCCGATCCAACAACTGAGGGCAATTCAACACCGCAGCCGCCTGGCTCGCCCCTGGACATCAAGCTGCCCACCGATCTTTTCGAATGCTTCCAGCAGTACAAGACCAACACAGATCGACTCGCCAATTGGCTTGGCGTTACTGCCAGCGCACTCGGGTACTCCTTCGAAGGCAAATCATGTGCTCTAGGTTCCAGTTCATCCGCAAATGCACGGCCGAGCCAGCCATCGTCAAGCACAAGGCTCAAAGGTAAAGCTCGAAAGGCCGCCGCAGCCAAATCCGAGATCAGTCGCCTCGCAAATGGGGACAACGACAATGTGAACGGCAACCAAGAGTCTGCACATTCAACGCTGACATACACACTCTTGACCACCGACCTTTTTGTCAAGCTCGCAGAGTTTATTGTGAACCAAGCCGATGCTCATTTCACTGTTCCACGTCGTGTCATTTCTTGTGCGAGTGCCGCAATCAAGGCTCGAAAGCGCTGCGCAACATGGTTTGAATCGAGCGCGAACGCCCAAAACGAAAAAGCCGTCCGCAGCAATCATTCACACCAGCATTTCATTGTCATTCTTGAACACGTCGTTGAAATTCTCGCCACTCGTGCCGGCGCAGTCATCAAGCAACACCAGCCGCCGCCAGCAACTGGCATTGAGCTGCTTGAAAGTCAATTCTCGGTCTTGGACGCGTTCAGTGGCGACGGCAACGAGACCATTGACGAGGGCAGCGACGTCCAGGACGATGATTGGGATACGCTGCTAGGTTCAAACGTGCGACGCGATGATCATGTTCATGCAGCAAAGTCTGCTTCGGAAACCGAAACCGCGGCCAGCAGCAGACGTCAACGCCAGCAGCAGTATCGCATCCAGCACGAATCCGAATCCGAATTCAGACTTGCCTTTTGGAATCACTTGTATCAGCTCTTTTTCATCCGCATGATTATCCGTGACACCTGGAACCACTTTGCCAATGGCAACTTGCAGCTGGAGGCAGCCAGCTTGACAACCATGGCTGCCATGGACAAGGCGCAACTCGCGCACGACGCTCTCGCCGAGGCGTTTCCGACCCTCATGGCCGATCCTTCGGATGAGCTTTACGATGTGAGGAGTAGGATGTCCAATAATGTCGCGCAAAGTCTGGGTCATGGTCAAGCAGAAGTCAACATGTGGTGGACGAAAGGTGTGCGACCAGTCGGTGTCACGGTCGAGCAAGACGGTTTTATCGCCGACTACACGCTTTTTGGTCTTGATACCATGATCTCCGTCATATGTCAGAAACTGCACGGTAAGAAACCGACCCGTGCTTCACAGCTTAACGTCAAGGATATGCCCAGCGAAGGCGACCGTGTTGAGATGATGATTTGGCGAAGTCATTTGCTCGCAAGCACGTACGGTTATTGGTTAGCTTTGGGAGATTTTCGGTTCGTTTGTGTGTTCGCTAGTCATATCTCGGTTTCTTCACAGACATCAATCTTACCGTGCCAGCGTGTATTTAAACTTGCAACAGCCACGAGTTTGACAAGTACACGTCATCGATGTTTTCAAATCTCGAAGCTGTGGTCACATCTTGTGGTGCGAGTTCCTCGCTTGACACTTATACTCATCTACCAGTTGCGCTCTCGACCCAGTTTGTCGTGCTCGTCTTTTTCAACATCGCTGAAGTTATGTACCATCACAAGGGCTTCCTGCAAGCGTCGATTACTGCGTCACTTCACTCACCTTGCTACGCGCTCGATGAGTACTGCAAGCACATCGCCGCTACCTCGGCGAGCTCCTCGAAGAAACCGCGCAACGACCCTGTCGTCACGCATGCAACAACCTTTGCAGACGCAAGGACGATGTGGTGCAAATCTGAGGACATTTCGGAACCGGATACGATGGAAATGCGGCGTACCATGCGCAAAACAGTCATACGGGACTTGCTTGTCCCAAACCCTTGGCTTGCCGGGCTGCTCGCCGTGTCAAGTCATGCGTTTCACTCTGGTATCGGCCGCACATTCGGGCACAGACTCAAGTACATCCAAGGCGTAGCGTACATATACTGGGCGATTCAGCACCTTGGTTTGGCCACTACAAGCCATGACGCCTCCGCCGTTTCCGCGTCATCATCGTCCGCCAAACAGAAATGGTCGTGGCCGCTCATGGACGGGCTGCTTGCCTGCACGCGCGACGGCCAAGGAATCTACTATGGCGGGCCGCCGACCAGTCTGGCCAATGCATGCAAAGAGTACAAAGTAATCCTTGGCAGCAACGCGTTAGATGTTGCGCGTGTTTACCGCGATTGGCACTCGGGCAAGAGTACATCCACAACCCCACGCAAACGCAAGGGACGGCGTGGCCAATCTCCAAAATCTAGTTCGAAGCGTCAAGAATCGACAAAGGAGGATTCGATCAAGTTTGCGGGTGGGCTGTGGAAGAAGTGTGGAACACTGGAACCGCTCGTGGCGCGAGCAGGCGGGTCCACGGATGCTGCCCAGAGTACCGAAGCGTGGGAATTGGCGCTAGCGGATGAGATAAAGCGCTTGCGTGCGGAACTCACACGACAATCGCAGGCAACTAAAGAAGTGCTTGAACCTTTACTTATCGATTCCGTTGCTCCGCTGCGCGGCCGTCTCAAAAGCGATCTCCCACTGCTTACCACAAATGTACTCCTACTCCATGTCCAATCGTACCGCATTCTGGCGCTTGTGCGTTCGCGCATAATCGAGCACATCGGTCGCTCCCTGGAACATTTTGATCGCGCGTACGACGACGGGTTTCTGGCCGCTTGGGCCTCATTTGCTTTGTCCATGTTGGCCGCCAAGGAGGATGCGTTTTTCCGCCGCCATACGTCGCCCGAGGTTACAAAGCAGGATTGGGACATGGCCATCGCATTGTTGACCGACATCAAGGCATTGATTGAGAAAATGACTGAGGAAAGCGAGCAAGCGGCCGCGAACACCATTTCAGAGGTGATTGAAGATGCCAACAAGGCTGCCCAAGGGTCGACAGCAGCTGCGAGTGGGACGAATCAAACATGATCTTGTATGTCTCACGATCAGCTGGCGTGTTTACTGATGATGTTTGCACAAAAACGCCGCCAAAATGTAAATTAAAGGGCGACTACCTCAATACATATTCGCAGTCAACCATGAATCCTCGCAAGGAAAGCTCGAGCAATGCACCGCCCGCCGCATCGACACCAAGGGCCCGTTTGCCCAGCGATCTTTTCAATTGCTACAAACAGTACAAGGCCAACACGGACCGTCTTGCATCCTGGCTCGGCGCCACCGCCCACTTGCTCGGCTACTCGTTTCCGCACGCACAACTCAGCACCCCTGGTGTACATGCTTCAGTCAACCCACGACCATCCGGGCGGCTCAAGGGCAAGGCTCGCAAAGCAGCGGCAACGGGTGGATCATCGAATGGAGACGCACGCCAAAGATCGGGGTTACACAATCCGCTCACCAATCTCATCAACGGCAATTTCAGCATCGAGGTCGGCGACGATGATGACGACAGCATGACCACGGCAGCGGCGGCGCTACCTCCGACGCTGTTGAACACCAACCAGTTTGTCGACCTGGCCCGATTCATTACCGCTAAAGTGGATCCGCCCGTGACTGTCCCATCACGCATCCTTGGCTGGGCCAGGTCTGCAATCAAGTCTCGCCGGCTTTGTGCCGATTGGTTTGGCGCGGACCAAAGCGGGGACAGTGCCGTCAAACGCAGCAATCAGTCGCATCAGTTCTTCATTACCATTCTCGAGCAAGTTGTCGATATTCTCGCAACTCGGGTCGCCAGGACAAGCCAGCAGTCGCAGCAGGCGGTCGGGATCGCCATTGCCTTCAATCGCTTTGCCGCGCTTAATGTTGGTGACAACGAAGACGCCGATGGAGATGTGGATGCCGACGCAGACGATGATGATTGGGACACAGTGGACTCTCTGGTGGACGCAACCGTATCCGGCCAACCTGGCCAATGTACTGAGGAGCCCAAGGGCAAGCGCCAGAGGTACTGCGCCAAGCTCCGCGACGAAGACATAGAGCTTGCCCTATTGGATCATTTGCTCATGCTGGATCGCACACGCCTCTTTATTCGCGAGACGTGGCAGAAGTACGTCAACGGCGAATGTCGGCTGGAAGTGGCAAGTATGGTCACGTTTGCAGCCGTGGACAAGATGCAACTCGCTCATGACTCCCTGGTCGAATCTTCGCCGGCGCTCATGGCTGACCTAGCGCCCGTCCTGAACAAGTTGGCACTTCACGTTGCACGGGGCATTGTCGAAAAGAATGACGACGAAACAAGTGCGGAGCAGTGGATACGTGATGGCGTGCGGCCCGACGACGTGAGTTTTGATGAGGAGACGGACATTTTGGATCTGACCTTTGCGGGGGTTTCAGACATGATTGCCGCGGTGATCAAAGAGTTACGAATTCGGCCGGTGGATCCCGATGCGCAGATTACTGGTCCAGGGGAAAATCCAAGCAACCGAGCAGATTTGATGGTGTGGCGTGGCTCGGTCCTTGCTTTTGTGTATGCGCATTGGAAATCATCCAACGGCGGCGGGTTCGTTGCGTTTTATCACGTCTTCATGATGAATCATTCCCTCCGGGTGTGATGTACTGACATTACAATTGACCACAGCGAACACTGTGACAAATCTCCAGCATCGATTTGCGCAAAACTCGACGCATTGATTGCATCAAACTCGACCACCTCATTTGACCCTTCATCGCCGCTTCCTAAAATCCCGCTGCCGGTTCAGTTTGCCGTCCTGGTTTTTTTCGATATTCGTGACTTGACCCGCAACCACTTCCGACTCGTCGACAGGTCATAGACTGAAGCATGTCAGCCGCAATGTTACGCCATTGACCAGTATCTCGCTCACGTTGCGCCGGGCACATCCAAAACAAAGCACACGCGGTGCATGATCAAGTATGCAAAAGACATGTCCAACCCAATGCTCTGGTGGTGCAAGCATGACGCTTATGCCGATGACGATGACGATGAGGATGACCATGACGAGGGCGACTTGCGATTCGCCATTCGGTCATTCATGTTGTTTGACATCTTTTCCTCGAACCATTGGCTTGCTGGTTCGTTTGCCGTGTCATGCCACTTGTTCAACACGGGAATCGGTGCAACGGTTGCGCAAGAGTCGCAGTATGTGTCGGGAGCAGCGTACCTGTATTGGGCGATTCAGCATGTGGGATTGGCAGGCGACAAGGAAGGCGTGGAGGACGGCGCAAATGTGCCGTGGTCGTGGCCGCTCATGGACGAGCTCCTTGCGCTCACGCGCGACGGCGAGGGTATTTACTATGGCCGGTGGCCAACCAGTATGTCAGATGCATGTCGCGGACTCTCGATTGTACTTGGATGCAATCCCATGGATGTGTCTCGCGTGTATCGCGACTGGCACAAGAAGGGCGGCAAAGGAAAAAAGTCCAAGCCCGATCCCGTGTACTACAGTGCCAAGCGATTGGATTTGAAAAAGGTCCCCGACAAGTTTGCAGGCGGGTTGTGGAAGACGCGGCAAGTGCTACGACCACTTGTTTTGAGATCCATGGGTGTCAAGTTGGATGCGCAACAGACCGAAATGTGGGAAAAGGCCGTGGTCCTCGACATGGGTGGCGGCGACTGCTCATCCGGAACCGCTGTCGACGTTTCGCCATCTCTTGCAACGACATTCCCGGTGCTGGCTCCTGGCTCGACATGCGATTCGGGCATCAAGCAGCGCCCGCGTCGTCGGCCATTGCTCTCGCTCGAGGAATCGCTCTCGCAGTTGCGTGCACAACTCACGGCCAATCTCCCCGCACTCACGGTCAACGTGCTCTTGCTCCACGTCCAATCGTATCGGATCCTCAAGCACGTGCGCTTGCGCCTCAAGGAGTACCTTGGACCAAATGTCGGGCAAGACAAGAGCTACTTTCGTCAAGACGAGGATTTCGCGATTTGGGCAATGTTTGTGCTGCACTTGTTGGCGGCCAAGGACGACACCTTTTTCAGTCGCGACAAGGGGCCCAAGAAGATTAAGCGAGATTGGGACATGGCCATGTCTGTGCTGGGCGAAATCAAGGAGCTTGTCCAAAAGATGATTGACGAAAGCGCAGAGGAATACGCAAGTGTTTCCAAAGAGTCCCAGAATGACGACTTCGAAAGTGACGACGACGAGGACGACGACAGCGACTCAGAGTCGGACGCTTCTTCGGCCGAATTGGCCGATGAAAGAGAAGAATGAAGTGCCCTGTCTCTTTTCCCTTTTGCTTCATTCCAATCTGGCCAATGGATTGTCAAACGTCAATTTATCCTTGCTGCCTTCTCTATACAATCGCACTGCCCAACCACTAACTGAACCCCAAATGCAGCCACGGAGACCAAAACGCAACACGTCGCTCCTCTTCCCTTTCAATGCCCGCAGCCCAGCTCTTCTTTGATCTTTGACCACCGGCAGGGCAATTGCAAAGGTCCGCCAAGCCATGCGTCAACGAGCTTTCGCTGGTTGCCTTGCGACCAGGGTGAGGAGGACCAGAAAAGGACCGTTGTAGGACCAAGCTGGACCACTGTAGGACCAAAGTATTATCGGCCAGGTTTCATCTGCTTATACAACACCATGTACATTGAATGTCCCAGCAACGCATTCCCCACACTCTGGCGCACCTCCTCGTACTCTCGCCGTCCCGATGCGACGACTTCACCCGACCGTCGTCCGCTGCCATGGACCATGCCATGAGGAACAACAGCCTGACTCACATCCTTTGACAACCGAAATAGCGGCTGATTCTCCACTATGCCGAAAGCGTGCGTACAACGGGAAAGGGACACATGCATTAGGTCAAGGCAATCGCTCGGCACTGGTCTGTATTCAGGTTTCAACCTCAACATCAACCATCTTCATGTTCTTCAACCACCATAAGCACTCCTTTGACTCATCTTCCTACACCTCATCCTTACACACACCGACGACACCCTCGATCAAACCCTTCGTGATTATCCCTCGCCACGCACAACCTCCCATCGTCACCTACGCCCCAACTCATCCCCATCCAGCCGCCACCTCCATTGTCAACCCTTCCAAGCTCGTCACCACACCGGTTTGCGGTTCAGCCGATCCGCCGGAATCATTATCCGCGAATCGACAACGGCAGTCAAATGGGCCGAACGCACAACGTGATTCCGACCACTGACCCGGATTGGAGGTTTTGTTGAACCCCTCGTTATGCATTGTGACATGTCGCTGCTTGTTGGCGGTGAAGCAAGGCGACTTGCCAGCATCGACGTGCGAACCGGAAAATAGCGAGAGCGGGCGAGCGCGATAGCGTGGCGCCCCGGGATGCACTGGCAAGGTAGCCACGAGCTCGGTCGCGCCGCCATTAGACGGGCGGGGCGGGTGGGCGGTGACATGGTTATCCATCGCGTGGCCACAGGCAGAAGTCGCTGGAATAGCGGATGGCCCTGCATTTTTCGAATCATGACGTCAGTTTGTACAAATTTGAAAGCCTAAGATTGGCTCAATCGTGGCATGGACGGTTAGGTGGGGAGAAGGGGGTCAAAGGCGAGCACGTGTCGGAGAGCAAGGAGTGAGTATCGTTGAGGAGGTGGCTAGTGCGTGGATGAGCAGTGGGATAGGACATGGTGAGCCCTGGCGGCTCATGGGTGGATGGAAAAGTGGAGTCGGACGTGGGATGAGGTGACGAGTGCATCTTGATAGCGCTGGAATGGCGGCAAATGTTCGTTCAAATTAGAATACAAAGGTCGAAAGACTCTCATCTCTTGCCCAGACTTGCTGCGTGGTCTCCAGCGCACACGATGCCCCGTATGCTTAGATTGGGCTCGCGTGGTTCCTCCTCCCACGGCGGATCATGAAGGGGCTCTGCGGCCGGCGGTCGGGTGAAGTCGTCGCATCGGGACGGCGAGAGTACGGGGAGGTGCGCCAGAGTGTGGGGAATGCGTTGCTGGGACATTCAATGTACATGGTGTTGTATAAGCAGATGAAACCTGGCCGATAATACTTTGGTCCTACAGTGGTCCAGCTTGGTCCTATCATACAACGGTCCTTTTCTGGTCCTCCTCACCCTGCTTGCGACAGCAGTTAACGGGCTTACTTTGAGTTGATAATATTGCGAGGAAGGAAAGGTCTCTCGTCACATTCTGATCTCAGCAATCTGTAAGTATTTATCATATATAGGGAGACAAGATCGCGCTCTACCTCATATGCCATTTTCAATTAACCCTATGCAATTTGGCAGCAGCAACGACCAGTGTCAACGCAATTTTTACAGCAACCTCCTCCAACCGCCGCTCACAACACCCTGAACCGTCATGCCGTCCCCATCATCCACGTCGGTGTCGCCGGCCGCCCCGAAATCTCGCTGGATTCTCTCGGCCGTCGTCGGCGCCGTTGCCATTGCGGCCGTAGCGACCATAGCTGCAGTTCTGGTTCAAAAACACGGCGCCAACCGTGCCACGGGCCGGCGGCGGCAGCGCACACGTCCCGGAACGCCACCGAGCTCGGATCGCATTTTTGATGATGCCAGCGAGTTTGAGGAGGGTCAAGATGACGGCCAAGGGGATGGTCAAGATAGGCCAGATGCGGACGGAAAAGTGGTTGCGAGTCAGGTTTTTGGTGGTGCTCTATCTGGTACCGTTTGCATTGGCCGTCAAGTTTTTGTGGTTTCGATCACTTTGCTGACTGCTCTTGTTCCTCGGTGGCGACAGAGGAGGACATTGCTTTCATAGTGGCCACGTTTACGCAGTGCTATGACGAAATGAACATTGAGGATGTGAAAAGGTGCCGAATGTTTTCGTCCGTTTCATTGACACGCATCATTCACCTACATCCCTGTCTGCAGGGCAAACGCGATGGGCGAGGCGATTGAAATGACTCGTACGCTCGCTCGTCAGCATTCTGCACAAGGAAGGCGTTCGTCATGACCTGACCAACAAGCATATTTGCCTGTGTCGTTGAACAGCGGACGACCTCCAAGTTTTGTTTGTGGCCCTGACCAACATGGAAGATAAGGAAGAGCGGTTCAAGGCTGTTTGCTTGTTCAGCGCCTTGCTCGAAAACGGTCCGTCACTTGCCTCAAACGCAGTCCGACGTCTCGAGCCTGACTTTGTCGCTTGCCTCCACGTAGAGAAAAACGCCATCAACTGCGCCCCGTTCATCATTGCGTACCTCAAGGTAAACCTTGCAGATGTCACCGATCCGATCATCAAGTATTTGCTCGTCGACATGATTGCCGTGCTGACTCGCCAAGGTGCCTATTCATCTCGACGTTGGATCACCCACTCCCACTCACTCACTCACTTATGTGCTTATCGATTGCCCACAGTTAAGTCGACGGCCGACGAGTTTCTTGCGTCCACCGAACTGCTCTCGATCCTCCTGGGGATCCTTGCCGACCCGCCAACAGCGCACGAGGCCACAGCCAATACGGCGTGGAACGCACTCATGCGTATCCTCAACAATGCCACCTCGGTCTCGCCGCTCCTACAATCACCCGACAACGTCCCGCTTCTCACCACCGTCTTCAACAACCTGACCAACACTTTGCTCGACATGAAATGGCGCGAGATGTTTGCACTCACTTTCCACCTCATCTGCAACTTGGCGTCGGATGCAGACTGGGCCGTGCTGTTGCCGCATTGGACGCGCGAGTCGCATCCACATGAAAAGGTCACGGGGTTGATTAAGGAGACGGAGCAAGAGCATCTGCAGTCGTCTGGGTATGTGACCGTGACCATCCTGATGAATGCCGTGTACGAGATGGACAAGTTTGAGGACTTGGGCGACGAGTTTTTGGACGTGTTTCTCAGCATGCACACGAGGTCAAGCCGCATTTCCTCATGTCCTCGTTTGCTAGCATGGTGTATTCCAATGGTATGCCCAAGTGAACCCGATCGCTGAGCACGCTACAATGCTGACCGCCGTTGTGCTGGACACCTAGACTTTTTCGCCAACCGGCTGCTCGACTCTGGCAAACTGCACGCCTTCCTGACGCAGCCCCAAGTGAAAAGCCACGGCAAACTGATGGGCATCATGCACGCCGTGCTCACGTCGTTCCGGTCTCGCGCGCAACTCATTGACCAGCTCACCACCCATGCTCCGCACGTATACACACACGCCTACGCCAACCTCAGCACGCCCGCGGCGCGTTACGGCGTCCCCTTTCTGCTTGCCCTGGACCCCGCCGCCATGCCCGCGCCCGACTTCAAACTGCTGCGTGCGCTCATGGCCAAAATGCAACACATGCTGGACGAGGCCGCGGGCGACGAGCTCGATCTCGAGCCCACCGTGTACCTACTTGACGACCTGCACTCGTACCTGGTGTACGACCGGCGCCCCGACGCCCGCACGCTGTTGCTTGACGACCCCAATGAGGCGTTCACGACTTTGGTGCGCACGTGCGCGCTGCACGGCAAGTTGCGCGTGCGGCCCGAACTGGCGCAGGTGCTTTCCGACATGTTGCAGGTGGTGCCCGGGCGCGGGTTGCCGTTGGCCGTCGAGGCCGTGTATTCGCCTTACTTGTCGCAGATGCACACAATGCTTGCGGAAACGGTACCGCTGGTGGCAAGTGTCGTCAAGGACTATCGCACGCGGCCAGAGGAGGTGGATGATTCCATGGTGGAAATGGTGAGTCAGCGGGTCGAGGCCGTCGAGGCGGTTGTGTTTCCACTGCTGCGTGGGCTGGATCCGGCCGTTGTGCGGTATTTGTGGACAGGCGATGGCGATGGCAATGTCAATGGCCAGGGCGTGGGTGTGGGCGAGGGCAAGCAATGTTTGCAAGACGTGTTTACGCTGTGCCGCACATTGCTCGAGTTGCTGGTCGTGGATACCTCGGGAAGGGCGTTTCCGCTCATGCGGCTGTCGAGGCTATTGACGGATTATGTCGCGTTAAGGGAAAGTAAAGGCGGCATGAAGGCGGCCTACTCGGATGCGTTTGGCGAGTTTGCTCAGGATGGCAAATTGGCCGATGGGTCCCAGTTGGTGCTCAATTTGCTGTACAGTCCGCATGTCTTGGGTGTTGGCCTCGTGCATTACGGTACGCTCATTTCATGTGCTGCCTTTGTTTTCTTTTCGCGTTTCCTGACACCGCTGGACTGATGCAGATGAATTGCGCCAATCCATCCTGGACCTTGCCCCCGCTATGGCATTCACCATGTCGCGATTCAACTACGAGGCGCTCGCGCGCGATCTTTGCGGCATCCTGTTGCAATCACCCCCACGCACCTTCTTTGGATACGCCGAACTGGCCATTCTCAAGTACCCAATTGCCCTGTCGACCTCATCTCCCGACCACCGCCCTCACCGCATGCCCGTGCGCGAGCTGATCCTGCGCACCATCATCCGCGACCCCATCAAGGACAAGGTGCACTGGGCCAGCACGTCGGGCAATCTGTACACGGGCCATCGTGGAAACATGATTGTGAATCCGTCGCACGTGTTGCAGACGGTGCGTGGATCGCATGGTGTGCGCAAGGGCAAAATCGGATTTGTCGTGCATGCGACGCCCGAGAGTTGTCCCTGCGTCGGGTGGACAACGTATGCGGGTGAGATCAAGGCCAATCGGTACTTGTTTCGTGAGGAGGCGGGCGGCGATGGGCAAGTCACGTATGCGGTGCAGTTTGGATCTGGGTATGCATGGCATAACGGCCAGGTACGTCAAGTGCGTGCATTTCGCTCGTTTTCAGTGTCTAAACGCGGTGCGTGATAATCCAGGTGCGATACATGAACGAACAAGTCAACACGCCCGGCCCCATGACCTTTATCCTGGACCTTGACAAGGGCCACATGCTCGCACGTATCGGAACAAAGCCCTTGCAACTCGTGTTTGCCGACGTGGACACCTCGCGCACTTGGTACCCCGTGTTGTTTCAGCTGGGCAATTCGTCGTCCGAAGCCCGGTTTGATGCTGCGTTGCCCGACGGATTCACACCAATTGCGCGTGCGCCGCGCGACTGGCTTGTTGCGCACCCGGACGCTGCACAACAACACGTGGACGACGACGACAATGAGCACGACGACGAGCCCCAAGTCGTCAAGCCATACATGCCGCTGATTGCCGGGGCGCACGTGGCTGCACCGCCGAGAAACCCAAAGGTCCAGTTTTACTATGAGATGGACGCAGTGCCTGCACAACCTTTGGTGGCTGCCGGGTTCATGCAGGGCGTGCTGGCGACACTGTGGGTGGCAACCCGTGGGCTCGAGCTCGTTGTGCAGTTTATTCCGCCAGCCGGGACGCCCGTGGAACAGTCGGTCGTATGGCAGGAGCAAGTGCCGCGACTGGTTGCCTGGTTGGCCGGCCAGTACAAGGAGGGCGAGGCCGAGGACATGGAGCCACAATTTCCCGTCGAATTTGAGGAGGTGGAGCCAGAGCTTGGTGGTGGATGGAAGGTACTCAAGCAAGAGACAGAGTACGACCCGCAGCCAAGCACGTTGATCGTGTGTGGTCATTTCGGCGACCCGCGCTTGCTGTCGGCATCGCAGGGCGCACTTGAGAAGCCGTGGGCGGGCACGCCCCTGCGACTTGGGCTCGCCATCATTTCCGCACCTGCCTCCTCGTCAACCACGGCGCCGTCGCTCATTGTGACCAAGGGCGACCTGGATCCTGTGCAGCCGAGTGACGTGTTTCATTTGGTGCAGGAGGATACCAGTGAGGAGATATACATGCCCGTGGTGATTGGATTCAAGCGCGTCGAAGTGTATTTGCACATGGACGTGGAGGAGGAGGGCGAGTGGCGGCTGAAGGGTGCCGTAGTCAGGGGCAAGGAGGCCAACGTGACCAGGAGGGTGCTCGGTCATTGGGGTCTGGTGCACAGAAGCGTGAATGAGGATGAGGACGAGGACGAGGACGAGGACGATGAAAATGACAGTGATGACGAAATTGAAAATGGGTCAGATGATGAAGGCGAGGTGGTGCCCGAGGCCGAGTTGAATGTGTAGTATGTCTCGTGTTTGTTATTGTTTTGAAAAGTGTATGTATGTGTGCAATCTTGTTATGTATATGATACAAGGAATACGGATCAATTGCCATTCTTGTTGTTTGACGGCGTGTCAGGCTGGACTGAAGGCAACGGATCCATTGGGCGTGCCAGAATCACCTTGAAGACGACATTTTGGACCAAACTAAACCCGGCCGACGTGAGCCAGTACACGACGAGCGCAAACGGCACTGTTTTCGCCACAGGGACCATGGCCACAGCAACGCCACGCATGCCCCACAGCATCATCTTTTGCCTATCCCAAGCCTTGGCTTTCTCAACAACGCCAGTAGCACCCACAGGCGCTGACGGTTCCTCCTGTTGGTGATCATTACTTGCCCCACGATTCCGCATCGCGATGTGGACATTGGCCAAGTGGACGCTGGCCAACATGACGGGCCCAATCCAGGTCGGGTCAGGCACAACAAGGCTGGGCGCCCACAAAAACGCCGAGTTTGCGAGCTCGACGGGTACGTTTTGCAAGCCAATCTTTGCCAGCTCGGCTGCCTTTTCCAAACTCGGGTCACACAACTGCCTCAATCCTAAACTGGCGGCAATCCACACGGGGATCTGTGAAATGGGAGCCAGAATCGCAAACAGCGGGCGAATCCCGTTTTCATAGTACATCTTTCCGAGCCGTTCCGCATACTGCTTCTTGTACTCTTGCTGAAACCGGTCAAAGGTCCACCCGTTTGCATGCGATTTTGAGCGCAACTCGACCGCGATCGAGTGTGACCACGCGCGGGCCAGAGGGCGCAGGGAATGCATGCGGTTGGCGGTGACGTGTGCGTGCCAGGCGAGCGGGAGCGTGAGAGAGGAGCGCAGCGCAAGGGCAGTGAGGGCAATGGCGGCGGGCCACGACAGCGCCAGAGGCAGGGCATGGATCGAGTCGAAGAGGAGCGAGGTCAAGTCGGTGGGTGTGAGGTTGTAGAGAGGTGTTGGCGATGGGTCGTGTGTGTG
Organism: Catenaria anguillulae PL171; assembly: GCA_002102555.1. Classification (NCBI taxonomy): domain Eukaryota; kingdom Fungi; phylum Blastocladiomycota; class Blastocladiomycetes; order Blastocladiales; family Catenariaceae; genus Catenaria; species Catenaria anguillulae. The sequence goes on along the minus strand of MCFL01000020.1, from coordinate 37,287 downwards.
ATGGGTGTACAATTGGGCGGTTGTGCTGGGCGTGGAAGATTGGGATGAGAATGGACGAGCACGAGAGGAAGTGGAGCCAAGACATGAGGCGGCGAGGACTGGGTGGCGTGCCAAGGCGGCCGCTGAGACTGCAGGTCGAGCCAGGGTGGGTAGTCGAGTCAGGGAGTACATTGCGATGGGTTATTTTCCATGTGTGACGAGGGCAAGTAACAGAATCGAGTTTTTAATGGTAAGCGTTTTCGATGTTAAAGCTAAGCTTTAGCAATATGTATTGCAAACTTGTGGGCCGCCGATCCGATTTGTTAACGGCCGTGTCTCCTCCCCAAAAATCCAAAAACGCAACAGTGACACCCGAAAAGTCTCGCGGTGCGTCAATAAACATACGTTGCGTGTTTGTATCGAACAATCCCATGTAGACACACAAAGGATTCAGCAACACCATGTCGTCTGCTCTCCGCCGCGCCGCCTCTGCCGCCGCCTCCGCCCACGGCCGCATCCACCTCGTCTCGCGCTCTTTGGCATTCCCCATGACTGCCCGCCACGCCTCCTCCTCCTCCTCCTCCTCACCCGCTACGGCCACGGCCACCGCCTCGGGCCCCACCACGGCCACCCCTGCTGCCGCTGCCGACTCGACTCTGGAAATGCTCCAGCGCAAGCATCTCAACGGCCGCCTCTTCACCTTCAACCGGCCCGCCGCCTTCAACGCCCTCAACCTCGACATGATCCGCACCATGACGCCCCAGCTCAAGGCCTGGGAGTCTTCCGACGCCTGCAATGTGATCCTGCTCCGCTCCGACCACAAGAAGGCCTTTTGCGCCGGTGGCGACGTCAAGACGCTTGTCGAGCACATCAACAAGGGCGAGTTTGAGCTAGCCACTCAGTTTATGAAGGAGGAGTACCAGCTCAATCACATGATTGCCACCACCCCAAAGCCTTTTGTTGCCCTGTGCGATGGCATCACCATGGGCGGTGGGGTTGGGTTGAGCGTGCATGCCCCGTTTAGGGTCGCGACCGAAAAGACGGTGTTTGCCATGCCCGAGACCGCCATTGGCTTGTTCCCGGATGTTGGCGGCACTTTCTTCTTGCCGCGCCTCGATGGCGAGCTCGGGACGTACTTGGCGCTGACCGGTGACCGGCTCGTGGGCTCGGACGTGGTTGCCGCGCGTGTGGCCACACACTTTGTGCCATCGGAACGCATGCCTGCACTCACCGACCGGCTGTGCGAACTCGAGGTGTCGGACTGGGGCGTGGTCAATGCCGCCATTGAAGAGTTTGCCGAAGCGGTGCCCGCGGGCGGCATGGCCATCAACCAGCACCGTCAAGTCATCGACAAGTGCTTCAAGGGCGACTCGATCGACGCCATTTGCAAGGCCCTCGAGCTCGACGGCTCAACGTTTGCCCTCAAGACCTTGGACACGCTCAAGAGCATGTCGCCCATGTCACTGCACGTGACGCTCAAGCAGATCCGCAAGGGCAAGCAGCTCGATGTTGCACAGGCGTTCCAGTTTGAATGGGCACTTGTCAACAATGTGCTGCGTCACCCAGACTTTGTCGAGGGCGTCACGGCAAAGCTCATCAACAAGTCGGCCACGATGCCCGCGTGGCCCTCGGCAAAGCAAACGCCCGAAGAGCTCGCGAGCTTGCTTGTTCCCATGCAACACTTGCCCGCGTTGCCACTTGCACGCCCAACCACCTACGATCAGTACCCGCATCGGTTCTTGGCACTGCCCGCAGAGGCCGACGTGCGCAGCGTGGTCAAGGGCGAGGAACAACACGTGGGCGATTTCGCCTTCATGTCCGTCGATGAGGTTGTCGAGTTTTTCGCCACGCATTGGCCGTTCAGGCATTTGGTGGCCGATGGCATCAAGGACTTGAATGCCATGCGCAGGAATGCGGCCGGCGCAAACACGCATCAGGCCGCTCCGATTGGCGATTTGGAAATGCAGGTTGGCGCGGGCAAGGTCGGCGTGAGGGAGCATGTCCGCGAGATTGTCGAGAGGTGCTGCAGTGTGGACGAGGTCAAGGGTGTCAAGTGGGTTTGGGGCGAGGCAAAGTAAGCTTGGGATGCCATTTCTCCGTTTGTTGTATTGTTTGCCGGTTTTTAATGTAGTCAGGAACGTGCACAGTCATCTTTCGCGCCGCGGGTCGTAATTGCTCCTTCTCTCCTCACCTTCACCGACCACGTCCAGTTCCGATTTGGCATCTTCCATCATTTTAAAACATTCATGCACGGCCGCCTGATACTCGTCAACCAGCGCCTTGACATCGACTGACAACCCCATGACCATGTCCAAATCCTGCTTGTTGATCTCGGGCGACACTTGTCGGCGGAAAGACGGATCGACCTTGGCCGCCAGCATGCACAGAGCGAATGAAACCCAGGCAGCCACATGCTCCTCGCTGTCCGCATCCGCAACCCGTTGCATTTCGGGACCAAGGTACTAGATGATGCGTGAGCGCACGTGTGCCAGGATGCGGTACGATTGGAGATGGAAGAGGAGCATGTTGGCCCTGAGCGACGACACATCGCTTCCAAGGCGGGAACGGAGCACATCCACAGGTTCAACAAGCCGAGAATGCAGGTGGATTCCGAACGGCTTGTTTTGCGCCTTGGATTCTGGTTCCAAGTAGCCCGGTTGGACGACATCCTCTTGTAAGCGCTTGATGCGTCCGCCATGGCGGCTTCCCATGCTCGGGTACTCTGGGCGGCATCCTTGATAGCACGCCTGCCGTGCAACGAGTGGTTCCCATACCCCACCGCACTTCTTCCACAGTCCACCCGCAAATTTTGCGCGAATCCACCTTCATGGGTGCTTGACGCTTGGAACTGGGCTTGCCAGGTTGGCGCTGTGGACCCTTGTGCTTTCCCGCGTCCTTGGATGTACTCTTGCCCCGAATGCCAATCCCGATACAGGCGAGCCGGGTCCAGCGCCTCGGCACCCAAGACACACTTGTACTCGTTGCATGCATTGGACAAACTGGTCGGCGGTCCGCCAGAGTAGCTTCCTTGGCCGTCGGGCGTGCAGGCAATCACTTTTTCCATGAGTTGCCACAACCAATCTTGCTCGTTTCATGCGCCGCCGGGGACTCGGAATCGGCATTGGAATCGTCTGTGCGGATGTCGGTGCCTGCTGCAGAGGCCAGCCCCATGTGCCGAATCGCCCAGAACAGGTACGCCGCGCCGGCAATCGTATAGCGCGGTTGCACCAAAGTGTCACCAATAGCCAGATCTGCAGCTTGGCGATCACTGAGCTGTCAGCCACTTGTGAGTCAAGGTGAGACATGCATTCTTCGTAGCATCACCGCTCTTTGAGATCGCTTTTGAGCCACCGCAGGTAACGGATCGTTCTGAAGCGGCACGGGCCAACGAAAGCAAAGTGCGATTGGTAACGGGAACTGCTGCGGCGGCGGTGGAGTTACCCAGGGTCATTCACGCGTCATCTCTCGACCGCACTTGCATTTTCGCAAATGTAAGCGCAACGGTGCACAACGAGCACAACGACGTCCCTTGCGATACCCAAATGCGTTACCTGCGTTCTCTACATACCTAGGTTGGCCCGCCTGACCCAGCAATCGTACCGGTAAGGTTTGAGTTTCCCTTTGCACCGGTCCGGCACCCTCACGACGTAAACCACGAGATACGCATGTCGGCGCAACGGATGGCGAAGGAATGGCGATGTCCGGCATGGCTATGTAGGAACCGCCAATCGTATAAAAACTATCCCCACCCCTTCATTCTCATACAAGTAAATACACTGCTCTTCAGATTTTCGACCATCACAACTTGAATACAGCATTTCGCTGCCAAACTCTCAAGACCCAACCACGACAAAATGTACTCTCACATTCTCATCGCGCTTGCCCTTGTGGCCACTCTTGCCCAAGCGACTTCGGCCCCCTACGAAACACACGCAAACTTTGTCTCGATCATGGGCAAAGACATGCCCATCCGCGACGCCAGCAACGGACGCATTGAAAATGTTGATTCGCCTCGTGCTTGTGGCGACGCTGCCATCAAGGCCGACAAATTGATTGCCGTCTGGTATGTCTCACATAATCCATTCTTGCATTCGGCCAAACAAAATGTCCCATGGCCCGTTTTCAGTCGCTCGCTCACTTTTTGTCATGGTCGCCACAGGTACGCCGACTCGCGCGTCTGTCAGCTCAAGGATGCCGTCAAGGACGGTGAGTACTCCATCTACCGTGACTGGTCGCGCACCGAATCGCTTCAACTCGGCCAATACAACATTCCCGAGTTCACCTTCAAGACGGCTGCCATGAACTTCTTCAAGGGCCGCGAGCGCGAAGTCTTTGATCGTTGGGTTGCCGAGTGCGACGCTTGGACGTACCCCGACACATCCTTTGAGCGCCTGTTCCGTTGCAAGGTGTTCCCGCCCAACGGGAATGCAATGTTGATGTTGCGCCGCACCGCCAGGCAAGCGTGAAAGGACCGCAGCAGGCACAGTTGCGTTTTGATAAACAAGAAGTTAAGATAAGTTGCTTGTTGTTATGTCATTTCTTTTGTACCGCTCGTTATTGTGTATTCCCATATCATGCAATTTATCTTTGCCGATGTTTCCCAATGTAATCTCGTGACCTCCTTGAGTTGGTCTGAATGGAAACTTCAGCACATCAAAAGTACATTTATGCGTAGCAATGGCTCCCAATCAAGCACCACCCGCCTATAAACGCTCAATTAATGAGCCAGTGCCGCAGGTCGAGTAGGGTTCGGACATCATTGGGACATCTATCCTGGCCGAATGTCGGTCATGGCGCAAGGGCCGCCGATCTCACGGCTGATCCTTCCCATCCGCCGCCTCCAAGTTGCCACACCCACACCCAACAACATGGCTCCTTCTCTGCCGCAATTACCCTCGGGAAACGCAAAATCCAATCAAAATGGCCACCACCATCTCCAAGAAGCGCAAGGTCAGTACCCCCACCCTCGATAGTTTTCGCAGATGCACCATGGAAAATCACCCATGAAGCAACGCCTGCCGTGAAAAATCAGGATTTAGAAATCTAACGACCTATTGCGCCCAACCTTTCCTCTGCCATCCCATGTTAACCCACATAGTTCATCGCCGACGGTGTGTTCTACGCCGAGCTCAACGAGTTCCTCCAGCGCGAGCTCTCTGAGGACGGCTACGCCGGTGTTGAGGTCCGCGTGACCCCCTGCCCGTACCGAAATCATCATCCGCGCCACCTCGACCATGTCGATTGTTGGCCAAAAGGGTCGCCGCATCAACGAGCTCACCTCGCTTGTGCAAAAGCGTTTCGGTTTCGCCGACGGTGCCGTTGAGCTCTACGCCGAGCGTGTCCTCGAGCGTGGTCTTTGCGCCATTGCCCAGGCCGAGTCGCTCAAGTACAAGCTCCTCGAGGGTCTTGCCGTCCGTCGCGCCGCCTACGGTGTGATGCGTCAGGTCATGTCGCACGGCGCCAAGGGTTGCGAGGTTGTCATCTCTGGCAAGCTCCGTGCTGCCCGTGCCAAGTCGATGAAGTTTGCCGACGGCTTCATGCTTCACTCTGGCCAGCCCACGCGCGACTACATTGACCAGGCTGTGCGCCACGTGCTCCTCCGCCAAGGTGTGCTCGGCATCAAGGTCAAGATCATGCTCGACCACGACCCCACTGGCCAGCGCGGTCCCAAGAAGGCCCTTCCCGATGTGGTCATCATCTCTGACCCCAAGGACGATGACGAGGTTCCCGAGCAACCCCACTCGCAGAACTTCGACAAGAACTTTGGCGTCGCCCCCGTTGCCGCCACCTCGGACGACCTCTAAACATGCTGCCATTGTGACTTTGTCCACGGTCTCTTGTGTGATCCATTCTTTAAAAAATACACCCGACAACTCTTTTTGTCCCGATATTGCTGGTGTCGGAGCTCCTCCTTCATTCCCCTGTTCCCTTTTCCATCTGGCGAGCTGCCTTTTTGTGCCGTGTTGTTTCTGCACGATGCCATGTCCGAGCTCTGCCCGAATTCGGCTCAGCGTGGATGGGAACACCGGCAAGTCTCCGAGAGAATGTCTCTCTGACTCCCTGGCGTCCACATGCTGCCAACCGCAAGAACGGCATCAGCAAAACCCATGATGCTAGCTGAAGCCTACAGGATGAGCAGTCGCTCGCATTTCCTTATCCAAACGGAATCCCATGTGGAGACGGCAAGGCGCTCTATCCTGATCCAGCTGTGGATCTCTAGCCCAACTCAAAGCCCCAACTTACTGTAACAACCAAGACAGTGCGCCGCCTCACTGCCATGTCCATTCCGACGGAAGGCCGCCATTCCGCCACATCCCAGTATACCGCCATTCCATTCCAGACTTACCAGAGGGAGCAGAGGCGAGACTTGCTAGCCACCTCAATATGCAAGAGCAAGCGCCAAGAGGTCAAGGTCAACATCAATGACGACCCAATCAAATCAGATTTCCTCACACTTGTGGTCCGTGGTCCCAATACCTATGTATATGCTGATTGAATCCCATCACCATGCCGATTGTGTCGCTTGGCTGTAACCTGAATCACGTCTCAATTGACCCTAGTTTGTCTGGCGACTTGGGTTGGGTTGGGTTGAGGGAGGGGTCAAGGCAAGGAGGCAATATGGATGGGAGGAGCACGTACTCGGGATGGACGAGGATGATGCAGGGGATTGCGGCGAGTCAAGAGAGTGTGGTGAGGTGGTGGATATGAATGGATTGCACGATAATGCTGATGCATGGGAAAGAGAATAGCGATTGACGGGTCAGGCGAGAGTGGGCGGATCGGGGGACCGCTCCAACATCAGGATGACCCTCCGATCCGCGAGATGATCACGGGACCAAACATGTTGCTTGACTCCACAGTTCTCCGTCTGATCAAATCTTGGCCGCCTGTCTCTGATGTCGAAAGGATGCAAACGACCAAAACACAAAATGACGACCGCGGCCCCATTGCCATCGCACCTGTTCGACGCGTACAAGCGGTACAAGATGCACACGGCGCGCCTGGCGTCCTGGCTCGGCGCCATGAGCGACTCGCTGGGATACAACTTTGCCGACATCCCCTCGGCCAAGGCTCCTGCCGCTGCTGCCTCTACCACGCCTGATCCCGCTCCCGCCGCCGCCGCCACCGCCACCGGTCGCGCCAAGGGCAAAGCCCGCCAGAAAGCCGCCGCGGCGGCTGCTGCGCCTCCCGCACTTCCCTCTCCTCTGCCGTCCAACAATCACAGCAACGATGACGACACGTCCACGCCAACTACCATCATGACGACGCGCGACTTTATCACGCTTGCGCAATTCATCAGCGCCAAGGATCCGCCCGTGACTGTGCCCGCGCGCGTCATTGACTGGGCTTGCCGCGCCATCCAATCGCGCCGCGTGTGTGCGGCGTGGTTCAATGCCGTGCAAGATGCATCGGCGGCCACGGACGCAAGCAATCAGACGCATGCGCATTTCATTGGTGTGCTTGAGCAGGTTGTGGGCATTTTGGCACCCAGAGTGGGCGGGGCAACCAAGCCGGACAGGGCTGCCGAGGGCCTAAAGGAGGACGTTCGCATGTCGGGTGTGGAGCTGCTCGCGAGTCGTTTTGCTGCGTTGGCGGTGGATGACGAAGCGGGCGACGAGAATGGTGACGACGCGGATGGCGACGAGGACGGCGAATGGGCCGCCGTGTTTGCAATGGTTCAAGAAACACTCATGGGCAAGAAGGTGCAATCGGGCGGGAAAAAGGGTGGCAAGGTAAAGGCGGTAAAGGTGGCGGCAAAAAGAAGTCGTCCAAACCTCTTACTCCAGCTCCGCCGCGCCGCAAGTACCAGGTCAAGTACGAGGACGACGAGGAAATGCTCTTTGCGTACCTCGATCTGTTGCGCGAGCTCGAATCGGTGCGTCACTTTGTCAAAGACTTGTGGACGCAGTACTCGCGGTCGGAAATCAAGCTCGAGGTGGCAAGCACAACGACCACGGCCGCCGTCGACAAGGTGCAGATCAAGCTCGATGCCATGTTTGCCACGTACCCAAAGCTGGCAAAGGATAATGCAAGGTATGCCCGGATGGTGTTTGATCGCATGTGTGCGATTCGCAACCATCCGTCGGTGCCCAAGGACAAGTCGAGCGGCGACTTGGTCAACGAGCAAGTGTGGGACTTGGCCGAGTTTGCCTACTTGCCCATGATTGAGGTGCTGCAAAGAACCCGTGTGGAGATCCTGCGCAGCAGCATCCGAGGGCGTATCGATCGCCGCGATTTGACCGGCCGGCGAGGGCCGCTTGGTCGCAAAAGGACAAGCTGGCCAACTGGACCGCAGAGCTGGTGCAAGTGTATCGTTCGTGGAAGCAAATCGAGGCGCGATAGTACATACGTTTTGCGCCTGATATGTGCTCTTTACCAACCGCACGACTGACTGGGTTTACTGCTCTTACAGCCTCCCGCTCCCCGTCTCGGACCACGTCTTGTCTCAACTGGATGCCTTCATCACCAAATCTCCTACTGCATCGTCCAAGCCTGCCTCCCTCCACTCATCACCCTCTTCACGACCAAAATCTTTTGCGACATCACCGACACGCTCGCTCACCGCCTTGCCGACGCGCAGCGCGACTTGCACGCCGCCTGGTACAAACACAAATACGGGCTGGTCAACTTCATGAGCTACCCGACCCCGCGCCACTCTGCCCTCTTTGCCCGCAGCATTGAGTCGTGGGCCAAGGAGCAAGACTTGACCGTGCTGCTGTGGTCTCGCGGCCAAGTCTCTGGGCCAGCAATTGACATCCCGGAACTCTTTGCACAACACCCATGGCTCGCCGGGTCGGTCCTCGTGTACACCCACCTTGCCATGCGCTACTTTGCCATGGCCAACGCAGACATGTGGGGCTGCGTTTTGTTTTCGGCACACATGTACGAGGCCAGCAAGTTTGCGCGCGCTGGCGGCGACAACAAGCCTTGGTGGCCGCTCATGGAAGACTTTATCGGGCTGGTCAACAAGGAGAGTATCTTTTACGGGCGCGTCCCGACGGACGTGAGCGAGGCGTGGTTTGCCATCAACTTGGCATTTGGCGTGTCCGGGTACGAGCTCAACGCGTGGCAACGCGGCCGCCAGACGTATTCGCGCAATTGGAAACGCAGCGATCGTGACCCCGTGTGTGTCGAGGAGGTGGTGGACGAGGCGTCGCCGCTGTGCACGGCCACGTTCAAGCGCATGTTTGATGGCGCAAGCGCGCGCGAGTGGATTGAGGACGTGGAGCGCGTGCTCTTGAAGGACATGAACGAGGCGGCGGCCGCTACAGTGCTTTCATCACGGTCGACGGCAAGGGCAAAGACGCGCAAGTCGTTGGGCTTGTTTGAGTCACTGGAGCTTGTCCGCGCCCAAGTCGCGCGCGAGCAGGCCATCATGGCATTCAACATGACCGAGCTTCACGTTCAGTCGTACCGGTTGCTTGTGCATTTGCGCCAGCGCATGCACCCGCACTTGGTGCGGTCGGGCATGAACATGTGCACCGTGACCATGCGCGACGACCAGCTGCCCATGATTACGTGGCATGTGCTCATGGCAATTGGCGCGGGCAGTCAGTACTTGTCCATCAGCGGCGTGAAGGATCCGAGCGGGGCGACGCGGTTGGCAAAGGAAATGTTGGTCGAGTGCAAGACCATGGTTGGCAAGATGGAGAAGGAGCGGATCGAGTATGAGGCGGAAGGGTATGAGGAGTATGATGAGATGGCCCGGGAGGAGATGGAGGACCAGGAGGATGACCTTGCCGATGCAATGGAGTACTTCCGCATGGTCAAGAAGCACAGCCCGACGCGCAGGCCGGGTGGGATCCAGCTCTTCAAGTTCAAGTTGGGTCGCAGGGTGGCGCAAATGGAGGAGTGAATGACCAATTGTCTTGGTGCGTCTGCGTGTGCTTTTGACTTGTGTGTATAGTTACATCTGCAGTATACAATGATCCCCCAACGGAAAGTGTTGACTTCAACCCAAGTTCGGCGCCTGCTGACGTGACGTGGCGTGATGATGCACTCTGTCGCCACACTCACATCTGAATCGGACTGTGTTTATTTGTCGCCGTCTCTCTCCTGTCGGCCCAAGACTCAAATTCAACTCAATGCACGTCTAACCGAAGGAACTCTCGGCCAAGATGCTCCGCAACCCATTCACCCTGATCTTGGGCCTCCTGCTGGCCCTGTCGCCATCGCCACCGTGGCCTCTGCCTCGGGCGTGGGCATGGAAACGTCCGAGTCGGCCACCACAAAGTCCGCCTCGGCCATCATCGACATTGAGGACCACGACTTTGACACGCTGGTCGGATCGGGCGAATGGCTGATTGAATTCTACGCCCCATGGTGCGGGTACTGCTCGCGCTTCCACCCGCAGTACGAGTCCTTGCCCGCGACTTGGCCGCCTCGGACAAGCTGCACCACGTCAAGGTGGCCCGAATCAATGTCGACAAGGCGCAAATCACCTCGACCCGGTTCCTCATCTCACGCCTGCCGACCATCTACCACGTGCATAACAAGCAGCTGCGCGAGGTCAAGGGCCCTTCTCCAAGGAACAGCTCATGACCATGCTCGACAAGAAGCTCTGGACCAAATCTCGCCCTGGCACTGGACCTGGTCGCCCTTCTCGTTTGTCGGATCCGTGTTTTGGGGTCTCGGGTGGATTGCCAAGGCGCTGCAGACGTCGGTCGACTTCCTCAAGCAGTACATGCCCATGTGGGCCGTGGTTGGCCTTGGATTGGTGGTGGTGGTGGTGCTGAGTGTTGTGTTTTCATTCATTTTGCCCGATCCACCCGCGCTCAAGGCAGCCAAGGCGGCCGCCGCCGCCGGCGCTGGCAAGCAAGGAGCTGCCGCCGCAAAGGGTTCTGCATCGGCCACGGCGTCGGGAGCTGCACCTGCACGTGGATCGCCCGCAACTCAAGCTCGTCGTCGGAGGGATTGATTCGGCCACAACACCGAAGGTAGGAGGAAAGCATGCTGTTGATTGGACCTGTTCGTTGTATTTTTGTGATATGCACATCGACCCTATACTTTTGGGACTCAATGTGATCTATCCAGGTCTTTTTTCATTGCGCCTTGGACGAATTCGTCCGCGAGTTGGTCGAGAGTTGCGATCGCGAGACAGACCCTGGGCAGGAGACGCCCCTCCTCTTTCGATACCTGAAACCAATCAAGTTACATTTCAGATATAGTATACCATAGCTCAAACATGTCATGGTCGTTTGCACCCAACGACGCCCGCGACCCGGTTGCCACGATCCAAAGCCTCGAATTCTCGGTCAACGTACTACAAGGCCTCACGCTCGCGCTGACTTGCCCCAATCCATACCCTGCCCGCCTGTCTGCCCTCGCCGATCCGACCTCTTTGACATTTGCGAAAGTGTCCATGCCGCCCTGGCCAACTTGGGTTGGCCAGCGCAAGTGTCGCAATCGCAGCATGTGCCAGTGGCGACGCCGAATCGGAACCACGCGGGCCAGCAGGTCAAGCGGCAGCCAATGGATGCGGCGGTACCCGAGTGGATGATCAAGCAGTACAGGGAACGGTCGCCGCCGCCGAAAGCTGCGCCCGAAAAATCAGAGGTGGTGGTTCACAGCCAAACCTTCATTCTCTTGACTCAACTTGAATGATCTCGCGTCTCATTGGCAAGAGTGATTTGAACTGCTCTTGCTGCTCTTGCAAATTCGCTGTCAACTTTGGGACTCACATAGGGTCTGAAACTCATCATGTAGACATCATTGACTAGCACTCACGCCGCCGCAGACGCAGTGGTCAGACAGCCCATCGTTACCGACTTGGCCGCCTGCAACGGGAGATTCCATCTCGCATGTCACGGCTGGTCAAGGATCGTTCATTGGCGCTGGCTTGCCCTCGGCCGACAGCCGGCCAGTTGGAATTTGTTGTTGCTGCATATGGGTGTGGCTCTTGTGGGTTTTCAAGTCACGATCAACATTCTTTCGTCAAGAGTCCGAGATGATGTATGGATACATCACAGCCATTGACATACACACCACAGTCAATGCAATACTGCATGCATCATGCTCTCTTCATCGAGTGCTCGCGCCAACGCCACCATGCCGTCACCGCCGGCCTCCTCCGCCAGACCCCAACCGCCTCTTCTGGAACCTGCCGACGGCAGCTGAAACTCACCCTGACGGCCCACTCCAACGCAATGCGTCGTAGCGCGGCTCGAATCTCCATTGGCGCAACCGCCCAGCTGCTCGCCTCGATTGCGTCGCGGCCGCGGCCCGATCAAATGTTTGCCTTGACGACCGGATCGCTTCGACCATCTTGCCCGCACAGTACGACGCCCTAGCCGCCCTGCAATCAACGGGACGTCAGCCAAACGACCAGCCGCCGCCGCCCTCGGCTGCCGCTGCCACTGACGAGCTTGCGGCGCGGATGCAACATTCAACAACTCGAAACACGCGTCCAAGAACAGGGGACCAAATTGAATGCGGCGCAAGCACAAGTCCAAGGTCGGGATGCCCGAATCATCAACTCGACGAGCGGCTCACGGCAGCAACTCGGGACGCCGAGATCTGCGGGTCGGCTCGCTTCCGCCGTTGCCCAAGCGCAAACAACCATCGCACAGAACGACCAATTGCTCGCCGATCGCGACCGAAATCTGGCCGCTGCACGCACTCAGATATCCGACTGTCTGCAGAGACGGAAACCCTACGCCACAGCTGACCACGGCGCACTCGGACGCCGACCGCCTGCGCGCGCAGCTGGCAGACCGGACCAACAGTTGCGAGCGCGGCCGAGGCACCGGGCTTTGGCAGCACGCTTGCAAGCTGGGCAATCCGATTTACTGGCTGCACGGCGCATTCCAATGCATCGATTCCAAGCGTGGCAACACCGCCACCTTCGACAGCTGCAGGAGACGTTGCCGATCGCAAGCGGCGGTATGACGAAGGCAACGATGAGGAGATGCGCTGGCAGCAGCCGCTGGAGCAGGTGGTATTGGCCCGCCCGGACAAGCAGAGGCGCGTTGGGTCACTGTCGCCGCAAAGAACAGAGGTACTACGGCTGTGGTTTTCTGGATGCGTTGTTTGCGGGTAGCTCACACTGAGGCGTGCTTCGATGTCTCTTCAGGGCAATGAATCGAGCAGCGGCTCTTCAAGCGGCAGCACGCAGATGCTTGCCCAACCCCCAATACACATATTCCACCCGAATCCAAGTGCGTCCAGCTTTACACCCATCAGGCGAACGCGGCCGCTTCAATGGGCGTGGCTGCCACGTCCAAACCCTCGACGAACGCGTCTTTACCCTCACTCTTGTCTATGCCGCGATCAAGACATCATCCGCATCTGGCCAATCTCATCCGCGCATATCACCATCCAACGTACCATCATCATCTTCCACCTCGCCTGCGTCCGATTCAAACTCGACCTCGGACGACAACTCATCCGATGCGGACACGGACACGGACCAAACAGACTCGTTACCATCCAACCGCCGCCGATCCATGCGCTTGACTCCACCTACGGACCCTCTGTTTCCCTTACACGAGCCACTATCCATCCCAACTTGCATGCTCGAGCGCGCGTGCGGCCGCCCGCGATACAACCGCGACGAGGACGAGGACCATGTTGGCGCCCTGCAACTGTACCATGCGCCTGGCACTGCTTCTTTGCGGGTCCTTGCGCACAAACTTGCGCCCTTGCGCGCGCTGGGTGCGGGCACATGCAACAAGTACGTGCGCGCAATTTGGGCCAAGGTCGAGCAAGCAAATCGCAGTGGAAATGCAAGAGATGCGCTGCTTGCGCACCTGTATGCAAGATGCTTGCCCAGCCATTGGGCACACGCATGACGCATCCCAATCTGCACCGGCAGCTCAAAACCAAACGGCTCAAGCACCAAGACGTGGCGCCGGTGTGCTGTGGATTCTGCATGGGTGGCCCCGTGTTTGAAGTGGACGTTGTGCAGGATCCAGCGAGAGCAGGCGCGTGCGAAGCGAACTCAGGAGCAGATGATGCAGCTCATGTGCTTGCAAAAGCAAACGGCAAGGCTGCGCCAGGAGACAATGGACTTGGTAAGGCGGCGCGGGTTGCTGTTTGGTTGGGATCGAGTGTGCTGGGCTCGAGTATCCGCTCAAGGCGAGCAAGGTGCCAAGGCCAACCATATCGGTATGTGTTGCGGGAGCGGTATGCGCTTGTGGTCCAAGAGGAGGACGCCGAGGACGACGAGGACGAGGGCGAGGGCGAGGAAGAGGGATTGGTAGAAGAAGAAACATGGGTGAGTCAGATGCCAATGTGAATTGGAGACGTACATGTGTGGCGTGAGTTATTTTTACGAGTATTGTGTCTCGATCTGTTTTCCTGTCAACACACTGTCACACAATGGTGCGTTGCACCCAGGTTTGCACCGGCAATATTCAAAAAGCCAGCTTGGCGAGAGTGAGTCGCTGCGAGACACATTGAAGGCCGCGATTCGCATCCATAAAATCGGTTCGTTCAGCTGATAAATTCCCTGCTCCCACTCGCTTCGAATCAAGGCAAGCGCACTCGACACTCTGTGTGCTCCGCAATCAGCCGCAATCCACTCGCCATGCTCACTACGCACAGTCGACACCATCATCACAACACGTTCCACTCTCATTAACATCGACATGTATGCGACTTTTTCCGAATCAACGGCATCTCGGCTCGAAACCTCCATTGCTGCCACTACACGCCTGCTGGCCACTTTGTCCGAAACGTCACACCCGTCTCGTGCAACTCTTCAGCGTGACCCGATCCATTGTATCCGATCTGCTGCCGAGCCACCAGGACGCGCTTGCTGCCGCAAGACAATGCAGGTCAGCCAGTTTTCACTTTATGTGTGGCCGCAAGCGACCATCCTTACTGTCCAACGGCCATGCGCCAAGTGGCCGTTGCTGCTGGCGGCAACCTGAACGACACACTGGGATCTCGAGATCGGTGACCCATTAACGAAGCAAGTTGTGAGTAAGCGGAGAAATTGTTTGTGGGCACAATGTCTCACTTTGTTCTCGCAACGGCAGCGGACTGTCTGTCAGCCCTCACACTTCGAATTCTCTCTTCTCCTCGTCGATTTCGGCCATACGTTTGGGGTTTGCCGACAGGCAATCTGGTAACTCTTGATTCTCAACCGACCTGCCATTCATTTTCCCGTTGGAGGTGACTGCCGGCTCAGCTCACTTCTGTGAGCGTTGACTGGGAAACGACACGACTTGGGGCACGCCACTACACTGACAGCTGGCAAGCCTCGCGATTTTCTGCGGGTGGCGGCCGGCCGGGTGACTCGGGTCGGGATAGCGTAAAAATGTCAGAGGCCATTGATGGCTGGGTATTCGCAGGATACATACTTGTGAGATTGGGACATGGTCCCCAGTCCAACGGCCGTCGGTTCTGCAATGGCAACGTGGAGGTTAACGTGTTGCGTTGAATCCCAGGTCTGGTGTTGACGGCGCATTTCATTTCGGGGGGATTCGGGGTTCGGGATTCGATTCGCCCGACTCGGCGACATCGGCTTGAGAATTCAAGTTGTGGCCATGTCTTCCCCAGTCCCTACCGCATCACGCAACTCACGCGAGGCAGCGGGGCCGGTGCGTCTGTTGCGGGATCGATTGGCGCGGATCCGGATTCAAGTGTCAGCAGCGCCTGCCTGCCGCGGCACTTTTGTTGGGGGGGCAAAACCGTCATCAACACTCGGCCCGTCGCCGTCACGGCCATCATCGCCGACAGGTCGCCCGCTCCTCCACTCGCGCTCTCTTGATTACTCTTATTTACCTACTGTATTGCCATATAACATCAACTCCAACGAACGAAAACAAGATGGATCCAAACACACTCAACACCGTCACCAAGGGCCTCGAGTCGTCAATCGCCGCTACCGGCCAACTTCTCGCCAAGCTCGCCTCGCGCCCGTCTCCCGACGAGGCCATCCAGCTCACGGCCACGGTCGTCTCGGTCATCCTACCCGGTCAGCAGGGCGCCCTCAACACGCTGCTCAACCTCAACCAGTTTGACGCGCCGCACGCCCACGGCGGATACCACCACCCTCAGCAGCAGCAGCAACAACATCACCATCAGCTGACGGCCGAGCGCGACAATGCCTTGGCACAGGCCGACGCCCTGCAGCGCGAGCTGGCAAACACACGCGCCGAGCGCAACGACCTTGTATCGCGGCTGCATCTGATGGAGCGGGAGCTCGAGCGGGCCCACCACGATCGCATGCAGCTTCAGCACCAGCACCCGTATCGCGTATCGTCAGCGTCAGCATCAGTGTCAGCGTCAGCGTCAACATCAGCCCATCGTCATCGGCAACGTTGCCTGCTACGTTACCTAGGGCTGACCCGTCAGCGTCCCATCATGTCCCATCACGTGGTCAGCAACACCACCAAAAGCATGACCCGTACGCCATGCCGCCCACGGGCTACCCAACCATTGTTCCCCCACGCCCGCCCCCGCCTGCGCCACCTGCCGTGCCCTCATCGGCGCCCGTTATTCCTCCGCGTCGCATCCTGCAACCATCGCAATCAATGACTAGCCCTCCACTTCCGCAGGCCCAGCCCCAGCCTGTGGCAGTGTCCACGAACCCGAGTAGTACCGGCTCGCGCACCTCATCAGCACCGGCATCCCCGCCGCCACCCCTCCATGATCTCCATCCTCTGCCACCGCCACCACCAGGCAGCGTCATGGATCAGGCGGACTACAGCCCAACTACCACATGTGCCACGGACGGCAAGAATGCCATCAGCACATCATTTCCATCGGAAGGTGCGGTTAAGGTGGAGCTGGCGCATGCCCAAAAGCGCTCGTTGGACTCGCATGTGCCATCGGATTGTCAGAGCGCCGAGTGGACATCCACGGTGAATGGTGCCGCGGGTGAGCAGCAGCAGGATATCGGAAATCATAAGCGTCCGCGGGTGGAGGGGCCTACAGCCGCATCGCCCGAGCTGGTTGGTACCTTACTTACTCTGCTGTAACCACGCGCTCACTGGCAAACTCACTCTCTCGCTCTGTTTTGCATTTCAACGTTAGGTTACCGTGGCGTCGCCTCCGCCGCAGTATACCCACCGCAATTTGACACCCAAACTGCCACCGTTGCCAGTCCTGCCGAATGCCACTCCAGCGCATGCTCCGGCTGCACCAGTGTCCAACTCGTACGCGCTTGCGGCCGAGTACCAGCAGCAAGTCTCACTTCCCGCCACAAGTCCCCATTACATGCCACGATCGCCAGCCATCACTGCAACCTCGGCTCAACAAGCACCCGCGACTCCCCAAGACGACGAACCAACCTCCTCGGAATCTCTGCCAAAGATCCGCCTGCTGTTCAAACCCAATTCATCCACCCTCTCGTCGCCACCCTCGCCGTCCGTCACCATGGCCGACACTTCCTTCTACTCGACATCGGGCGACCCAGACGCTTCATTCACATCCACCGGCACCCCACAGAACTCTGCCTCGTCGCCCGCGCAAGATCCGGCGCCCGCACACCCAGACCAACTCGCCCTGCCGACCCGCGCCTTGTCAAGCACCATCTTGTCGTCCATGAAGCACTTTCCCATGCGCTACATCAACGGGATCCTGCAACTCACGGACACATCCACACGCGTGCTCGCCCACGACCTGATCCCGATAGCGCCCGCCTCGGCCTCGTCCTCGGCCGACGCGACCCATGACCAAGCAGCTGCAAAGATCCGCAAGTACTTGGCCGTGACCAACCACACGTTGGCCAACACATCGCTTTGCTTGATGCAAGTGATGCTCGCCCGAGGCCTTGGCGTGCCCATCCCACACGCGTGGCTGCTCGAGGCCATCATGCGCACCAGCGGGTCAAAGCGCAGCGCGGCCATGCGCGCGTGCCACGTGGCGTGGCTCAAGCCCGTGTACATTGTGGATGAGGTCGTGGAGGGCGAGGGCGATGACGCCCAGCGTGTGAGGCACGCGCTCGAGGCAAAGTACTGCGCAGAGACGGGTACGTCGGAGGTGCCCCCGGGTGCCAGAGTCGTGGTCACGCTGGGCGTCGAGTGTGTTGGGTTGGAGAGTCCACGGGCGGATAGCGTGCCGCCAAAGTTGGAGGTCAGGGAGTATGTGTTGAGGGAGAGGTGGGCGTTGGTGCATCGGGAAACTGCCGCGTGAGCTTGACTGGTGGCCTGTTGTGCTGTTGCTTCGGCCCTGTGGTGTGTGTATCCCGGCATGTATCGGCTGGGTAGAGTTTTTTGTGGATCTAGAGGATCCGGCGAGATCGGCATTTGTTCATTGAATTGAATGTTTGCCAGCTGGAATCCAATATTTATTTATTTACATGTATCCAGCATGTCCAGTTCGTCACCTTGCTTCCGCCCTTTCCAACGGCGCTGGTTCTGGAACTGTGTTCTTTTCGATGGACCCCAACCCTTGAGCTTGCCTTCGAGAACGTGTATGGTTGGGTGGCGATCGATCGCGACGGCCACGATCGAACGCGAAGCAGAAAGGATTCGGCGATGCGCCACTACGCCTGGGAAAAGGCGATGGTCAGCGAATTGCCTCACGTAAATGAGCAAACGCCACCAGATTGATGTTGTGAGACAGCTTTCATTTCGCGTCGTGTCGGGATTTGTTCGCACTGTCAGCTTGGAAAGGCAGGGCGATTTGCTGCTGACAACATGAGCAAACCATATCGACCTTCAAAGTCGGCCAACCCTAGACCCTCTGCACTTGTGCTCTCTTGAGTCAGCTCAACCGCTCGATACTTTGCGCTCGGAATGCTGCCCTTGCCCTGTGCCATGCTTGAGCCAGTATACGAGCGACGCCAGCTATAAATACCTTGCCGAGCCCCCTCACAAACTTTCTTTCTAAAGGCCAACTCAGCCAAGAACTTCATCAATGGATCCGACAACTCAATCACTCATCGTCACACCTCACGACCATCAACCAAAAACCATGTCGGACGCTACCTCCACCGCAGCCCCAGGCCCGACCATCGGCCCCTACAACACACCACTCATTCGCATCATCAACTTCCTGTCGCTCGTGACCGTCTTCATCCTCAATGGTCTCTCCACCGGCCGATTCATCAACAACGCAGGGAACGGGGAGCTTTCCGACGAGCTGCCCAATACCTCGTCCCTCAAGGCTATGCCTTCTCCATCTGGGGCCTCATCTACTTCTTTTTGGCCGCGTGGGGCGTCTACCAACTGCTCCCACGGTCATACGACTCGCCCGCCATCAACAAGGCTGTCGGTCTCGTTTCCCGCTCAACGCAATTGCCAACTGCGCTTGGATCTTTGTTTTTGCATACCGCCTCAACCCACTGTCGGTCGTTTCCTCGCGTCAGTGCTCGCGACGAACCTCGTCATTTACCTCCGGCTCAAGATCAGGTATCCGGCGAAAACGTGGATCGAGACGCTGTGCATTCACACGGGATTCGCGTTGTACACGTCGTGGACACTCGGTGCCACGCTCGTCAACCTGTGGGCCGTGGCGACGACACGGGATCCAAAGTTTATCGACCAGACGATCGCCGTGCTTGTGCTGCTCGGCGCACTTGAAATTGCCATTTCGTGTGGTTCAAAGATCCCGTGCTGGTGCTGGTTGGTGCCTGGACCGTGTTGGCCAACCATGTCAAGAACAAGGACGTAGAAAAGTTGGGACCTGCGACATTGGCGCTGGCCATCATCTTGGGTGTTGTGGGCGTTGGAGTCGCCATTGTGGCGTTGGTCAAGGGCGGGCTCCGCCGAAGTGGATCCGAGAGGGAGGCGCTCAATAAGACTCCCCAAGTGTAAATATGTCTTGTCCGATTGTGTTGTATTTCTTTTTGTGTAAGCCATCCACCTTTCCCCGCTGCTCATCGACGGTCTCTCTTTCATTTCATGTGCTTTCATTCATGTGGTCCCTACCAAATGCACACAACTGTTTTGTTATTGCTTTTTATATCTAGTTGGCGGTCGAGATTCAAAGCTGTGGATGTGGACAAGGAGCTCTGACTGCCATCTCCTGTGAGGGGGATTCGATTGGCGTGCGTGTGAACGCAAACGACTACTCCGAGTCATGCTGAGGGAGGGAAATGTGCTTGATGGGATTAGGTTTGAAGGCTATGGGTTGTGCTGATGCCTTTCTTTTCGTTGCAGGATGTGGATTATGATGCAGAAAACTTGGGAGACTTGGCTTACCCCCAATGCTTACTTGTGAAATAACTTTCGTAATGTCAATCAAGCCGATGTTCCCTCCACACGCTGCACTGCCGGTCTGCTCGCATCGACTGAAGCCTCTCGATCCCGCTGGCGCTCGCTTTCATACCTGGGCAGTGCGTCCGTCTCTTCCCGCCTTTCCGCCACGCCCTCCTCATCTCCAACATCGCCAACAATTGCCCCCGACACGGGCTTCAACTCCAACTCGCGCTCCTCGGCTGACTTGCTGGCCAACCCAAGCTTGATCCCCACATTGCGAATCATTTTGCGCGCACACCCGGTCCACAGCAGCGTCAACACGAGCATGCCGCCAAGCACACCAGAAAGCACATACACCGTGACAAAATGATACGACGGCGGGCGTTGCACTTGCCCAATCAAAAACGACATGTACGGTCGTACTCTGACGGATGCGCAACGGGCCGGTCGAGATTGAAATACGATGCGGCACCTGGCGCACTGGAATCGGTGCACTTCTTGTCAATACATTGGCCGCTGAAGCACTCGCGCCCCGAAATGCACCGCGCTCCATCCATTTTCAGCTTTTGCACTGTCCCGATGGGCGACAAGAGGTTGGATCCAGGCATGCACGCGACAAGCGGTTGCGCCCATGAGACCAATGGCGCGCCAGTGGCCCCACCGCCAGAGTGGGCGGCGATCACGGGAAGCGGCGGTGGGGATGATGATCCGACGGATGATTCGTTTGAGGAATGAACAAGGTGGTCGAATGCATCGAGGCGCGGGCCGACAAGTCTGGAGACGGTCGATGTGGGCCAGGCGAGCGCCGCGTCTGGGAACAGCGGGTTGGTGCTGGCGGCAATGCTCCATGACGGCGACAGCGTGTGCTTGGCGGTCAGTGCGTCGAGTGGGCAGGGCGAGTTGATTGGCGGGACGGGGACGCAGATGCCGAGGCGCAGTGAGGAGTGGGTGGGGTCGACGGTGGCGTCCTTGATGAGATTTGGGATGGTCAGGTTGCGCGATTGCAGGTACGACTTGAGCAGTGACCGATGGGGAGAGTCAATGTCGGTGACCGGAATCCGAGGATCTTCGAAGCTTGGGTTGACGGCCGGGTATACGCCGCGACTGACGAGAATTGGGTTGTCGAGCGGGAGGCAGAAGCTTGAAAGGGACTTGTCCAGATTCTTGATTTCATCCGATTTGAGTTTTTGCCAGACGCAATCACGGTTGAAGGAGGATGGAGTGCCAGAGTTGCCCACTGTGACAAAAGATCAGTTAGAAACCGTCCTTGAGTAGTGTTAAGATAAGGTGACGAAGCCAGAAGCAGACCACACATGCAACATACCAGTTACGCAAGAACGGAAAAAACTGCCAGTCTGGTACCTTGTGCCGCCGCAAGTGTGGAAGGGTGTGCTGGAGCCGGACAGGCCTCGGCTAGCAAGCTCGGCGGGCGGCAAGACGCAAAAGTCGCGAATGGCAAAGGACTGGGTCGCATTGTATCCGGGGATTGGGAACAGGTCGGGGACCTCCTTGCCTGCTCGGTCGACAAGGACGAATGGATTCGACATGGCGGATTGGGACAGCCTTCAATTTCAATCGTAGCATGAGATATCTTGACGAGTGTGTGGAGGTGGGTCTGTTGCACGGGTTCGCGGCCCTTTTGAGCTCACACTTGTATACATGAAACTAGCTCGCCAATAGCCCACGTACAGATTTGGCGGCGCCGCGGCATGTTTCACTTTTTGTCTGTGGATTGCCAAGTGAAACATGCCTTGCGCTTGATCGCTTGATCAGTTGATGCTGGTTGATGGTCTCTGGAAAGTTTGGGACTCTGCGCCACTCGCCCTCCATTTCGTCTGACATCCAACTGTCTGTCAAGACTCGAGAGGCACAAAATCGACCGGCACCCCGCTGGATGCATGAGAGCGATGATATTTGGAACCCACTCCGCAAATCTTCGTAGGAACCGCGCAATGGATACACCACCATCTCAGTATGAACCAAACGCCCTGTACTACTGGGACGACAAGTCGCCAGGTCAAGGAGGCCGACCCGTTGCCATGGCGGACCTCTTTCCGCTGTTCGCAAACGACCGCTCAGCCATTGCCAAGTCGCCAAGGTTATGTCGCTCCGATTACACGAGCAAGAACGAGTGCAGCGAGGTGAAGGAATCCGTCAATTCTGCGGTGCTCGACCAGTGTATGACGGTAAAGTGTCTCAAGCAACTGGAAGCCGTGTCCCGCCATGTCACAGTTGACCAAGTGATTGCCGCCAGTGGGCGAGAGAAACCCGACACTTCGGCGCAATTGTTCACGACCGAGTTTTTCAATGCGGGTATGTTGATTGACCATACCTAGACTGGCTGTTCCAATGGGCGGAATCTGACTCGGCAATCTGGCATCGTTTGCCTCCAGTCGGCGTCGTTGAAGATTGCAAGATTCGCCACTGCCCAACCGAGTTCTTCAACGCCCGCTCTTTCCACTGCTTGCCATTGTTTGGCCCATATCTGTACGACCGCAAAATGTACATTCCTCGGCACCAAATCGACGGCAGCGGCGAAGCTGTGTACCTTCATCAAGACTATCTCTCCATCCTGCGCAACAATACCCAATCGATTGAATCCATTCGCGCAAGCATGGAGAGTGTGACGGGTTCCGACGCTGTCAAGCTGGGCATTTGCGTACCGACGTTGCCCATTGGGCATGCGTGTGATCCCAAGGGTGTTGATCCAGTAACAGGTGCACTCATTCCACCGTCCAGCACGGGCGACCAAGGATTCGGATTGACGCCGAAATGGAACCCATTGTGGATGTACAAGATGGACAAAGTCCCCGCACTCACATATCCGCACGACGAGTCGTCGCTGACCACCGAAGTGATCAACCAAAACCTGCTCACAACACCTGTCAACATGTACACGCTTGGTCATTGCCCATCAACCACTGGCGCGGTTGCAGCGTCCAAACTTGGCGGACAGCCGTGCGCATCATCGATTGAATGTGTTTTTGGGGTGTGCACAGGTGGGGTATGCTCGGAAGCGGCGCTGGGCAAGAAGCTGGACAAGGCCAAGGCGTCCGAGATTGTGCTCGACTCTCGGATCCGAGCTCAGGATCGGATCAATCGGGCAGAAGGGATCAAGTGGACCATGGTCGCGGCGGGCCTGCTGGGCGGACTGCTTGTGCTGCGGGTGTTGCGGGAGGTGTATGTGAGGTGGATGGCCGCAAAGGCCAAGAAGGCACGGGAGTAGGTTGTCGACAATGGAATGGAGCTAAGATTGCACTGATTGATATCGGACAAAAGTGACTCTTTTGAGCACGTGCACCGTGTGCACATTTATCATCACACGACCAAAATTGCTCAGAGAATTCACCCGACAGCTGGCCCGATGCCTTTGAAGCCCAAGGTCCCTTTGGCTCCCATCATCTGTCAGTGTGTTACCTTGTCTCTCTCTTCCCTTTCTCTCTCTCGCATTTATGCACACAACTGTATCAATGAAACAGCATGAAAATGACCAATACCAATACCACGGTTGAATCGCTCCCGATCCTCGGCCGCCCCGCCGTCATCCAGGCCGGCTTCCACCTCACCCACCACCTGGCCGCCGACCTTGCCCAGCTCGTCGGCCCCTCAGCCTCGCGCCTTGTCATTGTCACCGACACCAATGTTGCCGCTCTGCACCTCGATCCGCTCGTCGCGGCCTTGCGTGCCGCCTGGGCCGCCGCGTCGGAGGGTACCACCAAGATTGCTGCCAACCTCGGCTCGCCCAACTGGCTGCTCACCTTTGTGCTCCCACCGGGCGAGGCTGCAAAGACACGCGCTACAAAGTCGACCATTGAAGACTGGATGCTTGCGCATGGATGTACCCGCGACACAGTCGTGCTGGCTCTGGGCGGCGGCGTGGTTGGCGACATGGTTGGCTACGTGGCTGCTACCTATATGCGCGGGTGTGCCATTGTCCAGGTGCCCACCACATTGCTGGCCATGGTCGATTCCGCAATTGGCGGCAAAACGGCCGTGGATGTACCCGCAGGCAAGAACCTGATTGGCGCCTTCCATCAACCCTTGCGCGTCTACATTGATCCGGCCTACTTGGCAACGCTGCCAATGCGAGAAATCAAGAACGGCATGGCTGAAGTTATCAAGACGGCCGCGTTTGCCTCGGCCGACGACTTTGCCCTGCTCGAGCACGACCCCGAGCGCGTGCTGAAGGCCATGGCGTCGCCCAATGCCGTGGATCCACTCGTGCTCAAGGTCATTTTCGGATCGGCTCGCGTCAAGGCCGAGGTGGTGTCGGCCGACGAAAAGGAGGGCGGATTACGCGGGTTGCTCAACTTTGGCCACACGGTCGGACATGCGTTCGAAGCTGCATTGACGCCGTACATGCTGCACGGCGAGTGCGTGTCGATCGGCATGGTCCATGAGGCAGAAATGAGTCGGCGGTTGGGCCACTTGGACCAGGGCGAGTTGGGCAGGTTGGTCAGGTGCATTTCTGCCTACGGATTGCCTGTCTCGATCCATGATTCCCTCGTCGGCAAGTACCTCGCCAAATCTGGGCTGCCGCAGCATGTCGCTGTGGATCGGTTGCTCGACTACATGAAGGTCGACAAGAAGAACTCTGGCGCAAACAAGCGACTCGTTCTCCTGTCCAAGATTGGCGCCACGGTCGAACCCCGCGCATCGATTGTGTCCGACGACATTATCCGCCTTGTTGTATCTCCGGGCGTCCAAGTCGTCGCTCAACCTTCCCCAGCTTCTCCAACGTCGACTGCCACGGCCACCCCGACTCGTGTGACTGTTCCTGGCTCCAAGTCCATCTCAAACCGTGCCCTGCTGCTCGCTGCCCTGTCCACAGGCACCACCACCATCCACAATCTGCTGCACTCGGACGACACACAAGTCATGCTCACCGCCCTCCAACGCCTTGGTGCATGTTCCTACACCTGGGACAAGAACGTCCTCATTGTGCACGGGCACGGCGGCAAACTCACGGTCCCACAAGACTCGGACGCACCCATTTACCTGGGCAACGCCGGGACCGCCGCCCGGTTCCTCACGTGCACCGCAGCCCTTGTTCAAGGCGCCGGCCCGCTCACGGTCACGGGCAATGCACGCATGCAGCAGCGGCCCATCAAGCCCTTGGTGGAGGCCATGCAGGCCAATGGGATTCCCGTCACGTGCTCTGCAACGGGGTGTTTGCCGATTACCGTGAAGACGGGCAAAGGCGTTGGGTTCCCTGGTGGAAAGGTGCAGTTGGCGGCAAGCATTTCGTCGCAGTATGTGTCGGCCATCTTGATTTGCGCGCCGTTTGCAAAGGAGGAGGTGAAGCTCGAGTTGGTCGGTGGCAAAGTGATTTCGGAAACCTACATTGACATGACCATTGGTACTATATTTCATCCTTCTTCTCGTTGCGCATTTCCAAAGCTTACCCAATGTCCGTACTACCCTTAGCCATGATGCGCTCCTTTGGCGTCCATGTGACCAAAGTCTCGTCCAACCTGTACCACATCCCTCGCCACTCGTCATACACTGCCCCAGGCGACTATATTGTTGAACCCGACGCCTCATCTGCCACATACCCGCTGGCCGTGGCCGCCATCACGGGCCGCGCAGTCACGGTCCCGCACATGGGCTCGGCGTCGCTGCAGGGCGACGCCAGGTTTGCGCTCGACGTGCTTGCGCCCATGGGGTGCACTGTGACGCAATCTGCGGCCGAAACAACGGTTGTTGGTCCGGCACCTGGCAAATTGCGTGCGCTCGGCAACATTGACATGGAGCATTTGACGGACGCGTTCTTGACGGCAGCCGTGCTCGCGGCGGTTGCCAATGCGCCAAATGCGCAGGACGGGTCCACGCGCACCGTGATTTCGGGGATTGCTAATCAGCGCGTCAAGGAGTGTAACCGGATAAAAGCCATGCGCGACGAGCTGGCAAAGTTTGGCGTGGAGACGGACGAGCACGAGGATGGGTTGACGGTTGTGGGCAAGGACTGGACAGGGTTGGTCAAGTCTCCTGCCCCGTCCGTGTATTGCTACGACGATCATCGCGTCGCCATGTCGTTTTCGGTACTGGGCACGCTGGTCGGCGCAAATGTCGAGGAACGCAAGTGTGTCGAAAAGACGTGGCCCGCGTGGTGGGACACGTTGGAGGGTGTGTTGGGTGTGCAAGTGGGTGGATACGACGTGGTGCCGTCGCATGGGCCTGCACACAAGGCAGCGGCCAGCAAGGCGCAACAAGGACCCGCAGCGTCCGTGGTCTTGATTGGGATGCGCGGCGCGGGAAAGACGTCGCTTGGCCGTGCAGCGGCGCGCGATCTAGGATACACGTTCTTGGACGTGGACGAGGAATTTGTACGCCGCCACGACGGGCAGCCCATTGGCGAGTACGTTGCCGCCCACGGTGGCGACTGGTCGGCGTTCCGCCGCAAAGAGGCCGAGCTGCTGCGCGAATTGGTGGCCAAGTGTCCGACCCAGACTGTGATTGCGTGTGGTGGTGGGGTTGTGGAAACACCCGAGTCGCGCAACCTGCTCAAGGGATTGGAAGGCCATGTGGCTGTCATTCATGTGCGGCGCAAGATGGAGCATGTGCTTGCCGAGCTCGAGTCGAGCAATCGTCCGTCGTTGGGTGAGCCAGCGAGCAAGATTTGGGAGCGTCGGCGTGCGTGGTACGAGACGTGTGCGGGGGCCGAGTTTTTCGCAGCGGCGACGAGCAGCGAGGACGGGTTGTCGTCGTATGATTGGGCGGCAGTAGAGGCACAATTTGCTGAGTTTGTCAAGTCGGTGACTGCGTCCACAGCCAATGCCGAAGCGGTCCGTGCGTCCATGCTCAAACGGGTGACTGGTTCAACGCTCAAGGTGTCGTCGACAGCATCGCCCCTGACGTCGTTTGTGTCGCTGACACTGCCTCAAATCACTGACCAACAAGCCGACTTGATTCGACATGTCACTCAAGCAACCGACGCTGTCGAGTTGCGTGTTGACCTGCTGGCCCAACACGACGTGGAATCGGTTGCCTCCGCGTTCTTTACTCTGCGCAGGATTGTTGGTCCCAACTTGCCCATCATTTTCACCATCCGCACGCAATCGCAAGCAGGTACCTGGCCCGACACGCAGCAGTCGCAAGCTGTCGACCTGCTATCGACGGCTATCCGCTGGGGCACCGACATGATTGACATTGAAACGACACTCCCGCTGCAAACCCTCAAGTCGCTCCAGGTCCAAGCCAAATCCCGTGGCGTTCTCACACTTCTGTCATACCACGATCCAAGCGGCACCTATTCTTTCCACAAGCACCGCGTCCACTGGTGCACGCAACTGTACTTGGCTGCCGCATTCGGCGACATTGTCAAACTCGTTGGCCGCGCACACTCGATCCAAGACAACCACGACCTGGCATCGTTTGTCGAACGCGTTGCCCGCGACCTGCTCGGCTACCGCACGCCGCTGATTGCCATCCACATGGGCCCGCACGGCCAGCTGTCGCGCGTGCTCAACAAGGTCCTGACGCCCGTGACACACGAGGACCTGGCTGCGGCGGCACCCGGCCAAATGTCCATCAAGCAAATCCACCACGCCCTTGGCGCATGCGGCGTGATTCAGCCGCGCCGCAAGTTTTATTTGCTGGGCCATCCGATCGAGCACTCGCGGTCGCCTGCCATGCACAATGCCGGATTTCAGGCGCTCGGGTTGCCGTTCACGTACGACCTGCATTCGGCGAGCGAGGTGGACGAGCCATTGCGTCAGCTCGTCAGCAAGTCCAACTCGCAGTTTGGTGGGTGCTCGGTGACGATCCCGCTCAAGGAAAAGGTGCATGTGCTTTGCGATCAGGTGACGCCGGCGGCAAGGGCGATTGGCGCCATCAATACCATTTCATTCAGCAAGGACGGTTCGCAGCTCGTGGGTGACAATACCGATGTGGAGGGGATTCGCGTTGGCATCCGTACCAAGTGGACGACGGGCGGCAGGCACAGCGAGAAGGAGGTGGTGAGTGCTCTTGTGCTGGGTGCGGGTGGAACTGCCGCGCGGCCGTGTATGCTTTGCTGACGCCCGATGATGTTGGGTCGCCCAATGTCAAACGTGTCGTGGTTGCGAATCGGACCGTGGCCAGGGCTCAGGCGCTCATCAAGGATTTCGCCGAGATTGCCCTTGCTCGTGAGGTGGAATTGCTCGCTGTTGGCCTCGATGATACCGTTCCCGCTGACGGCGGCTTTGCCGTTGTCGTGTCCACGTTGCCACGGGATGTGCAGCAAGCCCGCGTCGAGCACGGCGACAAGTGGCCGCAGGCTTGGTTCTCGGAGACGCAAGTGCTTGTCGAAATGGTGTATGGCGAGCCGACACCGATTGTCCAAGCGGCTCTCGCGCAACGCGCAGAGATCCAACTCGTCCATGGGATGGAGGTGTTACTCGAACAAGGCGTGGGTCAGTTTGAGCGGTGGACGGGGATGAGGGCACCAAGGGAAGCAATGACCGAGGGTGTGTATGGGCACCACAAGCATTGAAAGTTAGATGGTAATCATGATGGTTCGCATTCCGTTTCGTGGGTTGTGTTTATTTCTCGTTTGAGCAAAGTTGCAGTGAGCGGAATGAAAGTCGACCCCAGGTCAAGTTGCTTTCCCTATCTGTATTACTGTCCTTTACAGCTTTTTCACCACGCTGTGGTTCTTTACTCGGCTGCTCGACTTGGTGAAAGCCAGGGAATCCATGCTTCTGATGCCAATATTCTCAGTTATTCCCGCCAAACGGCATTCCGACATGCGCCTTAGTTGTAAGAGGTTGCAGTAAACTGCTCACAGCATACAAAGAGATGTCACCCAACAAGGAGATATCCGACATGGCCTGCCATACGCCGCAAATGGAGGAAGCCATCGCACGCAACGACTCAAAAGCCAAGCGGCGCGCCTGCACTACCACCGTTGCAAGGGCACCCACGTTCGGGATGTACGGATCGTGGCCCGCCGCGAAGCACCAAGCCTCAAAACTGGTGAAGCGAGAGACCCAAGATTTGATCGTGGAAGGGGCATGTGACTGCAGTGTCACCATGACGGCCGCGTCCGGAGCGACACCGCGGTCCAACGTCGCCTCCAGCACAAGCGCCAAACAAGGACGCCTCGCGAGGTTGACAAAGCCTGGTGAAAGTGTTTCGGTGGGACAAGGTTGCCGACGCGGGCAACCACAGCGGCGGCGTGGTCGTGTGCAGCCGACACGACGGAATCCATGGAGCCCCGAACCAGGCTGGGGTCACTACCACCATCTCCGCAACCAGAAGATCAGCCGAGGCGCCAACAGCCGGGGCAGGAGCCGCGGAGGTGGGAAGGCATAGTACCCGACGCGCAGCCAGCGAGACTTTGCAAACGCGTCTGTGCCGCTTGAGCCCAGGTCGAGCAGCAAGGCCCAGTACTCGGCGCAGTGGGCGTTGCCTGGCGACGCGAAACGGGTCCAAGCACCACAGACCCCAGCGGGATGTAACGAAGTCGAATGCGCCTCGCCAAAGACCGTACCCGTGGTTGTCAAAGACACGTGAGGCAAGGTCGGCGGCAACGTTGTCAACACCTTTGATGTGTTGGGTCACGAGGTCGACCCGGTACTCGATGCACAGGGCCCAAATGCGCTTCGCGAGATCGAGCAGCGCGCGACTCGCGTGCCCACCTTGGCGATTGACGAAGGCTATGGCTGTCATGTTGTCGGAGCGCAGTTTCACGCGCTTGCCCGCCCAGGCATGCGCGTTCCCTTCCACGGCATGAAGATTCACCCGCAGCTCGCGCCAGTTTGACGAGCGCTGGCCAACCGACTCGGTCCACCGTCCTTGCGTGGCCTGGCCATCCACCACGAAACCCCAGCCTATACCTGAGGTGTCCGTCGTCACCTCCACCTCGGGCGGCGTCACGATCAATGTCCGCTCATTCCAGTCCTGAAGGGCGTACTTCCACCAACATAGCTCCTCCTGTGCCGATGGGGTCAGGGAGACGGGCACCTCCCACGAGCAGAAAAAAGCCACGGCCGTCCAATCGGTCAAGAATGGCGGAAAAATGAGTCAAATGCCGAGTGGAAAAAGCGAATAGAGGTCGAGGAGGCGTGGCGATCGTCATGCCGTTGACTGTGGAAGAGTGGCTTGGAGCTTGCGGCAGCCCAGCGTGGTAAGCGGCGCGAGGCGAGGGGACACCGGGAGGGAGCCGGAGAACGGACGGTGGACTTCCTTGGTGGCGTCAGCGATTACGCGCTGGTCATCGCGTCGAAGCCTGAGTGGGATGTGGTAGGATGACATTTGATAACAGCCATGAAGGGGCGGTGAGCGAAGGAGCCGACTGGGCCGAGTACACGAGCGGGGCGGGCGGGATGGTAACGTGCATTTTGCATACCCCACCATGGCTTTGGTGATCTCATTTTGCCACTGAATGAATGAAGCGCGGTCTTCCGCTTGCTTGTGCGAATCAAGATGTCTGCCCGGGGCATTCCGCTTTGGACTTGGACTTGGACTTGGACTTGAACTGGACTGGACTTGGACTTGGACTGGACTTGGATTCGGCAGCGCACGAGAATCGCATGCCAGAGTGAAAGTACGGATCCTGGGCCGGCAAGGGCCCCTGAGGGCGAGGGCGGATCACTCGAGCGCACGTGTACGTCGGCCGCAGCATCGACAGGGGATTTGAGCATTGCCTGCCGAACTGGAACTGGGGTCAGTGGGTGGGTATGGTGCGAGCGGGACAAGGCGAGGCTGCGGCGCCCGGCAGCTGTGAGTGTGATGAGTGAAGGCCGCTGCCAGTGGCACGGCGATCAATCTTGAGATTGCGATTGCCCAGAGAGGTTGGTTTGGTTGAAAGAGCGAGGACTGATAGAAGCCTGGATTGAAGCCGACCTTGATGTCGCCTCGGCCCTCGATCGATCATGGTCGGCACTCGGTCCCCTGGCGGCACTGTGCAGACCGCAACGCCAGCCGGTGCCACTCTGCTGCTGTTGCTGTGCTAGAGGCCCAAGAAAATGACAACATGGACCTGCCACCTGACTCGGTCAGCCGGACTCGGAGCCAGCGAAGTCTTACAAGAACTTGACGGGCAGGAGGTTTCATCATGGTATATCGGAGACAAATGTGAATTGGAAACGCCAGGAGCTCGCGAGATGGAAGCTGTTGGTATTCGTGGCGTGGATGAGACGTTGTGCCAGACAGACGGGTGGAAGGCGATGGCGTTGTCGGCTCGTCGCTCGTCTTGCCATGGTGATGGGGGGGGGGATCACGGAATGCTGAATGATCGTGAATGAAAGTCCACAAATGACGCAAGCTCAGTCCGAAAACATTGCATGAGGTATAAAAGAATCATCCTATCGATCGGGATGGATGCTTTCAGCAGTCGCATCAGTATAAATACACAACTTTGCCCAATCTCATCAGCAGTACGAATGCAACTCCCGCTAGCTTGGCGCTCGCACGTTCTAGCATTGACCACACACGTTGTCAACTTGCAAGTCAGCGGGCCACTTTTGGCTTCCATTCAGCTATTTGTCTTCGGGCTTCTTCATGAGCAGTCTTGCATGCATTCGAGATCGATTAGAATTTGCTCAAGGTGTGCCGGAATCTATGTTGTCAATACTCCTGCCCAATAAGCCGCAATTCACATTTTTTTGTGCATTGCCTTGACGCGTCTGACATGATGATTTTTGCTCCATGCGTTACTCTCAGTCAACACGAGTTGTCATTCCAGAATAACCCAATGATTCCTTGCCTTGAGAGCCGCCAGCGACTGTCCCTATGCTGCTGCTGCAAACGCCCAGTTTCCCATTATCAACTTCAATGGAATGATCCATCAACGCGTGTGAAGCAGCTAGATGCAAATTTCTGGCCTGGGCGATGGGGGAAAACATTTTTTTAACCCTACCGCGAGGCCATACATGCACGCAAAAAGACCATGGTCCACACTCCATTCACATTGCCTCTCTGGATTTCCACCACCCCTTTTCAAGTTTTTGCTTGACTTGGGTGGTGTATCCCGACCGTTTCGCTTGTGGAAGATTTCAGTGGCCAGATCTCCATCTGCGCCATTTTTCATTGCCAGGCAACGGATTACTCGAACCTGGTCTTGATGGAGTCATTCCCGCGCTTGTGTCCCGTTTGAAATGCATGATTTTGTTGTGGAACAGCCACGACAGTGATTGAAACCATGTGGAATGACTATGCTAATGATGCGATTATGCTTGTCAGCTGAGCCAGCGTCAGTGCGCAGCGTATTACAATGAAATGTCGGCAGAAACAAGTTTGTTTTCATCGGATCAGAACCATTTGAGGGCCTGTCCAAACCCAAACACGGTCAAACATGGCGACCAGTGGCGGCGGCCTTGGGCTTTGGGCGAGTGCCACGCGCACCCTGCTTGGTAGGTAAGTGAAAACAGGATTGTCCGACTCCAAGAACTTGACAGCATGCTGGATGATGGGCACTGGCACGAGTCCTCGCAGGACCATTGCTCAGTCGTTGGGAAATAAACACCTGCAACCGAGACGGATATCCAAGCAATGGTGTGAGGAGCCGAGAGATCGCGCAGCAAGCACGGCTCAACCACACCTAACGCCGTGAAGACGAGTAGTGCAATGTGGGGGTCCATGTGAGTAAAGAATGCCACATTCGCAAATTCAAACATGATTCAAACTGGAATGTAATTTGCATCCAGAACCATGAACATAATCATGACACGCCCCACCATTTGCACCCGCCGCTGACTTCCTGCTGCAGCAACCTGCGCCCTGACCCGAGCCACCACTGTCCGCATCGGCACCTGCATGGCCTTGATCTGCTTGACTTTACCATCCTCTGCGCCCTTTGCCGCCGCGCCTGCTGCCGGCCCGCCCACGGCAAGTCGCCCAACACAAGCAACATTTGCTGCAACTGAGCAATTCTGGCCTCTGCCATTGGCGTGGCTGTTGCGCTCGGCTCTTGCTGTGCGGCAGGTGTCAATGACGAGATGGATAGAGTGGAAATGCGCACGCCCGCACGGTGTGTGCTGGTGGTGGTTGGCGAAAACTCGGCGGCAAGTGCGCCAACAAGGACCTGAATCGAGTCAATGTGTGGGAGGACGGCGCGGTCGCGGAAGGCGAGCAGGACGAGTGTGCGGACGGAATTGACGAGTCGCGAGCCCTTGATTTCGGCTTGTAGAGGCAGAAACACGGATTGCAGGTAGGGCAGCACGACGGAAAAGTAAAAAGTCCAGATTTCGGTCCATCGGATGAGGTACTTGGACTGGGATGCTGGGACGGCCGGTGCGGCCAACGATGGCATTCCGATAGAAACCAAAGGGTCTGGAAACACCACATCGGGCGTGAGAAACTTGGCCATGAGCCGATGCACGCCCTCGCGCAACAGGTCCTTGAGCTCTTCGAGAATGGTTCCGTAAAGCTGCTGGGCGAGGTAACGCGACAACAAGAAGTTGATTTCCTCGACAGTAGAGTTGAGGCCTTCGCCGACAAATAGCGGAAGGACGCGCGACTCGATAGTGTCCCAGACCTGGTCGCCAACGCCATCGGACGCGCTGTCAAATAGGTGGTGCTGCTGCTGGAACGTGGGGGACCGCGGTGAGGTAGGTGACGGTGCCGAAGCAGGTGGTCCGCCAGGGAGCGGAGGTGCGAGGCCGGCGATGGAGGAAGATGTCGAGAGGCGCGGGTTAAGGAAGGGTGCAATGACCGAGGTCAGGTGTGCGTTGTTGACGGCGGCCGTGGCTGTGTGCCCGCCAGTGGGTGGAGGTGCGGCAGTGGCGGAAGAGGATGCGGTGCCTGCTGTTGTCGTTGGCGAGGTGAGTTGCAATTGCGGGTCGGATGAGGTTGTGCCATCGTCTGAGGCATGGACGGCTGGCGGATCGAGTTTGTCGAGGCCGAGAGCTTTGCGGCCGTCTTTGACGCGGCCCATCTGCTCAGCGACATGATGAAATAAGATAAGATGATTGCTCAAGCTTGAATTGATATTGACCCAATTCTCATTCATAAATATGTCCACCTCGTAAAGCTGGACATACGTACATATATGGCATGACCCTCTGGCACCTTCATGTGGAGATGGCTCCAGAATGATTCCAGAACGAGAAGCGCGTTCTCGAAGCAACTCTTTGGTTTCGTTCTCGTCAATGAATAGGTCGCACTTGACCTCCCATTCCAAAGGTTGCGGAGATCACCTCCAAACTTCATTCACAGTCTTGCGTCCTGACCAAACAGCACGGTGGCGACAGCATGGCGCAAGCCGACTGCGCTCCAAATACGATCATGGGATCATTCAACGCTTCCGTTGGCCGGCTCAACCGCCTCAACCCATTTCG
Source organism: Catenaria anguillulae PL171 (assembly GCA_002102555.1). Classification (NCBI taxonomy): domain Eukaryota; kingdom Fungi; phylum Blastocladiomycota; class Blastocladiomycetes; order Blastocladiales; family Catenariaceae; genus Catenaria; species Catenaria anguillulae. Next base: position 2,954 of record MCFL01000020.1, on the reverse strand, counting down.
CTCGCGGCATTTCAAGACGCCAAAGTACGCGCGAGGGACCTTGTTTGTGCACAAGATCCAGCGGTACCTGGCCGTGGTTGTGGACGCAGACCGGTGGTGCCGCAAAGACGATGCGTGGCGCTCGAGCAATCGCGAAATGCTTGCACAGCTCGAGCACGAGACCGAGCAGCCGTGGTATCCGTCGGTGGCGCTGGGCGCGTGTGGGATGCGGTATGCGGCCGAAGAGGATGTGGATGTGTTGACGGATCGGCCCAGGAACGAGATTCCCATGCATGTCCAGGACCCGGGTACGGCAGCTGGTTGCCGCGCCTTGCAAGGCGAGTGTGTGGTTGGATGTGTGTGCGCACGGGGCTGGCGTGAGGAAGGTGATTGTAGAAGCGCCAGACGTGTTGAGTGAAGAGTTGGAGCAGGTTTTGCTTTTGGGCCGGTACCTTGAGCGGTTCGATTGGGATTGGTGGATGTTTGTCCCCATTCCTTGCAGGGCAGAGGGAGGTGGGATCATGGAAGGCGTGTTGGACGGATTGAAGTTGCACGGTGATGAAAGCAAGTCGGACCAAGTCGATTTGGAGGAGTGATGGGTGAGTTGTCGAGATGAGAATAACACATACGTCGTGTGTCAGGAGGTTGATGTGTATATCTTACCATCATGCATTCTCTGTTGTATCCTCCTGCTTTTGGATTTCATGGACTGTGCCATGGGGCGGGCACGGAAAAAACCTCCCGGCGGCCACCGTAAGCACAGGGTGTGATGACCTTCAGGTTGGCCAACATGTGCATCCAGACAAGCAACAGTGGCGACCTCTGCTGCGAACGAACACTGACCTCCTCGACCAGCAGCACGACCGACGGCCAGGAGGCTGGCCATGGACATTGCATGGACATTGAAAGAGTGGGACACGAGGCCGCCGATCGTCGTTGCGGCCAAGGGCGCCCCATCCTGAGACGAGCTGTTGCAACTGACAGAAACACACCAATCCAAGCAAGCCTGAGTGTACCGATGTCGTTCTTATGAGCGTCAGGCTACTCGATGCAATCGTCCCTACCTCGAAACCCCGCGCTTTTATTTGCCATGAACCCGTCCAGAAAAGAGCAAAGCAACGACCAACCCGCCCACGAGTGCAATCCACCACCGTTTCAACGGCGGCAGCAGTCCAGGTGTCGAGGGCCGCGATCCAATGTATTTCGGCTATTACGCCCTGCTGACGCACCAGCAAAACATGCTCCAAGATACGATCCGCACGCAGGCGTACCACCAAGCAATCTGTTCGCCCGCCAACAGCCGATCCATCTTCAGCACCGCCTCGTCATGGACCTTGGCGCGGGATCGGGCATTTTGTCGTATTTTGCAGCATTGGCCGGTGCAAGTCATGTGTTTGCTGTCGAGGCATCTGCCATGGCCCGCCGCATCCGGCAGTTGGTCGATGCGTCTCCTGCGCACAATCCCGCATTGTTTGGCAAGGTGACTGTTGTGCAGGGGAAAGTTGAGGACGTCCCCGAGAGTGCGGTGCCAAAGGTCGATGTGCTCATTTCAGAGCCGATTGGTGTGCTTTTGTTTCATGGTATTTGCCCTTCCTGATCGCCCTAAGTCGTGCCTCGAGGTTGCCTTTGACCGCATCGCCACAAATCGTACAGAACGCATGCTTGAATCCTTTGTCGTTGCCCGCGACCGCTTCCTGAAACCTGGTGGCACCATTTTCCCGTCTGCTGGTTCAATCTACTTGGCCCCATTCACCGACGCATTGTCCGTTTTGTTAACCTGTCACTCCGAAATTGTTCACGTCCCACAAATTCTCACTGATTCAACTGCACAAATACCAGCCTCTTCACTGACACCCTCTCCAAAGCGCGATGGTGGGAATCCACCGACTTTTTCGGCGTCGACCTCTCGCCCCTTTTCCACCAAGCCTGCATCGAGTACTTTTCGCTTCCAGTCGTCGGCCACTTCAACCCAAACTCGCTCATGTGCACACCCACGGCCCCGAGCCTGCACATGGACTTTCACACGCTGACCATTGACCAATTGCACGACCTCGTCATGCCTTTTGAGTGGACCGTTGGCTACACGGGACTCATTCATGGTATTGGCGGATGGTTCGACTTGACGTTTGCGCCATCAGCCATGCATGCCGCGGCGGCCATGGGCGACGTGGATACGGTTGTCATGACGACGGCGCCGCAGGCCGCTACGACGCATTGGCAGCAGATTCGATTCTTGTTCATGGAGCCGTTGGCCGTGAATGCCGGGGATCGTGTCAAGGGGTGGATTCGTGGCAAGGTCAATGCCATGCGCAGTTACACCATGATGGGCGAGATGGTTTTGGTTCCTGGCTCGGATGGGTTGGGGACGCAGAGCAAGCCTTGACCGATGCATATTCCGAGGATGTGACCAAGATGTTGGAGGGCCCAACGGACGAATGTGGCGAATGGATCGTCACTGGCCGGCTGAGAGGGAGGCGGAGGGGAAGGTGGATGTTGAACGAGCAGGTACTTTCTCTGAGGCTGTTTTCATCCGCAACCCGTTTGCATTTGGTTTCTAACATCCCTGTCATCTCGTCCAGACCTACTCGTACACGTACACGCACAACCCTGGAAACGCGGCGCCGTTTGTTCCCGAGCATTCATGCCTGTATGTGCCACCTGGCTCAACGTAAGTTAGTGGTTTTGTAAATGGTAAATGTTGCTCCAAGCCCATCATAGACGGGATTCCATGCCTTCGGTCGATATCTGCCCATGTCTGCCTACTCGCCGTACCCGGCACGTCAGGTGTTTACTGACGTACATTTCAATCGTTCAGATTCCTCGTCGGATCCCCTATACAACGCTTGGTTATTTATTGACTCTTCTGTTCTTTGTGTGAGGCACACATGTACCCGATATCTTTGCACATCAGCTCTTTTTTTCAGACTCCTACGCAATTCAGCTCTTCCCATAATGTTGATTGGCCTGTACATATG